>JAJHPC010000009.1:1122500-1457500 GCA_024447665.1 Juncus inflexus
TAAACCGAACCGAATTACACCCATACCCAACCCGATAGTGACTCCCCTTTTCTACAAGGAATTCTCTTATTTAAAAAATGCAAAAGCCAAGCTATTACTACTTTGGAAAATTCGTGAATGCTTACACGCAATGACTTGTAATTCTTAGCATATGAGCATGAGAAAGACAACCATCCTTCTCCCTTCTTATACTCCAAGCAATTGCTCACCAAAACCCTAGTATTTGAGAGAGAGAAAGAGCCCAAAAGATCAAATTTTTTTGAGAAAAAATGGTTATAAATATCATAATATGGATTATAACTTCATTCATAGAGCTTACCACCTTTGTGATTTTTAGAGGTGGAGCCATGCTCATAATTTCTCTTCTAAAGTTGCTACAAGTACCTGGTGTTGCATTACAAAATATGCTTGATAGCTTGGCGGATGTCTTTCGCATGATTGGTGAATATATTTTCTCCCTAATTTGGGACATTATAACGACTATTGTTTCGGAATTTTTCAGTTTTATTGGCGATATTTTGTCAGGATCAGTCGAGCTTTTATCAAATGCTATTATTGATACGATGCAACTTACAAAAGAAGGGCTAGAGGATTTGTTAGGATTAATGATCGAAGTTTTGGGGGGCATATCAGAAATTCTTGGTAAAATTGTGGTAAATATTTGGGATAATTGCAATGAATCTTTGAGCTTTATTTTGGAGAATATTTGAGATTTTGTAACTAATTTTACATTAGGGTATATGTGTGCATTAATTAGGGCAAAACTAGATGTGAATAATAGAAGCATAATTGTCCTTTTTTTTTTTTCTCTTTTTCCAAATTTTGAGATTTTTTTTGTTATAAATTTTTGAGAGGTGTTATTTGTTAGTTATATGAACCTTGCAAGTTATTAAATCTTCGCATATTTTCTAAATTAATTTCATTTTGAAAACAATGATTGGAATGATGATGTAATCTCTGTACTTACGATTTTGTAATGAAATTTGAAGAAATTTGTTGTATGATGTATTATATTATAGTAGTACATAAATATTCATTATTTTTTTCTTATGAAAACATTAATAATTTGAGGAACTACTATTTTTATTTCATTTTACTATTAACAATATACTCTCAGTCTCATTTGACATATATTATAGTAACTAAGGTAATTAACTTTAGTAACCTACATAATTGTGACGCAAATATGAGCACACGACAATTAAAAAAAAAAACAAACACATGATCAGCCCCACGACCACGAAAGGTAAATAGATAAAACATTAGGAGCTTATTTATAAATTTCATTTCATTATTGCGCCTTCGTTTAATTTACTCTGGCCCAATAAAAACATACCCATATTTATTTTACCGAATATACAAATAAAATAATGTAAATTATTACTTCCGTAGGAATTATAATGATTGTGATATCATATAATAATACATATAAAAGAACTTTCAAGGAAAAAAATTTATCATATAGTTCTGCTATATTCCGAATTTTTATTAATGGTGTTTTCAAAAAAATAAAATTTTGTGGTATTTATATGTAAATTTTTGAATATTTTAGAAGTTAGGAGCTAAATTGCAAATTTTAAAAATTAGTTTTATTAAAATAATAAATTCAATATTTAATTAATTAGTTGTATGTAGTTATATATATGAAAAGATGCGTGTAGTTATGTGAAAAATTGTGTAATTATATTTTAAAGGTTGTGTATGTGTTTAAAAATATGTAAGTAGAAAGTAAGATCAAATTATAAATGAAGGGGTGCAAATAGAAAATAAAATAAAAGTATAAAATGAAGGGTGTAAATACAAGATAAGATCAAAATATAAAATGAAGAGTTATAAGTAGGAGATATATATATAACTAAACCTATTTTATTTCTTATTCTCTTTCCACTCATTCCCTCATCATTATTTCGTCATTTTCTTCTCTCCCTCTCTTTTTCTCTCTGTTGAAGCAGAACACAAAATTTGATTTTGAATTTTGATATCTATCTCCCAACTTTCTCTCTCTCTAATCTCTCCAATTAAATAAATAAACAATTTGAATTTCAACAAGAAGAATATGGGAAATTGGTATTGGTGATGTGAGTTCATTCAAGAGGATAGTTATGATCGGATGTTTCGAAGCTTCGGTTAGTTATGTCGTATTCATTCGAGATAAGAATTTATGCTCTTAAATACGTTTACAATTTTCCAATTATTTTGATATTAGTAGATACTAATAATAAAAAAATTATATTTTTATTTGAGCTTATATTGCTCATACCGAATATTTTATTATATATGAAAATAGAATATTATGAGAATAATACTCTTTGAGAAAATATAAAATATTTTATAGATTATATAGTATTTTGAAGATGATTTTATGGGAAAAGAATAAGATGTGAAAAAGTGAAATTAATGAAAGTTGATACAACCGTATTTGGTAGAGCCAAACCAAGGCTGCTAATTCGCATATGTGAAAGACTGTACTTAGTAGAGCGAAACTAGGGCCACCGATCATCCCATAACGAGCTCGGAAAGACATGTATCTGTGTGCGTACTCGAAGCTACGGAGCGTGATCTAGTGTGTGTATGTGTGTGTAAAGTGAAATGAGAAAGTCGATATCCTAATATAAAATAATTTTAATTATATTTATATTTACTATGATTTTATCCAAATACTTATTTATTAAAATTAATATTATTTTTAACATATGTGAAGCATACTCTTACTGAATTTTATATTCATTCTTTTTTTTTCCTTTTCCTTATATTTCAGATTCCGTTATTAGGCGGGGCATCGGGTTGAGCGACGTCATAATTTCAAGAAATTTATATAATAAATATTTGTAGATACTTGATTTTTATAATATGTAGACACTTAATATTTTTATTTTCTGCAGCTTTAATATTATTTTAGCGTCGTATATTCTTAATATACGTTAAGGATATATGATTGTTGCATCTCGGGTCGGAAATAGATCCGAGATGTAACAAATTATGTAAAATATTAGTTTATTTATTTATTTTAGCCTCAGAGAAAACAAAGTTATCTCTTAGCCCATAGTTTTTTGGCTTAAATATTTGTTCATAGAACTAACAGCGAGTCAAACTCATACTTAATAAAAACCTCAAAAAATATCAACTAGAATAGACCACCAATTTATCTCTATTCACATTCTTCCTCTTCTGCTTTATAAAATAGATGGCCGGAAATACCATGCATGCTGTACAATACAAGCGCTATGGCGGTGGTTCTACCTCCCTTGAGGTAGAAAATATAAATACATCTCATCTTTTTTTCTTGCTTTTTTTTTAGCCCTTTAAAGACTTCAATTTTTGCATCCCTGCAAAAGCTTCATTTTGTTTTCATGCCTTCTGAAGGTTTAGCGTGCCTTAAAGTTCTTGTGTATATATACCCTCAAATATAATACTTGTATGAGCCCCATAAGTATGTATCTTGCATTTGTGTTGTAAAATACTAAAAATGCTATTAATTAATATCAATAAACTTTATGTTGCTATATAAAAATAATAAAAATACTATGAGTTTATAAGTAATAAAACGATGATTTGATGCAGCATGTTGAAATACCAATTCCAAAACCGAAGAAAGATGAGATGTTGATAAAAATAGAGGCGTGTAGCATAAATCCAGCTGATTGGAAAATTCAGAAGGGATTACTTCGCCCTTTTGTGCCCTTCAAATTTCCCTTCATACCTGGTAATTTATAAGAATTAAATGTTTATATAGATGAATACATAACGATTTTATCTGTTTTTGTTGCTCTTTGTGTTACACAATTCATGGTAAATTCAGGCTATTTTTTTTTTTTGAACAATTGAGTTATGGGATGAAATTAGTTTCATTCGAGGCTTATTGAGAGGATTAGAATGTTGTTGTTTCCACTGAAGTACCTTTTTTTTTTGTTTGAGGAATATGCAATAGGCGATCGCCTATTGTTGCTTGTATTAATCAAAGCGTTCGTATTTACAAAATTACATACTACTTCTACTCCGATTGATTTTTTCATCCAATTTAGGAGAAAGAAGAAATATCAAAGAAAAACAAAAAACAAAAATCAACAAAAAAAAAAAAAATCTAATATAAGTAAAGAGTGTGCTTCTCAACCGTTGTTCATCCACATTTTGGTTTCTCCACTCGCCTGCGAAGCGATGATCTCTTTTGTTTTGACCCGCCCGTTGAATATCTGATTGTTTCTCTCTAACCAGATGTACCAGAGCCCCGCCACCCACATAGTGTCCCATGCTTGTGCCACCATTTTGTCGAATCTCCGCCTATTTTTTTCCCATAGATCGATAATGTTTTTGCCATTATGGTCCATGGTAATCCAAGCTCCACTGGCTAGCATGTCCCAAAATTTTTTTGCGAACGGACATTTGTTGAAAAGATGGCTTTCCGTTTCTTCTTTGCCCTTACACAAGTAGCAAAACAAGGGTCTAACAAATCCTCTTTTTTTTTAGATTTTGGTATGTGGGAATTTTCCCTAGGATTGTCACCTAAGTGAATATCTTCACTTTCAGAGGCGCCTTTATTTTCCAAAAACTTTTTTGCCATCTACATTTGATGTCTGTCTTCATAAGGAATTTGTACGCTGAGGGGGTTGAAAATGTCTCGTGAGTCGACCATCTCCATCCTTGCACTGAATTCCCTTTTAGACCAACCTTTAGGATGAATAATAGGGATAATAAGTCTTTGACAAAAAATGACATGACCTACTCCGGTTTATTCCATAAGTCCATCGCATTGTGCACGTCATAAATTTCTCTCATCCGGTCAAATCCATATTTGTTGTCTGTTGTTTTGTAAGTGCCAAAGAGATTTTAGGAGTATTACTCTATTTCGTTCTCTGAGGTTCGGCACGCCAAGGCCTCCATTTTCCTTGCAGATATAGACCTTTCCCCATCTTACCAGGCTATGTATAGGGGAGCATATTTTGTCTCCTCGCCAAAAAACGGGACGTATTACCTTGGTCAGTTCATTTATGACCCATTTAGGTAGTAGGAAGGCCTGCATTAGGTATGCTGGTAACGCCGCTAATACTGCTTGTATCAATGTCATTCAACCTCCATATGAGAGCAATTTCCCTTTCCACCCACCTAGTTTATTTTGGGTTGATTTTATTAATGACATAAAGCACAACTTAGATAGGCGTTTGAAAGGTAATGGAAACCCTAGATATTTAGTAGGTAGGTACTGCTTTTGGTAGTCAAGAAGGGACTCCACCATTGAGTGTAGTTCTTCCGGTATGGGTTAAAATGGAAACCCTAGATATTCAGTCTTGCCGATGCTGTTAAAATGGGTTTTAGATTGTCCATGATTCTTTGCAATACATCTAATGCTAGGATGAATAGTAGTGGTGAAAGAGGGTCTCCCTGCCTTACTCCTTTATGAAGAAAAAAATATTCCCCCATTTGTCCATTTAATTTAATTGACGAACTTCAGGAAATTAGAAGATTGTGGATCCGTTTGTCCCACTGATTAGGGAAACCTCTTATCTCCATAACCCTGATAAGGAAGTCCCATGCAATATTATCAAAAGCCTTCCTGAAATCAATCGTGTACATGATTGATGGGATATTTCGTTTGTGGTAAAAGTTTAGAGTTTCCCTTGCTGCCATGAATGTGTCTACTATTGACCTTTTTTTGATGAAGGCAGTCTGGATCCGATGTATTAGAATGTGGATGACATTTTGTAATCGATCAGCCATTTCCTTCGTAATGATTTTAATTGATGCTGACACCGCACTGATTGACCTATAGTCATCTATACTAAAGGCATTATCTTGCTTTGGTATCAGGGTTGTAGCTGCTTTATTAATTATTCACAAATCTAGGTTATTGTTATTGAAGTCATTACCAATAGCCATGAGATCTATCTTGATCAGTTCTCATTTTGTTTGGAAGAACTCTGGTAGGATCTCATATGGTCCCTATTATTTCCCCTTTTGTACCGAAAAGGTAGCCTTTTTTTTTTCTAGCTTTCGTGAGTGGGTCACTAAGCGATCTCAGATCTACGAGATGCTCATTCTTATCACATAGGTGGTTCAGTTTGTCACCATCTATTATGTACCCACTTGTTCCCAGTATTTCTTGATAGTAACTAGTGAAAGCGAACTTTGTTTCTTTTGTGCCCGTGACTTCGTTGCCATTCACTGTTATTTTATTTATTTGATTTATATTTTCCTCACTGATGCTAGGGCATGGAAGTATAAGGTATTCTTGTCTCCCAGTTTTACCCAGGTGCATGACGACCTCTATTGCCATTTTTCCTCATAGAAGTTGGCCATCTCATTTGCTGATACTGTAAGACCAATCCTGAGTTTCTTCTCATCATTTGAGAGTTGCCTTGTTTCCTAGGTCCTGTAAAGGCCTTGAATGACCGCTTCACATATAGAAGCCGTCAGTCTACTAAAAGAAAACTTTTCCTTTGCCAATTTCTGTGAGGTGGCTATAGTTTTTTCACATCTGACTAAGAAGTTTCTTGCCTTATCAAGGACTAGGCAATTCTGTGCAGTCCATATTGGCTCTATTACATCATTTAGTTCTTTATTTTATCATGGACTAGGCAATTATGTCCCATCCTCATAATCCTCATAGTATTCATCATCGCCTTCCTCATACTCTCCCTCCTCATAGTCATCTTCCTCTTCATAGTCATCATCCTCTTCAGGCACGAGGTCTAAAGATAAAAGTGCATGATTATAGTGATGATCAAATTTTCCGGAGTGGGCACCGATACCATTTGCATCAGTCTTATTTATTGCAATTTGCAATGAAGGGCTGCATTGAGTATTGGGTATATTAATTTGTAGTGAATTTAAGTTTTGGTTACTGTGTAGTCCCTCTTTGTTGATTGGTTTTTTAACAAATGCCAACTAGTGCTTGCAAATAATATATTAGGTCAGTAAATAAGGGTTTTGCTCTAGCAAGTTCTTGTTGTAAAGATTCTAATATTTGAGCCTCCTTTACATTTTTTTTAGCCCTTTTGTCAAATTAGAAGTTGGTTTTTTCATATTGGTCCCATAAGTAATGAAGTCTGGGTTTTTTTTGGGCTTAGCTAATCTAGAAGACTTTCTAACTGTTTCTCTTTCCTATCTATTTTGAGAGGGTCCGGTAAAATATATTTAAAGGCCTTTTTTTAAGGTTTGGACTTTTTCTTAACTTTATTGGCCTTTAAACATCGAACCGAATTAATTAAAGGTAGAGAATTATTTGTTTTACCTGCCGACGTGTCACGTGGAGCCTCCAAGGGCCACTTATCCATCTGGCACATAGCTGGCTCCGTGCACTGCACTCTGCTTCTTCTTCTATTTGGTATTTTCGACAGACTCGACCTGTGTCTCCCCTTGTCTTCTTGGAGATTTGTCCATTATTGTCATTGTCTTTTTTCTCCTGCACGCGAGCAGTCTGTTCTGCCTCACTGCCATCTGGTTTCTGCAGAGGGGCATAACCTGAATTCAGAACTATCTCCTTTTATGCCTGTCCCTGCTGACGTGAACCATTGTTTGTCACCTTCTGGTTGACCGGAGCTCCATTTTTCTGGCTGTCTTCATTGGCTGCGGGCGGTGGAGTGGGTTGAATTGCAGTTTTGGGCACATGAACCACTGCCAGCGTAGCGGTGGCTCCCCCCCTTAACAGCCATTGATTTCGGTTGAGAGGTCAGCTGAAACGGCGTCTTGTTGGTTGGGTAGGTTGAGTTGCCGCCTGCTTTAATGGCGGAAGACATTAATTTTGGCTGTTGAGAGGAATTCTTTGTCTGATTGTCGGATTTGGGCACATGGACCCTGATTCTTTTTCCCTTGTCGTGAATTGTCGGAGTTTGAGAGTCAATTACTTGAGTCTCCATTGGTGTTTGTACCTCCGATGCCGGAGTTTCTTCACCGGCATTTTGGTCAGAATTCATCCAATTTCGGCTAAAGAGTATTGCATTCAATTTTGATTCAAACACCTCTTGTGGGGGTATCGGATCGGGTGGATAGTAGAAAGTGATGGGATCCCTACACGAGCTGGTGACATCCACCACCACTTACTGGACATACCCCCCAAAAGTTTGCAATCACAAAGTCTCTGATTTCAGATAGGTCGTCCTTCGCAAGGACAATGGCTAAGTGCTCCATTGATTGGAGATTATTCAACAGGCCATGGTGTAACAGAGCTCCCATTGGGCTCAGCACTGCCAGCTGGTCAGTGCTTCACGCGGTGACATGTAAGTTTAGTAAAGTCAAACCAAAATTTAACTCAAGAGTGCATGGGATTGCATCAACTGATATTGCATCAAGAGTGCATGGGATTGCATCAACTGATATTTCCCAGTTGTAAACGATATAATCACTTTCATGGAACAGTTTCTTATAACCTTGAATCATCTTATTACGATCAAATCCTAATGCAAGAATCTATAGTAACAATCCCCCCCCCCATAGATGACGTCGAACTGCTCATTCCAGTGGAGAGTGCGAGTGATGAAGATTCTTAAGGCGCAAAGATTGTGCCCCATAACTATACGTGCATCAATAATGATCGCGTTTCGGTATTTCTTGATCTCATCCGTCTGTTTGTGGGTATGACGGAGATAAACGGTGTAGTACTCCTCTCGTCCTGTTGGCAGTCCTGAGATTCCAGGTGCTCCTCTCGGTTGTAAAGCATCGTCAAGGTTTCTGTTTATCTCCGGAATCACCGGTGAGGGGCATTCTCTTGCCAGGTGGTCCGTTCCCTTACAATTGCTGCATTCTCTTGCTGATGGCCTATTTTGAAGCACTTATAATAGTGCTGGACTTTTTCCTTCTCTGATTGAGCAAGCCATTTTTCTTGGATGAAAGGTGAAGGAGTATTCATGTTGTTTTGAGATAGACCGTATCGTCCAATGACAACAATATTATAAGCAGGTCGCACATGACTCTGTTGTGGTTGATTAGAAGGCTTCTTGAGCTCTTCCATGGTGAGTTTGGAGATAATTCGTTTCGCTCGTATTCCCGTTGGGTTGGTAGCATCTATTGCCGGCGTAGTTTTTGGTAAAGTGAAAATGGGCTCGTGAGGAGTACTTGAGGAGGATGAATGCCCCTTTTTGACCCACTGGGTTGTTCCTATGAGGAGGAAAGCTGGTTGCCAATGGTTGAAGGGAACTCATTATAGATGAGTTGGGAGCTCTTTGAGAAGAGAAGGAGAGGAGAAGATTTGATTTTCTTTTGTTTTTGATAGGGAGTGTAACCTGAGACTGAATGATTTGTAATGTAATACCAACCACTGCCCTGGTGAATAGCTTTTGGTTTACTCGTTCTACCCTCTAAGCCTCTCTAGAATCGCCCTACAATTGCTCTCTCTTTTAGCTCCCCGTATATTTCTCAATTTTTGAAATTTTCTTTAACCCTTTATTTCTTGGAAAATTGTTATACACTGAAGTACCTTAAAAAACAGTAGTATATAATGGTTTGAAACAATTTGTCTATTTGTTTTTGTTATTTCAAAGTTTCGTATTGATTAGATGTAGGGGCGGAGCCAGGAATTTATATTGGGGGGGGAAATAAAGCAAACATAATTTTAGACAGAACAATATAATTTACTATTATAATTTAATAATATCACATAATAGAACAAAAGTTATAATACCGTCAATTTACAGTCAACATAAACAAAAATATATCATCCAAAAATATTATTTCTGATATAATATATTTATTTAATGCGTAGAGGAACCCGTCGTTGTTGCATTAGATCAAAATCATCAATTATTTTGTCCGTGGAGAAAGTTTCAGCTATTTCTTTCTCAATATACACAATCAAATAGTTCGTTAAAAAAACATCCTCCATTTTATTACGGAGTCTCGTTTTCACGATTTTCATTGCCGAAAAAGCACATTCTGTCGTTGCCGTTGAAACCGGAAGTGTTAAAACGAGACGTAAAAGTCTATCGACCAAATAAAATGTCTTTGATTTTCCAGTTTTAAATAACGCTTGACATAAATGTGAAATAGTAGATAAATCTCGCAACTCGGGATCATTAGACACATCAATTTGGTAATGTTGCAATTGGTATTTTAAAAGAGTTCTTTTTTCATACTCAGTAAAATCCATTGGATAAAATTTCTCCGCTAACTCGCATATGGCATTAATATCGAATGACTTGTACAAGTTTTTCGGATCCAATGCGGTACTCAAAATAAGAAGATGTGTTACTTGCTCGCCAAATCTATTATTTAGCTCTTGTATTTGTTGGTCTATTGTCCCAGTGAATATATCAACACGATAATGATGCTCAACCGTCACTTTATCCTTCAAGCGACGAGAACCAATTATATCCGAATACGTAGCATTTAAATTCGGAATTGGTACATTTTGGTGTTGACAAAAAACTTTTACATTTTCTAAGAGATCTTTCTATTCATTGTTTCTCAATTTTAGAAGCAATAATTTTGTACTTGTAACCAAATTTAAAGCATTTAAAATATCTTGATTCTTTTGTTGAAAAGCTTTACACAATATTTCGGTAAATCCCATGATTTCTTTTAAAATATGAAGAATGAAAATAAATTCAAATGACTTGAGTATTTTAAGAGAGGACCTTGCATTAGCACGAGAAGAATAATTGCCATCACCGGCTATGCTTTCGAGAACACGACATGCCGGACCAAATAATCTCATCAAACTACAAATTGATTTTAAATGAGAACTCCACCTTGTATCGGCGGGTCTTTGTAAAGTACCGAGTCGATTAGATCCTCTTCCCGTTTCTATCTCCTCAATTTCAGTTCGATGTGCAATTTCTAACACTTGTTCTTCTTGCAATTCATCATTCCATTTCGAGGAAGAAACAACAACATTTATAATAAATGACATATTTTGAAAAAAAGTGTGAATATCGAGTACTTCTTTTGACGCAAAAATAAGAGCTAACTGTAATTGATGAGCCAAACAATGAACATAATATGCATAGGGACATTCATTTAGAATTAAAGCTTGTAATCTATTCCACTCACCCCGCATATTACTTGCTCCATCATATCCTTGACCTCGAATATTTTCAAAAGCAAGATTGTGATGAGATAAAACATTCAAAATTTTTTCCTTTAGAGTTCTTGCGGTTGTATCTTTAACATGGACCAAACCCAAAAAACATTCTCGAATATACCCACTTCTATCTACAAATCTTAAAACAATTCTCATTTGCTCCCTTTTTGACTCATCTCTAGATTCATCAACAATCAAACAAAATTTTGCATTACCAATTTCATTACGAATAAATGATTGAACATTTTTAGCGAAACACTCTAAAATTTGCTTTTGAGTTGTCGGTGATGTGTAAGTGGCATTTTTTGGAGTATTTTCTAGCACCACTTTATTTACTTCCCTATTATATAATGCCAAAAATTCCACCATTTCAAGAACATTCCCTCTATTTTTAGAACCCGGTTTTTCATTGTGCCTCCTAAAAGCACAAGCTTGAAAAGTTAGCCAACGAATAACATCTATCGATGTTTTAAGACGCAATCTACCGTCTAAGATTTCTTTGCTTGTTTGGTTCTCTATTACTTGTTGAATATTTTTTGCTTGATTTAAAAATTTTTCAAAACATTCAACTGAATAATGGTGTCCCGAGTTATTATCTCTTCCAATATGTAATAAAAATGCACAACCTTTCCCGTTAATTTTTTTTCCATGCATCAAATCCTTTTATCGTAAAAGTATCTGACCCACGCCTTCCGATTGGCTTTTTCGAAAAAAGAAAACAAGGAAAACAAAAAGCTTTATCCCGAGAAGGTGAATATTCTAACCATGGAAATTTTTTATACCAATGAGATTGAAATCGACGTTGGTGATTTCCTAGTCTAGAAAATTGAAAATCACAATCGGTAGGTTGATATGGACCGAGCATAATATATGCTCGCCGTACTTTATCTTGTTGATCAACTGGATATTCCCAAATTGGACCCCGTATACCGGGATCGCGTTCTACAGTAATTGTTCCAATCTTGGTATTGACCTCGACTTCTGTAATTTGTGGATTATGAGAAGATTGTTGTTGAGAAGATATTGGGGGTTGCTCACTAACTATAGTAGGTTCATTAATTGTATTAGGCGAAGAAGAGATGTTTGAATCATTGGCTCGAGAATTGACGGTATTTGTGGTACTTTTCTTGTAGAAGGAATCAATTGTCTTTCGTTTAGACATAATTATCCTAAAATAATATTTAATTAGTGATTAAAAAAATATATATTATCAATACAATTATCCATTTAAACAAGAAGATTTAGTACTATAAGGATAAAATTTGAATTAAAAACTAATTTATAAAAGTCATACCTAAATTTCTATACCGTCTCCTGTTGATGTGATGAAATCAAGACCTCAATCTTCGGGCAATTAAATAATATAAGTGGCCAAATCAGCCAATTAGGTGGAACTATGGAAGAGATTTATTGGGCAAAATCACAAGAAGATAATTTTGTATTCAATTTGGGGACCATTAACATGGTTTGATTTTTATTTCTTTGTGTGGTTTTTCCTCCAGAAAGAGACGAAAGGGAAAGAGGGCACAAAGCTTTGTCGGTTTAGGGTTTAGTGAAATAATATAATATATTTTATTTTGTGAGAAAAGAGTAAGATGGTCATGGGCTTCAAATAGTTTTTAATTGAGTATACATAGCTCACTTTAATATGAAATGTAGTTATATAATATACGAGAATGGATAGATTATTTAAAACATATATCATATATTCATATATATATACATGTTTTGAAATGTGGGGGGGTCTTTTAGCCCCTGCCTCTCTCCGCCCCTGATTAGATGGCATATCTCTTGGTCTATGACTTTTGGTTTTCTTTAAGCAAACAGCTGTCGTGATGTGCTGAATGATTTTTAAAAGTCAAACCTACAGTCTAAACTACTGCTGAAATTTTCAATTAAAATAAGTTTCTTAATGCATTCTTAATTTCATTTCAATGTTTGTGACTCTTTCGTCTTTCCTGATATTTTTCTTTCATAATTATGTCTAGATTTCATTAAAGATATTACAAATCACTAACAAATAGTATCTTTATTGGCATAACAGTTACTGATATATCAGGAGAAGTGACAAAGACCGGGTCTAAAGTGAGTGAATTTAAAGTGGGCGACAGAGTTGTGTGCAAGCTCAACTTTTGGGTATGTATTATTTGCGTCAATTTCATGATTATTTTCTTAATAGGCTAATTTCAAGATTATGCTTTTACCATAAATAAAATCCAATTATCTTTTGTTACCATCGGATATGAGAATGAAAATTGATAGTTTATATTGAGTGAGACTACCATGATAAAAGTTTAATGAGATTATGCAGTATTATTTGTAGCATGTTTTTTTTGTTTTTTTGTAGCATGTTAATATAGAACCTTTAGCCTCTCGTTGTGCATATTCTCTCATATATACAATTTTATAAGTAGCACACAATTTTGACTCTGTATCTCATGTTTGGATATTCTATGACACTTTTTAGTATAATATTATAAGAAATATTTTTCTAATAAAATTTATGCCATAAACAAACAAACAACAATTAATGATACATCTAACTAAAAAACTAAAAAATATTGTGAATGTATCCATGCGTCAATTAGTATATAATGAGTCATGTTTCAAGTATATAATATGTTTAAGTGACCTATTATTTATTTTAAAACTTAACAAATTTTCATAAAGTGGTGTCAACTTCTCTTTTTAAAAGGAGAAATAGGGGACATAGTAGCGTAGGTATAAAAATTTTAGGAGACCTTAACTTTTCTTGATATTTTTAAAACAATCCAAATATTATTAAGTGAAATACCACACAGGTATGAAAAATTTCAAGAGCCCCTTAACTTTCTTTGATATTTTTAAAGCAATCCAAATATTATTAAGTGAAATAATTTTTTGTATTCCTCTACTATAGTTATGCTTATCATTCCATCCAACAATTACTATTTTTTCCCATAATTCCTCTTATTAAATGTTTTTTTTTCAATATTCTATTTCCTTCAAGTGAAAATAATAAATATATTTTTCAGTATTCTATTTTCTTCAACTGAAAGTAATAAATAAATGAAAAAATATTATGCGACAAATATTGTATGAGCGTTTTAAGAGTATTTCATTGTAATATTTTATTTTATAATTTATACCATATAAAATATTATTTTTTTTCTTTCTTTTATAAATTTTTTATCTTTTAAAAAATATCATTTCTCATTTATTCACATTGATGAAGATAGCAAAAAGCAAATAAGATTTCATAGATGATTTTATACATAGCTTAGATATAGATAATAAGTATATTTATCTTTATTACGAAATAAAAATATACATAATCTCTCGTTATGCTTAAAGTTCTTGGTACTTATGCCAAAATTATTATTTCCTTATACGAAAACTGCTATTTCCAAATATAGAGAGGAGGTGGTTTTGCAGAATACGCAATTGCATCGGAAAAAGTGACTGTTTTGTGACCAGATGAAATATCTCCTGCTAACGTTGTTGGACTTCCGATGGCCGGTTTGACAGCTCTTCAGAGTTTGAAAGTCATTGGCACAACATTTGACGGCACAGGTAGTAAAAATTGGAAAACTCGTCTAGGATAAGTATATAAATCGTTGATTTTTTTTTAAATTGACAGTACAAAAGAGTTTGTGTATAAAGGATAGAACAATTTATAATGATGGGAAGCCCAACCAAATCCACCGCCACCACCGGATAATATGTCCGTTTGGTATATATTGTACTGCACTATATATATACTCTTTTGTGTTGTAAAATCCAAAATAAAACAAACAACGATTTATATGAACTCTTCATTTTTCGCTCAACATATTTTCTGGAAGTGCAACATCAAGTCCCTATCGGATACTCATTATTTATATACATGTTAGGTACGTTACCAATAAGTTATCTAAAAATGTTAATTAAATTAAAAAAAATACTACATCAAGAATCATGAGGGCAACATGATAAGGCTTGTGGTGCAAATGCTATACCCAGTTGTAGTATTTACATTATAAAACAAATGATTTTTGGCCATGTTGTTTAACATTTTTTAACTAAACGGCTAATTATATATACCTATTGAATAGGGAAAGGTGCGAATATATTGATCACGGCTGCCTCTGGAGGTGTTGGTTCGTACGCGGTTCAGCTGGCCAAATTGGGAAACCATCACGTGATAGCGACATGTGGAGCGCGAAACATTGATTTGGTCAAAGATCTCGGAGCCGATGAGGTGCTTGATTATAAAACCCCTCAAGGTACCCTTTATTCATTTTTTTATTGTTTTATATATATCAATTCCAAATTTTTCGTCCATAATTTTCAATACAGAGGGGCTGCCATGCAATTTAGGTGTAATGCAAGGGTTATTTTACAAAATTCTTGATTTTAAATTACGATGATGATCTATGATATTTCTTTAACAGGTCAAAGCCTAAAAAACTCAACAGGGAAAAAATACGATTTTATCATAAATTGTGCGTATGGAGTTTCATGGTCCACATTTAAAGCGAACCTCAACGATACGGGTTTAGTCATAGATGTAACACCAAATTTTACAAACGTGTTGGCGTTTATTTGGGGAACCCTAACTTTTTCCAAAAAGAAATTAAGGATTTTGACTGTGTCATTTGGAAAGGATGATTTAAGATTTTTGATTGAGTTAATGAGAGAAGGAATAATAAAAACCGTTATCGATTCAAAACACACGTTTGAGAATGCGAATGATATGTGGGCGAGAAATATGGACGGTCACGCCACTGGGAAGGTTATAGTTGAAATGTGATTTAATTGAGGGTATTTGCAAATAATAAATAGCGTTTTGGTAATGATGAAGCAAAAAAATGTTGTGTGTTAGTTGCAAAAGTGAGAACTTGCGGTGGTGGTTTGTAAATTGAATGAAACGGATCCATTTTGCAAAGAACGTTGGATTGTTGATTGTCGTAATTTGTGTTTTTTTTTTCTTGTGGGGTGCATTTTATCTATTAATTGATGGTTTTTTTAAGTACGATGGGTGAATTGCCTACCGAGATTATATTAAACCAAGTAAAAAGAGTTTGTACAAGTTAATCACAAATGAAAAGAAAATAAAAATAAAGAAAACCAAGAAAAATAGTAGTCAATTACAAATGCAAAAATAAATTAAAAGAAAGAAGAGAGAGGCTAACAATAAGATATCCAGTCTAGAGTGTCTCGTCGAGTACTGTCTGTTATTAGAAAGAATGCCCGGTGTTGGTTAAAGATTTTGTTCTTTCTGTCATTTCATAGTGTCCAACAACACCCTAACAGTGTCTCCTTTCTTTTTTTTTTTTTTTTTTTTTGCCTCGTCTCCATTGAGCTTGCTATCTTTTCCAAGCAGAAGGTCTGTTAGGTTGGTAGTTAATGCTAGGGAGGTTCATCGATCTATTATTGATTGATCAAGATACATATATTTATTGCACAATCTTTTGTGTGGTGTTAAGTATCAAGAATTTGATGGTTTTTTTTTATTATTTTTTTTTGTAGAAGACTACAGATTCTCAAATCAGCACTAGTTGTATTCTCTGCTGTATTTATGTATTATATGAAAAATTCTTTAAGAACTCTCTAATTTTTTTGAAAATTATCAAAACCCCCTCATTTTTAGATTACTTCAAAAATCCCTATAACCAAATTGAATTATCTTTTAGCACCCTATGGTGTAAATTTATAACATCTAATGGAGTTCGATTTATTTTTGGACCAAAATACCCCCTAACTAAGTATTTTTTTCATTTCCAATGTTATTCAATCTGAAAAAAAATTCTATGATATATTTTGTGATAAAATACTATTATTTTTTTATTTTCCAAAATTTCGTTTTTATTATATTCACATTTATATTATTATGATAAAATATTTTGTTTTTATGATACAAATAAATCAACGCATATAAAAAAATTCTATGATATATTTAGTGATAAAATATTTTTTCTATTTCTGAAATTTTCACTTTTATTTTATTTACAATTATATATTATTATGATAAAATATTTTCCAATATAATAAGAGCAAAAATAATATTTTTTTTTAAATATTATATTCTAAAATATTAGTTTTCTTCTTTATTTTTTTTTTGTGTTCCTAATTTAACATTTAACACTTTAAAATTTTGAAAATGAAAAAATAGAAATACATAAGGGTATTTTGGTCCAAAAATAGATCTAACTCCATTAAATGTTTAAATTAACACCATAGGGGCTAAAAATTACTTCAATTGCTTTTATAGGGAGTTTTTGAAGAAGAATCTCAAAAGTGATCCAGTTTTGATAACTTTCAGAAAGTTAGGGCATTTTTGAAGAATTCCCGTTAATAAATAATCGACAAAAATATATAAGATTGATCAAAAGCATGTCGTGCTTTTTAATTTACACAATTTGCATAAATTTTAGAATAAAAGAGGAGCAAATGAATGAAATTTTTGATGGCGTATCGGAAATTCTTGGTAAATTGGTGTTAAATATTTGGAATAATTGCAATGAATCTTTGAGATTTATAATGGAGAATATTTGAGATTTTATAATTAATTTTGCATTAGGTATATGTGTTTATTAATTAGGGTAAAACAAAATGTGAATAATAGAAGCATAATTGTTTTTTTTCTCTTTTCCAAATTTTGAGATTTTTTTTTGTATAAAATTTTGAGAGGTGTTATTTGTTAGTTACATGAACCTTGCAAGTTATTAACTCTTCTTATATTTTCTAGATTAATTTCATTTTGAAAATAGCATTAAAAGAAAATCAATTTGAAAGCAATGATTGGAATGATGATGATGATGATGCAATCGCTGTACGTTCCTTTTGGTAGTGAAATTTGAGGAAATTTGTTTTATGATGTATCTTATGAAAAAAAATTTATACAAAAAAATCTTCATTATTTTTTCTTATGAAAAAAATTAATAATGTAAGAACTTATATAATACATTTCATTTGATTATTAACAATATACTCTTATTTTAAATATGTTATAGTAACTAAGGTTATTAATTAATAACCTACATAATTGTAATGGAATGAGTCCCACGAAAATCAAAATACATAAAACATAAAACTTCGTGCCGTATTCATCAAAAAAAAAAAAAAAAAATTCAGTTCATTGTTGGATTTCAATTTATTGCGTTCAGGCCCAGTTAAAATTAACCCAATTTTATTTTACCAAATATACAAATCCAAAAGAATGTTAATTATTGCATGAGAGAGAAGAAGTTTGGTGTACTATATTCCTTAGGAATTATAATGATTGTGGTATCACATAATAATAATACATAATATAATAGAACTTTCACAAAATTGTCATATAATTCTGTAGAATATTAGTTTATTTATTTATTCCAGCCTCAGAGAAAAGAAAGTCAACTCTTAGCCAATAATTTTTTTGCTTAAATATTCGTTCATAGAACTAATAAAGAATCAGACTCGGCTTCTTCAAGTTATATAGTCAACTCACACTTAAGCAAAAATTATCAATTCGATCCCCAATTTATCTCTATCAACATTTCTCCCTCTTCTACTTTATAAATAGATGGCCGGAAATACCATGCGTGCCGTACAATACAAGCGCTATGGCCATGGTTCCGCCTCCCTTGAGGTATAAATACATTTTTTTGTTGCTTTTTAGCCCTTATTGACTTCAATTTTTGCATATAACCCCCCTCCAAACTTTCATGGCTTCTGAAGGTTTAGTGTGTGGTGCCTTGAAGTTATTATGCATATATATTATATACCCTCAATAATACTTGTATGATACCCCATAAATATGTATCTTGCATTTTTGTTGTAAAATTGCTATTAATTTTTTTTTGAAGCATCAGTAGGTGATTGCAAAAATTGCTATTAATTAATATCAATAAACCATGTTGCCGTGTAAAAAAACAATAATTTGATGCAGCATGTTGAGATACCGATTCCAAAACCGAAGAAAGATGAGATGTTGATAAAAATAGAGGCGTGTAGCATGAATCCAGCTGATTGGAAAATTCAGAATGGATTACTTCGCCCTTTTGTGCCCTTCAAATTCCCCTTCATACCTGGTAATTTATAAGAATTAAATGCAAATATAGATAAATATATAGCTATTTTTATCCCTTGTTTATTGCTTTCTGTGTTGAGCAATTGAGGATAAATTCAGGCTAATTTGGGTTAGTTTGTACAATTGAGTTAATTGGGATGAAATTAGGTTCATTTGAGGCTTATTGAGAGGATTAGAAACTGCTAGTCGAATTGTTTCGTTGTTATATTTTCTTGAAGTTTCGTATTGACTAGATGGCATTTCTCTTGGTCTTTGACTTTTGGTTTTGTTAAGGCGAAATCAGCTGCCATGTTGCGCTGATTGATTTTTCAAAGTCAAAACCTACATTTTGAAATACTGCTAAAATTTTAATTTTTAAAAATTAGTTAATGCCTTCTTAATTTCATTTTGATTCATTTCCGCGATTCTTTCTTGCCTTTTTCTGTGTAAACGATAAACATGAAACGAACTCACTGGCTAATTGTATATTTATTGGTATAAACAGTTAGTGATATCTCAGGAGAAGTGACAAAGACCGGGTCCGAAGTGAGTGAATTTAAAGAGGGTGATAAAGTTGTGTGCAAGCTCCACTTTCTGGTATGTATTTTTGATACAAAAAAAAATTGCATTTGTATTATGGAAAAATATACCATGTCCATGTCAAATTGAACAAGATTTTTGTTTACCAGGGTAAACTATCCCGGTCCCTGTATTATTTGCTAAATTCTTTTTTTCATCCATCAAAAAAGAAATCCAAATTCTTTTTTTTGTTACCACTGGATGTGACTATAAGAAAGAAATTGTATAGATTATATAATATTCTTTGAAGTGCTTTGTTAATATAGAACCTTAAGCCTCTAATTGTGCATATTATTCACAAAGAATACTTATTCCAAACTTATTATTTCCAAATATAGAAAGGCGGTGGTTTTGCAGAATTCGCAGTTGCATCAGAAAAAGTGACTGTTCTACGACCAGATGGGATATCTCCGGTTGAAGCTTCCGGACTACCGCTGGCCGGTTTGACAGCTCTTCAGAGTTTGAAAGACATCGGGACAAAATTTGATGGCACAGGTAATAAATCAGACATAGAAAGCGGAAAACTCGCTTGTAGGGTTTTTGGGACAAAAATGGAATGAGTATATAGTTCGTTGTTTTTTTTTATTTTACAGTACAAAAGAGGTAAATATAGAAATCGTTGTAAAAAAACCCAAAACAAAGAAAATTTTATATACACTTTCAATTTTTTGCTCAAAATACCTCTCTAAACGTGCAATTAGTATCTGGTCCCAATCAGATAACACATTATTTATATACATGTTGGTTACATTACCAATCAGTGAGAACTGGGCGTTGGCCCAGTGGTCGCATTCCCCGCTCCCCACATGGGAGATCCCTAGTTTGAAACTGGGGCTGTTCCCTTTCAAAAAAAAAAAAAAAATTACATTACCAATCAGTTATCTAAAAAATGTTAATTAAATTAGAAAAAATACTACATCAAGAAACACGAGGAAAACATGACAAGATAAATAGTGCAAATATTATTCTGAATTAGTTATACCCATTTGTAGTATTTGCATTGTAAACTTTGCCATTCCGTCACTAATGATTTTTTATCATGTTGCTTAACATTTCTTTATTTAAACAGTTAAATGGATATATCTATTTAATAGGGAAGGGTGCGGATATTTTGATCACGGCCGCGTCTGGAGGTATTGGTTCTTATGCAGTTCAATTGGCCAAATTGGGAAACCATCACGTGACGGCGACATGTGGAGCACGAAATGTTGACTTGGTCAAAGCTCTCGGAGCCGATGAGGTTCTTGATTATAAAACTCCTGAAGGTAACCTTTATTCATTTTTAGTGTTCTATATTGAGTTTTATATATGTAAATTGTGAACATTTAGCATAATTTTCGGATATAGAGCGCCTTCCTTGAAATTTAGGTATATGCAAGGGTTATTTTACCAGATTTCTTGATTTTAACTTACGATGATGATCTATGGTATTTTTAACAGGTCAAAGCCTTAAAAACTCATCAGGAAAAAAATACGATTTTATCATAAATTGCGCGTATGGAGTTTCATGGTCCGCATTTAAGCCGAACCTCAATGATGCGGGTTTAGTCATAGACATATCGCCAAATTTTACAAACGTGTTGGCATTTATTTGGAGAACTCTAACTTTTTCCAAAAAGAAATTAAAGATGTTGTCCTTGTCACTTGGAAAGGATGATTTGAGGCTTTTGGTCGAGTTAATGAGAGAAGGAAAAATAAAAACTGTTGTTGATTCGAAACACCCGTTTGAGAACGCGAATGATGCATGGACGAAAAGTATGGATGGTCATGCCACAGGGAAGGTTATAGTGGAAATGTGATTTAATTGAGGGTACTTTTGTGAATTATATGCATTATTTTTCAAAAAAAAAAAGTTGAACTTTTGGTGGTTGCTTGTAAATTGAATGATATGATTATAAGATTGATCAAAACAATACTGATGTGCTTTTTGAATTTTCAGAAATATTATTTATCATTTCCAATTAGTGCTTTTATTGTTTTTTCATAAACTTGGTTACAAAATTTGCATAAATTTTAGAATAAAAGAGGAGCAAATGAATGAAAAACAAACAATATAATCTACTAATTTACACATTGATGCAACTAACACCTGATATAGAACCAAAACAAAAGAAACGACAATAAATGGAATTATCAACCATCTAACATTAGAAAACCATTATGTAACATAAAACCCATAAACTTCACTAGACTAACAAACACAACGCAATTGGATGATATATACTCACTTTTGTTAATTTTGCGACAATTTAGTCGGATCTCTCCATCGTTCCCAGTGAGCACAAGATTTCCCATTCTAATCATACCACTTACAAAATCACGCAAAAACGCGGTTTCATTCGTACTATAAATCTTGACCAAAGGATCCGTATATCCGCCGTTAAACAATGCCTGATCAGACTGCAACAACCCCTTTCGTTCGACCAACGATTTGAAAAATCCGTTGTCAAAAACATACGGCGTTTCCACATCGAGTGGTTGCAAATCCGTATAGTTTCTAGTTTTCCGACATGTTTGTTGCCTGATTGATGCGAAGTTACTAGCTAGGATCTATATTTGAGTTTGGATCATTGACTCAACCGGTATAACTACTGCATTTTGCCACACCGATTGTATGAGCCACTGAAAGGGCTGTCATGTCACGAGGTCTGAGACCCTTATCTTGAATTCTAGGATTTGATCATGCGAGTCGGAAAATGGGCTCGGAAGGCTTCTAAGTGGAGATTGATCTTGATTTGTTGGTGGCAGTGAATTCCTACGGTCAACACCTTTCGTTATCTCCACTTGGGCTTTCCATATCTAGTCTCTTCGATTTTTGAAAGACCTTTTTTTTTTTGAGAAATCTTATAATAACTTGATTTTCAACTTATTTCTTTTTCACCTCAATTAGAAAAAAATGAGATTTCAAGTTCCGTTTCATTGTTAACTGTAATGTGTATTTTTATACACATTTTTAGGGTTTTTATCATGTAAAATTCACCATTAAATCACATAAAATGTACGAAAAATGTTTAAAATTAATAAAAAATTATTTGTGAAGCTCTTAATACATTTTTTTGTGATTTTTCAAGTAAAAAGACCGAGAAAACGATATTTGGACAACTTGATGAAAAGTCAACTCCAAATGACGAACCTATCTGAAAATCCTGGGCCAAAGATGGCCGAATTTTCGACAAATCTCCGCGAAAACCCTACACACGATTCACCAAAATTCTTATAACCCTTATCCCCCGACTATCCAAGCCGAGACATACAAAATTCACAAAAAGACGAAAAGTCAAACCCGAAAAATCGCCGAGTTGACCAAAAGTCAACTTTTCCAAAAGGGGTCAAACTGGGTATCAAATCGTAGAGCGCGATGATACGAATCCAACGGTATAAACCTTGCGAAAGAAGACCTTCTAGAACTCCCAGAAAATATGATATAATATTTGGTCAACCTTGGTCAAAGTCAACATTTGACCTGGTCAATAATTTTTCAACCAATCAGAGGCTGACACGTGGCAGATTCGGTTTGAAATCAGTGAATCAAGAAGTGACACATGGCAGATCTTATTATTATCAGCAACAAGAAGGACATGTGGCGAGTTTTTATTGGGGAGCAGCGCTGACGAGGTCAGTACGAGATTTTCTGTCAACCAATCAGATCACGCCGCGTGGCACACACGTAAGAGAAAAACACGTTTTTTCTCAGACCCGAGATTTTCCCCTCCATTTCATTCTGGACTGGACACCTCCGGTTAGGTTCTAACGCGTATTTGAAAGAGTAATGGACTGTCCGGTGGTGTGAAACGGAGACAAACTTCACGCGCTTTGCAGCGGCTGCAATTCGTCAGTACGAGGATGCTGTGCTCCCCAATCAGCGCGCGACACGTGGCATTTCTGTTCAAAAGTTTGCAGCGCGTCAGTACGATGATTCTCTTCTCCGCCTATCACGCGTTGCCACATGTCAAAACGCGTTTTTACTGATGATTGACTGGACGCGTGTCACAATCTGGTTCGCTGGATTAGATACTGGAATTTAGCTGTAGCCAATCAGAGACTGCCACATGGCCTGTCCGTTGAGTTGGATGAGAATAAAAGGAAATGATAAATGTACCCAGAAAATTGCAACCAAACAGAATTTGAATAGAAATAAAGGCAAAAGAGTGTTAAAGATCCCCTAAATTGATACCCAACTCAGAATCCGGATCAAGTAAAATTTTTAGTCCCACAAGCTTATTTCCAAATTTTCTAGGTCATTCTTCTCTATAAAAATATTCCCTTTCCTCTCTCTAAAGAAGGACCATTCACACATCCATTCTTATATCAAATTCATACACTCATTCCTTCTTTCATCTCTTCCACCATATTTTTTTTTCCACCATTAATGTCCATAAGCTTCAAATCTTCAATTCTTGAGAATTAAATGAGAGAATAGAATTTTAAAGAAGAGAGAAGTACTTGATCTAGAAGGGGCAAGTGCTAAATCCACCAAGAAGGGAAGAGATCGAGAACGATTCACTTCATTAGGGTTTGATTTAATTCTCTTATTTGTATTTTATTTTTGATGCAAATATGATTTTTGTGGACATGAATGAGTAATTTTTATAAGTAGGGACAAGACTTTTTGTGTGGATTTTGTAGATGAAATCTTAAGTGAAACTTGCATTTTATTATGGTATTTTAAGATTAAATCTTGATATTTTTCATGAG
Organism: Juncus inflexus; assembly: GCA_024447665.1. NCBI lineage: Eukaryota > Viridiplantae > Streptophyta > Magnoliopsida > Poales > Juncaceae > Juncus > Juncus inflexus. Next base: position 1,146,794 of record JAJHPC010000009.1, read on the forward strand.
ATTAAAATTTGAGTTATTTAGAAGAATAATTTGACGAGAAATACTTATGAGATTTACTTGGAAGAGTCCTTCTTTTATTCAAACAAGTGTTGAATCAAATAAAAGAACAACTTAAAAGTGAAAGTTTTTGAGTGGATCTGATATTTGATGCATTTATTAATTGATTTTTGGAAGGAAATTAATTAAACCTTGCTAACAAATATTATAATATTTTCTATTTTTCGTGATTACTGATTCTCAAGTCACCCAAATTGTCATCATTTCCCTATTATTTTTCTTTTAAACTTAAAAAAAAAAGGAAATTTGTTTTCATCTTTTTCTTGCAACTTTTTTTATTTTAAACAACATCAACAGCCTTTCCAAAACACAACACAAAAATTAAAAGTGAATATCGAACGTTAAAACATTTAAAGCCTTGTTTCCTTGAGTTCGACACCTCAAAACTCAATACCACATAAACACTAAATATTGAAATTAGGGAAAATATAAATTATTTTGTTAACACGTAATTACATCAACGACACGTTTTCGCGTTGTTACATTAACATGTTAAAAACACAAAATAGGCTGCATACATTTCAGATCTAAAGTGGGATTTGACACTCTGAACTGACACTGTCACGAGCAGCGAGAGCGAAAATATCAGCACAAGAGACGGTGTTTGGACACGAAGCTTCTACTTGTGCTTTAATGGTGTCTATTACTTCAAATCTTTTAAGAGAGTTCATATTAGGCCGGATACTCTTTTCTCCTTTGAAATTAGGTGCGTCGTCCAAAAGCACAGATGCATGACAACCGTAATACAGAAAAGATGCAAGTTTGTTAGGCGAGTAATATATATCCTCCAAAAGTTTTTATATATTCAAGTAACCTGATTTTCAACTTATTTCTCTATCTAATTTGGTTCGTTATTCTAAATCTTGTCTCAAACAAGATTGGATTTCAAATTCCGCTACAGTTTTTATACAGTTTGTTTATTGTTTTTAACATGTTAATCGTGAATCAAGATTTGAAATTGCTTCTTTTATTTTAGTGGGATTTAAATCTCGAACTAGGTTAGTGAGATAAATCGGTTAAATTAAGGTTATTTTGAGTATTTTATTATGTATGTCATTTAAGCGATTAAGTAAGCTATCTTAGTTAATTTTATATGATTTTATATTCAATAAAAGAAACTTGCTACTTTGATTCTTATGATATATCAAGACATTAGTTTTGGTAATTTGTGAGAATGAGACGGCCAGCTTGCAAATTACTTGAAATAAAATAAATCTGCAAACTAGGTATGTCATACATTTCTTACTCATGTATATGTTGTTCTTATGTGTATTTTTATTCAAACTTAAAAAAATAATTAGAAGAAAATGGATGTAAATAGAAAAAGAACTGATGCTTAATATCTACTCTCTTTTGACCAAAAAGAAATTTTATTCTTCCTTGGAATAATTTCATGGGCATCCACATAAAGCATAAAAATATATAGCCTTAAAAGTTGGATTATGTCAAAGAAGACTCCAAAACAAGAAAATCTTTATCAATCTAATTTTTGTGGAAATACCCAAATACCTCTTGATTCGGTCTTGAATATATGTAGATACAAAATAAGCTAAACAGCAAATATCAGAAGCTGTTGTATATGATATTTTGAATGTTCTTGACATGCATTAATGATATATTTTCAATATTAATTCGAAGGGAGTAATTTATAATGTACATGGATACACATGGTATTATATATGATGTTGTAAAAGTTTGGACATAAAATTGCTTCTTATTTTATATTAACATGTATATTATATATCACTTAACTTGATAAATAAGAGAAGTGAGAACAGAGGACATAATATTCTATATTAAAAGCACATTTTGTTTAGTTAATCATTCGTGATACGCGAATAATATGGTGCTCAATATGTTCGTATATAATTTGGACCGAACGTTTTTCAAGTCGGTCAACTATTCGGTCAAATAAAACGGAAGATGGTTATAATTCGTTAATTTGGTTATTCGTATATAATTAGGCTTATTTTATACAATACATATATAATAATTCGGTATATAAAAATATATAAATATAAACTTTTTGTTAAAAAATAATAGAGAAATATCATATTTTGTAAAATAATATTTATCTTAGCTCAAAACTATAAATATATAGATTTTTTGGATATTTTTTTATCTTAATCTTTATTCGACAGAAAAAAAATTATTTTTTATTTAAAAAAGTAAAGTTTATTTTTTTGAAAAAAAAATTGTATTATATGGCAATACGTCTTTAATACACGTGTTTTAAAATCTTTTGATAAAATACTTGAACTATTAATCAGGTTGGATACGGGTATGTCAATACGGAAATTATTCGTAAAACGCGAATTATTCGTGAATTATACGAGTATTATTCATGAACTGAACAACTATGGGTGAAATTAATGGGTTGATCAACATTTTGAGACCATTAATTATACTAAAATTAATCCACCACTAGTTTCTTCTTATATCTACTGTATTATCTTGCCCCTCCCAAAAAATGAGGAATGAAAGTATATATCTATTGTCGAAATATATCATTACGGAGGCTTCCATTCCACAAATAAATAGAGAAGAAGAGATTCTCGTACTGACGAGAAGTTAGAAATGTAGAAACCCCGTCAGATTCCTCTCCGTTTTTGGCACTACAGGCTCCAGTTAATACCTCAGAGTGTGTTATGAGTCCAACAGAGATGTCCGGTAACCCAGGTAATGGAGATAACAAAACCAGGTACTGACTCAGTGCGTTTTCTCATATCACGTCTGGCCACGCGTCAAGCCTTGATTGGATGGGTTGTTTCCTCGGACTGATAAGAAGATTCCATATGCCACGCGTTGGCTTCTAATTGGCTCAGCCCTGCCGATTGTACGGACCTGGGAAATAAGGGGAAACACGTATTGGAAGGAAGCTGAGGCCACGTGTCATCGCCTGATTGGCCAGAGGGAAATTCTGAGGAAATTAAGGAGACTAAAAAGGGACATGTGTTGCCTTCTGATTGGTTGAAAGGGGTTTTGACCTGGCCGAAGATTGACTTTGACCAGCATTGACCAGATTTTGGATTGCGTTTTCCAAGAATTCTAGAGGCTTCTGGAGGTGAAGTTTGTACCATTGGATTCATCTCCTCAAGCTCTTCGATATGGTATCCAGTTTGACCTCTTTTGTGATAGTTCACTTTTGGTCAACTAGGTGCTTTCCTAAGTTTGACTTTTCATCTTTTTGTAGATTTTGTATGTTTTGGCTTGGATGGTTGGTGGATAATGGTTGTAAGAGAATTGGAGAGGTGTGTGTATGGTTTTTGTGAAGATTGGTCGAGAATTCGGTCATCCTTGGCCCAGGATTTGCAGATCGGACCTTCATTTGGAGTTATTTTTTGCCAAATCCTCCAAATATCATTTTTTTGATCTTTTTACCTGAAAAATAGCAAAAAAGTGTATTAAACACTTTTCCAATATTTTATGATATTAAGAGTGAAATCTATATGATAAAAACCCTAAAAATATATATATAAATACACATTATAGAGTCAGGGAGCCTTAATTTGTACGAGGTAAATAGTCGGTCCCCTTCTTTCATTGAGACACATAATTACTTTTATCTCGACCGTTCGATCAAAAATTTTGTCAAATCTTAAGCACTTAGTTTATCAAATTTATTGATATTTTATGATAAAATATGTATGGTTATTAAAACACAATCATATAATTGGTTGAATTCGTATTTTGTGTTACATCTCCGATATAGTGAGAACTGTTGAATTTATTTTTAGTCATCGGATCCAGGTAATTTCAATGAATAATGGTTCAAAGTTATTTTGAAATATCATAACAAATAGAATATGAAGAGTTCACTCATTAAAATATAAATATCTTTTCTGTTTTAAAAAAATAATAATTCCTAATGAAGTATTTTATTTCTCATGTTAAAATCGTCAAATATAAATTTATCGGAATATTCTCTTTATTTTGAATTACATATTGTTATGGTTCTAATTTAATTTTTTTCTTTCTAAATTATATGAATATAAACTATATAAAAAAATATGTAAAAAATGATACGCTCATTAACTCTTATCTTATTTTTTATCTCTCTTTGAACATTCTCAAAAGACTAATTATCAATTATCTCTCGGCCGTTAAATCAAAAATATATCCAATCATAGCTTTCATTTGAAGCATTGTTTATATTGTATTACCTTCTGATGAAACAATACATGCATCCAATTTTCAAGATATACCTAGATTCATGAATTAATAAGGAGGAGATTGAATGATTTCCGCTAATTTTGTTTTCTTATCTGTACTTATTTTTTTCAAAATAAAAAATAAAACATGTTTAGACAATTCATTTATTCCCCTTATTATTTTTCGTCATGGGTAGAAAAAACAAAGAATAAAATTTTGAAATTGAGTACAAGGGTTTTTTTTGGCATCATTTTCATATTTCTGTTTTTTATTTCGAAGAAACAAAAACAAGATCAATTCAATTCACACGTTTTTATTACAGCAAAACTAACTAAAACATTTAAGGAATTCTTAATTTATGAATGTGTGGTGGCAAAAGAAAGATCGACCATAATAGATCCTTTAATAAACAAAAGATTAGGGAATTCTTAATTTATGATGTATGGTGCTTAATTTCTGTACAAGCTGTTGCAATGTAAGTTATATTTTAGAATTTCATTTAACTTTTTCATACATGAAATATATATGTTCCGCTTCATATACACATTCGCAGTCCTGTAATTTTGTAAGCTTTTTGTTGTGAAGATGGTCATGTGTTTCTAAAGATCTTAAGCATTATTAATTTGTTTTTACGTTAGATTAAAAATATTAGATAAGTGATATAAAATTGGCCGTATGATAGATATGAATTTGGCCGGGCACAATTCTTTATAAATAAAGATACTAAAAAGTATGCTAGTATTTAGAAAAATATATCAATAACCATTCGAACTTGTTAAGAGAGAGAGAGTTTGAGAGAAGAGTAGAAGGAAGAAGAGTAATTATGTTTTTTATTAATTAGGAGATTACATAAGAATTTATTTATAATATATTTGAGTTCATCTAGGTCACTAGCTAACTAGCCATTAGGTCTATTCTAATCACTCATTTAGTAAACTAATCGTAGCCATATATTGAATGATCACTCTTAATTATCTTGCTAATACTCTATCAATATTCTAATACTCTATCAGAACTGTATTCAGAAAAAATATCAATACTCAATCGATTTGTATTCTAGAACTCAAGAATACTCAGAAAAATATTACTATAACAAAAAATCATAACAATAAGAAAATTATATTAACACTCCAAAATAGTTTATTTAAACTAAGTAAACTATGACTCAAAAATGTATATTGCCAATATACAATATATATTCGGAGTTGAGACACAATGTGGAAATATACAATCATATATTATATACTCAAAACACACAATATTGAGTGTAGGAAATGTATATTTATATTAACAAATTTCTATATATGCAAAGATAAATTTACATTGAAGAAAGATATGTTGGGGAAAACGGGGGCGTTTCGCACAAAAATCCTCACTCGAGACTTTTGTCAAACACCTTGTATGCGGCTTTTATGGTTAACTCAAATACTCAAATAAACATCACAAATACAACCCGATTCACACGATATTGCAAAGGAATAAACAACAAACACAAGCAACACACAAGATTAAGGAAAACTTCTTTGTATTAATTAACTTCGATACGAACCGTACCGCTTACAAATAATACAAGAATAAAAACCGCTTCTAGGTCACAACTCACACTTTGAACCTAGGCTACACTCGTCACCGACACGGTGGATTACACGCTCGGAGGATCCCAAAAGAATAAAGAAGAGAGCTACCGAACTAGAGAGGAATTTAAGAGGCTTCTACCATGCCGGTCCGTACCCAACCGACGATACGAGAGAGCAACAACAAGAGCAAGTTTCTCCTTCTCTCTCTCTCTCTCTCTCTCTCTCTCTCTCTCTCTCTCTCTCTCTCTTTTTCTTCTCCTTCTTTTCTTTTTGGCCGCTCAAAATGAAGCCACGCAACAGAGAGGCACAAGCTCTCTGTTGCATTTCAAAAGCCAAAATGCCCCTTTTGCACATAAGACCCTCTAATTTATATTAATTACATAATTACATAATAAATGGCCCAAGGCCCATTTCATGAGGAGGGAGCCCAACAAACTCCCCCTCCCGACTCATGTGAAGAAGTCGCATCCTCCGCTTTCTTTCTACACACTAGAAGCTTCTTAGCGGGCAACACATTTTTCTTCATATCGGATTTGTTTACATCGATATGGTTTCTCTCATGCAAATCCCTTAACCTCTCACCCATCGCGCCTATGCGTTCACCGTTACGCCCACGCGACATATCCTTCTCGCTTTCCGGTTGATTAACATCGGTAAGCGGCACATTCTTGTGAGAGCGACATCTTCTGGATTGCCGGTTTTCGCGAATCGAATTTCGCACTGACACCGCTTCTTGTGGTACTTGTGGCGGTTTTGAACCGTTGCCACATTTACCTCCCGATTTCATTTCTTGGCTTTCATCATCTCCCCCATGAATCACATTCACCACCGGGGAGGACTTTTGACCCAAATCAAACACGACTTTAGGGTTTCTACATTTCGGCTTCTCGCCCTTACTCGTACCATCATCAAGAAATGTCACTTCTCGGTTACGCGCGGTCTTCTCACTAGCAAGAATTTTTATGCCATTCTCGCTCTTATTCCCCAACCACAAATGCGACGATTTCGTCACCATTATTTTAATTGGATTCACTTTCGCACATAATTTTGCGTGCGTTACGTAGAGAGTGCTCAACTTCGCACCACGTGCGACAATAAGAGATCCTTTGGTGAGCTTCCACTTTCCGTCACCAAAACGGCTACAATAGCCTTCATCATCAAGAGAACCGGTCGATAGTAAATTCATCCGTATATCGAGTACGTGTCTCACATTCTTGAGCACCAACTTGTACCCAAGCTCGGTTTCCAAACTCACATTTCCCATGCCAACTACTTTACACCGCCAACCATTTCCCATCCTTACGCATCCAAAATCTCCTTTGGTGTAAGATGAAAAGAAATCACGTCTTGACGTGACGTGAAAAGAAGCGGCCGAATCTACAACCCATGTAGTATTTTGGCATATGCGGTCGACGAAACCGTCATCACACGCTACTATCACATCGCTATCGGATACAACCGCCGTCATGCGGTCCTCATCACTATTTTCACTTGATGATTCTCTTTCACCGTGTCTCGTCTCTGTCTTCCATACTCTACACTCTCTTTTAATGTGGCCCAATTTGCCACAATGATAGCACTTAATCCCTTTACGAGAGCTCGACCTTCTCGTAAGCTTGTCATGGCTATTTGAATTATATGATTTTCTCGTTTCGCTCCTTCCTCGCCTTTCAAGAACAAGCGCATCGGATTCCAAAGAGATCCCTTTTTTCTCTTCTCCGGGCTTCCTCATTCAACATGCTATCTTTTACCATGCTTAGCGTTACCACACCGTCGGGCGCAGAGTTGCCAAGCGATACAACGAGCGTGTCCCAATCGTCCGGCAAGGAACTTAATAACAATAACGCTTGAACCTCGTCATCCAAACTCATTTTCATATTAGCCAATTGATTCACGCAATTTTGGAACTTACTCAAGTGTTCCGACACCGAAGTTCCACCCGTGTATTTTAAATGCACAAGCTTCCGCATCAAAAACACCTTATTTTGAGCGGTTTTCCTCTCGAAGAGACTCTCCAATTTCTTCCACAACTCGTGGGCATTAGTCTCCAACGACACGTGGTGAAACACGCTATCACCAATCCATTGCCGTATCAACGCAACCGTTTTCCGTTTTGTTTTCTTCCAAACATCATCCAAAGTACCTTCGGGTTTCTTCGTCTCTCCCTCGACCGGGTCGTATGCATCCTTGCAATACAACAAATCTTCCATCCGGGGTTTCCAAATCGAGTAATTTGTGGAATTGAGTTTAACCATCGTACTGACACTACTTTCTCCCTCCATTTGCTTGATGCAAGCTTACCCCGTACTAACCACTGCTCTGATACCAGTTGTTGGGAAAAACGGGGGCGTTTCGCACAAAAATCCTTACTCGAGACTTTTGTCGAACACTTTGTATGCGGCTTTTATGGTTAACTCAAATACTCAAATAAACATCACAAATACAACCCGATTCACACGATATTGCAAAGGAATAAACAATAAACACAAGCGACACACAAGATTAGGGAAAACTTCTTTGTATTAATTAACTTCGATACGAACCGTACCGCTTACAAATAATACAAGAATAAAAACCGCTTCTAGGTCACAACTCACACTTTGAACCTAGGCTACACTCGTCACCGACACGGTGGATTACATGCTCGGAGGATCCCAAAAGAATAAAGAAGAGAGCTACCGAACTAGAGAGGAATTTAAGAGGCTTCTACCATGCCGGTCCGTACCCAACCGACGATACGAGAGAGCAACAACAAGAGCAAGCTTCTCCTTCTCTCTCTCTCTCTCTCTCTCTCTCTCTCTCTTTTTCTTCTCCTTCTTTTCTTTTTGGCCGCTCAAAATGAAGCCACGCAACAGAGAGGCACAAGCTCTCTGTTGCATTTCAAAAGCCAAAATGCCCCTTTTACACATAAGACCCTCTAATTTATATTAATTATATAATTACGTAATAAATGGCCCAAGGCCCATTTCATGAGGAGGGAGCCCAACAAGATATATATCCAGTAAAAGTATATTATTATATTATGTTTGACATTTAAACGATATGGCGATACTGAAAATAGTGTAATAGATATTTTTTTTATACATTTATGCTCATAACGGTATATTAAAGACCCATCATAGTCATGCAAGATTTGCTTTTTATAAATTAAATTTCAATCGACAATAATATCCAAGGCATTAATATCTATTGCTAGTCAACGATCTTCATAAAAAATATGTGTAATAGTCAATCTTTATAGGTGAAATTCTTTGTTATTTCTTCATCAGTTTAATAATTAAGAAGCTACACATAACAAAATATTTAATTCCAAAGCATAAAACAAGTCATTAGGATAAGAATTTGAATAGTAAATCCAGCTGCACTTGCACAAAAGATAGTTGGGATCCTGTAAAAAGGTACACAGTTTCCATAGGCTTGCTTGCCATGCAAATATTCATGCACTGGTCGGTAGATCTGTTGGGCAAGTATTCATGACAAAGTTTTGCGTCCACGATTTGCACCATCATTTCCACTTCCAAATTGAAAAATCGAAGGTAAAGTTAGCTAATATAATTCAAAAATTATTTATGAGACATGGTCAAGATCATGAGGACAACATGACAAGGTCAGGAGTGCAAATATTATTCTGTTACTAAATTAGTTATACTTAATTGTAATATTTGCATTTTAAACTTCTGTTATCTTTGCATTTTGTACAACATTTTTTGAGAATTGATATTGGCAGGCAACAAATTGATGAATCCTGGCCAAAAAATAAAAAAAAGACAGCTTTGCCTCTTGTAATAAATGATTGACATCTTAAATGTTAAGTTAAACAATTTCCTTAATTAGTTTTACATGATGAATCTAGACAAATCTTCTTTTTGTCTGTCTTGATTTTCCACTATTTTTTCTAACAGTAGAAAGTCATTAAAATGGGAAGTTAAAAAATCATATAAAGTTTTTATATATGAAAATCTTGAAAAAATAATAAATTGAATGAATCATAAAGGTTATTATTTTGGAATAATTAGATTAACATCATACAAAAATCACACTTGTTCAAGATTAGAAATACATGAAATTACTTATATCTTTCCATTAAAAAATAAGTTAATAAGTCGAGAGGAAATAATTAAAACAATAATTTCATTAGAAAAAAAATTAGATGTAATCATAGACAAAAATATTATTTTATTTTTTCATCATGATATATAAAATGTTATATATCTAATATTTTTCATGAATTTCAGAAATAAAAAAAATTTATGAAGTTTTTTACTTCTCATTTTATTAAATTTCTACTATTAGAAAAAAATAGTGCAAAATCAACACATACAAAAATGAAGATTTGTTTTAATCCATCATGTAAAAATAGTTAAGAAAATTGCTCAACTTAACATTTAAGATATCAAGCATTTATTACAATGGACGAAATTGTCATTTTCAATTTTTGTGCCTGTATTCATCAATTTGTTGTCTGCCAATATCAATTCCCCATTTTTTTAATTAAACGAAATTAGATATATCTATTTAATAGGAAAGGGTGCGAATATTTTGATCACGGATGCCTCTGGAGGTATTGGTTCGTACGCGGTTATGTCGGCCAAATTGGGAAACCATCACGTGACGGCAACATGTGGAACGCGAAATATTGACGTGGTAAAATCTCTCGGAGCCGAGAAGGTGTTTGATTATACCTCAATGTACCCTTTAATCATTTTTAGTGTTGTAAATTGTGAACATTTAGTATAATTTTCAATATAGAGGCCGGCCTTCCTTGCAATTTAGGTATATGGAAGGGTTATTTTACCAAATTTCTTGATTTTAATTTACCATGATGATCTATGATATTTTTTTAACAGGTCAACGCCTAAAAAATTCATCAGGCAAAAATATGATTTTATCATAAATTGCGCGTATGTTATGAACATGTTGATGTTAATTTGGGAAACCCTAACTTTTTCCAAAAAGAAATTAAGGATTTTCCCAGCAAGTATTAAAAAAAAATTAAGGATTTTGTCCTAGTCACTTGGAAAGGATGATTTCAGATTTTTGTTTGAGTTAATGAGAGAAGGAAAAATAAAAACCGGTATCGATTCGAAACACCCATTTGAGAACGCGAATGATGCGTGGGCGAAAAGTATGGATGGTCATGCCACAGGGAAGGTTATAGCGGAAATGTGATTTCATTGAGGGTATTTTTGTGAATTTTTGGTGGATGATGGTGAAGCAAAAAAGTTGAACTTTTGGTGGTTGTCGGTAAATTGAGTGAAATGGATCCATTTTGCAAAGAACGTTAGATTGTCGTAATCGTTTTTTGGGTGGGTTACATATTTTTGATTGATTGATCAAATACATGTATTTATTGTACATTGTTTTGGGGTGTAAGTATCAAGAATTGTACATTGTTTTGGGGTGTAAGTATCAAGAATACAATGGCGCTTATTTTTAAAGGTCGCAGATTCTCAAATCAGTTACATTATTATATATATTAATATTATTTTTTTGAAATTTTTAATATGGTGCCTCATACGTTCTCATGTATTTTTAGAAAAAATTGGGATCTCTCCCTAATTTGAGTGTTCATTTGACCACTTGCGCTAGCATGTGTTGGCGTATATATTAATAATTGATAAAAATATTATAAGATTGATCAATAGAATTATGAGGTGCTTTTTTAATTTTCACAAACATTATTTATCATTTTCAATTAGTTTTTTGTTTGACTGTGTTGTTCTATGAACTTGATAACAAAAATTTGCATAAATTTTAGAATAAAAGAAGCGCAAATAAATGAAAAACAACAGTATAATCGACTAATTTTCACTGTGATGCAATTAACATCTGATATAAGCCAGAACAAAAGAAACCACAATGAAATGGAATTATCAATTTTTAACCATCTAACATTATAAAACCATTATGTAACATTATATAAAAACCCATAAACTTCACTAGGTGACTAGACTAAACAAACACAAAGCAATTGGATGATATATGCTAAGTTTTCAATTGATTTTGCGACAATTTAGTCGGATCTCTCCATCGTTCCCGGTGAGCACAAGATTTCCCATTCTGATCATACCACTTACAAAATCACGCAAAAACGCCGTCTCATTCGTACTATAAGTCTTGACCAAAGAATCGGCTGTACCGCCATTAAACAACGCCTGATCAGACTGCAGCAACCCCTTTCGATCGACCAATGATTTGAAAAATCCATTGTCAAAAACATAAGGCGTTTCCACATCAAGTGGTTGCAAATCTGTATAGTTTCCGGTTTTCGGACATGTTTGTTGCCTGATTGATGCAAAGTTAGGATCTATATTTGAGTTTGGATCATTGACTCGACCGGTAAAGCTACTGCATTTTGCCACACCGATTGTATGAGCCCCTGAAAGGGCTATCGCGTCACGAGGTCTGAGACCCTTTTCTTTGAATTTTGAGATTTGTTGATCTGAGTTCAAAAATGGGCTTGGAAGAAAATTAATTGGACCTTGGTCTTGATTTGTTGTTGGCCGTGAATCCCTACGGCCTAATGGTACATGCCAGGTCGGCCCGCCCAACTGCCGGAAAAAAAATATAGTTATAAGAAAGACAAGTTTCCAAAACAACTTGATTTTTTTTTCAGAAATCTCAAAATGATTTGATTTTTCTACTTATTTCTTTCACTTGCTCAGTTCATAGTTTCAAGTTCCGCATCATATAAAAAAATGAATTTCAAATTCTTTTTCATTGCTAACATGTCAAAAACAAAAAATGGGCTGCATAAATTTCATGACACTTTCAACCGAGTTAATCAGTGAAATAAATTGAAAATCAAATAGCTTATGTGGTATTTGAAAAATTGAAAGGGTAAATTATGGAAATTTGTTTGTTCTCTTTTTTATTCTTTAAATCACAAAGGAACTTTGAGAAACTTATTGTTCTAATTTTATATTTTTATTTCATACTAACCAAGTAGACACTGTCACGAGCAGCGAGAGCGAGAATATCAGCACAAGAGACGGTGTTTGGACATGAAGCTTCTACTTGCGCTTTAATAGTGTCTATTACTTCAAATCCTCCAAGAGAGTTCATATTAGGCGGGCTACTCTTTTCACCTTTGAAATTAGGCGTGTCGTCCAAAAGCACAGATGCATCACAACCCTAATACAGAAAAGATGCAAGTTTATTAGGCAAGTAACATATATAACCTCTTAAATTTTCATATATTCAAACTAACCTGATTTTGAACTCATTTCTCTGTCTAATTCGGTTCGATATTCTAAATCTTCTCAAAAAAGATGGGATTTCAAATTCCACTACAGTTTGTTTATTGTTCTTAACATGTTAATCGTGAATCATGATTTGAAATACCTTCTTTTATTTAGGCGGGATTTGAAACTCGAACTGGTTTAGTGATATAAGGTTATTTTGAATATTTAAAAAATTGAAAGGGTTAGATATGAAAACTTGAATTTTATTATATATGTCATTTTAGTGGACGATTAAGTAAGCCATCATAGTCGAACCTTTAGTATTACACTCCAAAATCAGAAAACAATTTTATACGATTTTAAATTCAATAGAAACTTGCTATTTTGATTCTTATGATGCATATCAAGACATGATTTTGGTAATTTGTAAGATTGGGACGGCCACCTTGTAAATTACTTGCAATAAAATAACTCTCCAAATTAGGCATGTCACTCACTTTATATGTTCTTTTTATATGTGCATTTTATTCTAACTTTACACAATTTAGTAAGAAATTGGATGTAAATAGAAAGAGAACTGATGCTTTATATCTGCTCTTTTGACCAAATATTCTTCATCGGAATAATTTCATGGGCATCCTTAAAAACATATAAATGTATGCCCCTTAAAGTTGGATTATCTCATAGAAGACTTAAACAAGAAAATCTCTATCAATCTAATTTTGTTGGAAATACTGAAATGCCTCTTGTTTCTCTCTTGCTTATATGCAGATAAAAAATAAGCTAAAAAGCAAATTTTGTTGAAATTTTATCGTGGCATACTCGCATGAAAATCTTGACATGCCTTAATGATATATATTTTATATTAATTCTAATGGAGTAATTTAATATACATGGGTGTACATGATATTTTGATATTTTAAAGGGCTGTACATAAAATTGAATCTCAATTTATAATAACATTTATATTATACATCACTATTTTTTAAAGGCATTTTATACATCACTCGTAACTTGATAAATAAGAGAAGTGAAACTAAAGTGAAATTAAAACCATATTTTGTTGAAATTAATGGGTTGATCAACATTTTGAGACCATTAATTATACTAAAAGTAACCCACCTCATAGTTTCTTCTTATATCTAATGTATTATCTTGTCCCATCCAAAAAATGAGGAATGAAATTATATATATATATTCGAAATATATCATTATGTACATATATCATACAATTTTTTCACACAAAGTAAAACGGTATATTGAATCACAAAATGGTACATTGATAAAACAGTTCTATAAAATATACAAATAATTAACGGCTTTCTGTTTCTTATACCAATGTTCTTGTTTATAATGTGCATATTTATATCACACATTTTTACAAACGCGCTAATGAAAAATGGTATAAGTATTGACGTTCAAAATTGTGCATTGAACTGGAACTACTATATAGAAGATACATTTTACAATCTAGATAAAGAAGCAAGTACTCTGACAATTTGCAAAAGAAAAATGCATTTACTTTTATCTTTGCAATATGCAACTTTTATTTCCGTAACATTAAAATCTCAGTGTAGCATTTACAATAGAAAAAATTGTCTTACATTTACAAAACAATCGTGGAAGAAAAGGCGAAGAATCGAGGCGCCATTTCTGTTCTCTTTTGAAATTGCTTCTGCCATCACGGAGCGAACAACTTTCTCAACATTAGGGCAACTTGCTTCATAGAATTTTGACGATAAATCTCCATTTGCATAAAAGCAAGAAACTGTCAAAATAAAAAGAGAAATTATGATGGGATTTTTCAGGAAGAAAGCCATTTTTTGTTGCTGTGAGTAAGTGAGAGACAGGGAAAGAGATAAATAAGAGCTTATGTGTGTATTTTTGTACAAAGGCACGCGATGTTAGGTGTATCAAAACTTTAGACTGACATAATATTTCCCTAATTAACTTGGTTTATTTTTGTAAAATGGGGTGCCAGCTGTATTATTGCTGTGGTTATATTTCAAGTAATAGGAATGTACAATTTGAATATAAGATTAAGTACTTTTTCAGATGGTTAGGTATTTGTAAGGGAAATTTTCATGTGAATCCCTGCAAAACCTCAAAATATAATGTGAACCCCTGGAAAATAGGAAATATCATAGAAAGCGAAATATGAAAATGCGGCATGCTTAAGCAGGCTCAAAAAGCAACAATATACTATTTTTTTTATTTTTTTAATATATTTTTTGTTTTCTATATATTGATTTCACTTTTTTACAAATATATTGTTTATTGCGTCTATATACTATTTAAAAAAATGAATTATATATATATATATATATATATATATATATATATATATATATATATATATATATATATATATATATATTGTTTGTTTGCTTAATTTTATATATTGTCTATTGTCTCTATATACTCGTTGTTTTCTCATGTCGTAAATCATCAAATCCCTTATATAAAATAAACATAATATTTTCCATGATTTAGAGAGAGATCCATGAATTTCTAGTTTTACAGGTTTTGGATGATTAAGAGCGGTACTCATCTAATTTTTCTAGCTTTTTTAATGGTATACATGGTATTTTTATACAGTTCTAATTTTGAAAAGATTTTAGGTTTGAAGAGTGAATGAAACTTGTCTTGCAATGAAAATGTATTTAGGCTAATGGGGCATACAGAAATACTCACAAATAGGCCTTACAAAAAATACAAATAGGCCTTAAATTAAAACAGAAATAAGAAAGCACAAAATACGCAAGTAATACGTAATAGGCCTTTATTTAGAAATACATGAAAAATGAATTTAACCAGTAGCTTATATTAAAAAGGGAGAAATAAAAATATATATAGCATTCTTCACAAAATAAAATATATGCCTTTTCATATAAGCATATTTTTTCTGTAGAAATTTATACTTTAGTGAAAAATAAAATATACACTATTTTTTTCTTATAAAAGAAAAAAAAAAAGACCGAGACGCGTTTACCATACTGTCACAAACATATTGTTTTGGGCTTTATACTATTTTTAAGTTTAAATATATATATATTGTTTTTTATTTTTGCATACTTTTATATGTTAAATATATAATAGTTCCCAAATTTATATATATATATATATACTGTTTTTGGATAAAGCATCACGTTTCAACAATGCAAATTTCCATCCTTCTATTGAAACATGATGCAATATAATTCAACCAAAATCAGCTTGTGGAATATTATTGCTTAGAAAAGTACTATTCCTTGTGTAGTGTTCTCACTTCTCACACCGACTGACTATTCCTCTCTCCGTGACATACAAATGCACCACTTCTTTCTTCATTAAGAAACAATAAACTTTAACTAAAAAAGATAAATTTTCCCTTTTAAATAAATCCTCACTTTCCCAAACTATTGTAACAGCCGTAGCCATGGCTGGAAAAACCATGCAAGCTTTCTGCTATGAAGGATATGGTGGTGGCGCCTCTGCCCTTAAGGTATAAACTTGAACTAATTTGGATATTTTGTCTTGTTTTTCATAATACATACGTAATATTTCTTAATTTTGTATAAGCTAATTTGGGTAAATCGTACGAAGTTTACAGCTTGTTCTAATTTTATTATTATTGGGTTATTTTGGGATTAGAAAAGAATATGGAAATTGGGGATTTCTGTAGAATTTTTTTCTCATTTTTCTACGTTTAGAGAAACAATATATTGTTTTTCTTCCGAATCTATGGCCTTGATTTTGACACATGCAGTTGGATTTAATCATTTCAATAACATTTCTTAACTCATTATGTCGTGTTGTGAATTAATTGTACTGTCACCATCACTAGGTTAGCCTAGTGGTTATTGTACCAACCCCACCTCTCCATAATTGAGGGCTTCGAATCCCGCGTGTAGCACGATTAATTTAAAAATTTAGATAAAAACATATGAATCCACTTAAAAAGAAAACAAATATCAAGTGATCGCTTGTAATTCTCTTTTAAAAAAAAAATTGTACTATCTTTGTTCATTATTCTAATCTAATCTAATCGGTACCAAAAAAAAAAAAACATTCCTCAGTTTTTAACAAATTCAGCAATTAATTTCTCGGTTTATATGATGATAATAGATTAATTATGTTAAGTGTAGAAAGTCGAGAAACCGATTCCAGCACCTAAGAAAGGAGAAATACTAGTAAAAGTAGAAGCTGTAAGCTTAAATACAGGAGATTGGAAAATTCAAAACGGATTCATGAAGCCTATCGCGCCCAAATTCCCGTGTGTCCCAGGTAATGTTTCTTTACTTTATTTTTTAAATTAAAATCATAATTTTTATTATTTGCGTCTTAGTAGTTCAACTTCTCTTGATCTAACAAAAAAAATATTTTTTTTCATCAAACTAATGAGTTAATTTTGACTGATTATTTTTTTATTGCAGTAAGTGATATTTCAGGAGAGGTAGTTACGGTTGGTAAAGGAGTGGAAAATTTCAAACCAGGCGATAAAGTCGTCTCTCTTCTCAATTTTATGGTAAGTTTTATCATAATTTTAATAATTTGAAAAAATCACAATACTGAAAAAGATTAATGAAGTAATATAATTTTCCAAACTAAAAAATAAAAGGAACACAAACATTATTATACTCACTAATAACATTATTCATATTTTATTTGTAAAATTAAATTTCTAACCCAAAAATTAAATCTCTAACACATAACTTATCGCCGTTTTAATAAACGGAAAGGTGACGGACCTTCTATCTATTTTTAGTAATTTGAAAATTTTCAAAATATTGAAAAAGATAAGTGAGGTAATCCAACTTTCTTAACTCAAAATAAAAGGAAAGCTCACATACTCTCCTAATTTTTTTATTCATATTTTAATTATAAAACTATTATCCCAAAAAATAAATCTTCAATTAACAGAAAGGTGGCGGTCTAGCTGAATACACAGTGGTTCTAGCGAGCCAAACCGCTAAACTTCCCCCGCAAGTTTCCCCATCCGAAGCAGCCGGCCTTCCAATCGCTGCCATTACCGCCCTAAAATCCCTCCAATTAATCAATATCAAATTCAACAATACTGACCAAAATTCAAAGTCAAACATACTCATATAACCGCCACATGTGGGGCTCGTAACGTTGACTTGGTCGAAACCCTCGGTGCTGATGAGGTTTTGGATTACAAAACCCCAGAAGGAGAGAGTTTGAAGAGTCCAAACAGGAAGAAGTATGATTTTGTGGTGAACTGTACGGACGGAATTATTCCTTGGAAGGTTTTTGAGAAGAATTTGAGCGAGAAAGGGAGAGTTGTGGAATTAGCGCCGAGTTTCTGGTCGATTTTGCATTCGATTGGGAGGAAAGTTTTGTTTATGAGTAAGAGACTCGAGCCTCTGTTTGCGAATGGAAAAGGAGAGGATTTGGAGTTTTTGGTTGGTTTGGTTAAGGAAGGGAAGTTGAAAACGGTTGTCGATTCGAAATACCCGTTTGAGGTTGAGAGTGTGAGAGAGGCGTGGAGTAAGAGTATGGATGGGCATGTGAGTGGTAAGATCATAATCGAGATATGATAATTGGATTTTTGTTTTTTATTTGGATGTATTTGTTTGTTTATGTTGGTTTACGAAGTGTTTTTGTTTGAATTTTGGAAGTGTATTTCGTTGAAATGTGTTATATATGACCGTATGATAGTGTTGTAAAGTTTGGAGTTGTGCATAAGAGATTTGTATGCATAATATGATGGTTATAAAGTGTTTTTGTTTGATTTTCTAATGTAAGATATGTGAATGTTGTAAAGTTTAGAGTTGTGTTTAAGTATAACAGATTTTTATGCTCAATCTGATTATTATAATGTTATAATTCTGCATAAAAATTTAGAAACTCTAATTTCTTTGGATACGTGAAGTTACATGATTCTATTCAAGCAAAGAATTAAAAAAAACTACATGATTTTACTCTTAACATGTTTCTCTTATCAAAAAAAAAAAAATTAAAAAAAAAATAGTGTCTTGTATATGAGTTTTCCATAAGTTATTTTCACACATTAAGTAAAAAACATTAAGTCGGAATCATAATATGTAGTTCATAAAGAAAAAATTCAAACAAAATTATATGTGAATATAATCATAGGAAAAAACAATATTTGATTAGTCATCAATAATACGTATAAAAACTCGAATTGATTTTTGGTTTGACCGAGATCTTTGAGATCAGTAGCTATGGAGTTCACCGATTAAACTAATCTAACTATTGTTCTAAGAAGAGGCATCATATATAGATATAATTTATCTCGTTGCCGCTCTCCAATTTTTATCTTACTCCTCTTCCTACTATAAGTTAAACGTAATAAACACGTTTAATATTCATTCAATTTCTTATAATATCCCAGTTGAATTATGCTGAGCAAGAAACCATGATATCTGAATATTATCTTATAAAGAACATACCACTATTTACATTCTCAACTATATAGTTAAAATGATTTATATACATGCAACATGCTAGCTAAGTAACTCATCACAAAATAACTTGAATGATAGTACGTCATACAAAGAATGTTTGAATGATAAAAACCACTTCAATTCATGCTAAATGTATGAATTTGGATCAGCATTTGGACTTAGATATTTTAGTGGATCTAAATGTACATTTGATTTTTTAGATATTTTAGTGGATCTAAATGTACATTTGATTTTTTCTATTATCTGTTGATTCAAATTTGGATCTTATACTAATATGACTGAAAATTCAATCTATTGACTGCTCTACAAGCATGGATATGTAATTGTTCAGATCGATCAAACAACCAGAAATAATTAATTAATCTATTTCCAGAAATGCAAGACATAAGAAAATCATAAACCGGTTATACAACATGGTTATACAACATATCGTAACATCTCTAATTTTTTGTAACATTTCTTTATCTCTACATATATTATCATAAAAAAAAATAGAAAATTAATATGCCAAATAAATACTTATTATTCTCTGCCATTACTACCCCATCAAAAAACCTCCCCAAAAGAAAGTAAAATAATACTAAAATTTCCCTCGACAAAAAACAATTCTCGTCAAACAATCGCCTTTTAAAATATTCAATTTCCAAATAGGGTCCTCATTTGCTTAAACTTGAATTTCAGCCCAAATCCTTGGTTTTGTGCAAAATAATTGTACCGCACAAAATAGTTACAAAACCTGTTACTATATCAGAAGCATCTTGCGAGTCCCATTCCTGCCAAAAAAAATATATATTATATTTTAGTTTGTAATTAATAAATTTTCACGCCTCACTTGGAAAAATGACCAAAATATCCTTTTTTTTAACCGTGTTTGATTAAGTAACCATAATTTGTGTGTTTTAAAGAAGGGAAGTTGAAGACGGTTATTGATTTGAAGCACCCGATTGAGAACACGATGAGCAATAATTTGTTGGTTTATAAAGTGCTTTTTTGTTTGAATTTATGAAGTGTATGGCTTTGGTTGTGTATTATAATTAAGATATGTGAATGTTGTATGTTTAGTTGTTTTAAAAGAATTTTATGCATAATCCCATGATTATAAAGTTGGAATTGTGCATCACAATTCTTCATAGATATATTATAAAGTTGGCATTTAATCATAATATCATTTTGGACCCAAAAGAAACTCTGAAATTAAATAATATAAGAACTACCTTACATATTTTCATTAGGGTTTGAGTTTGGGATCAATTTCTGGATTTCTAAATTTTTGGTCGGTATACATTACAAATACATGACATGAAATTAAATATACAAAATTGGCATATAATATAAGCCTTAAATTAATTTATATCATACTTTTCCCCAAATCAAACTCAATCGAAAATCTCTTGCGCTTCAATAATGCTGTGCTGGCTGCAAAACAAACAAACAAACAAAACAATTTAAAACCAAATCAACTTTTGAACTAGAGAGAGTTCCAGAGAGAGAGAGAATTACTGTTCATCTTTTGCTACACGGTAATATTTTTCAGCGTGCTGGCGCTGACCAATCAGCTGAGCGAATCTTTCATCGTGTGTAATCAGTTGGAAATTCTCCTGACCCTTTCTATCTTCCATTATTCTAACAAAAAAAAATAGAGAGAATGAAATTAGTGTAAAGAAGCAACTAGAATTAAACCTTTTGTAATCTTTGTAATCTTTTATTATTACAAAAAGAAAAACTTGCAGCAAATCCATTAAATAAAAAATCCATTCATAATGTAGATCATCTTTGTGGAGTAATTAAAAAATATTTTCCCAGGTCACATGATCATGAGGCATCCTCTTCTCACACTAATACTCTTATGCCAAACTCTTCCAATTTAAATACAGAGAAAGTTAATGAATTTGATTATGGCGGGGATTATGAAGAAAATGAACATGTTGAGGAAACTCAATACGAGGATAACTTACATGATGGAGAAGACTATGATGATGATGAACTTGTAGATTATGGAGAGGAGGAGGAAACCCTAGGGGACGATGAAACCCTAGGAGGAGAAGATATCATTTAATCACCTCTCTTTAGTCATGAATGTAGTAGGTTTCATTCTGAATGTACTTTGAAGACTTTCTCCTCTATCTTGATATTTTGAAGTATTGTTTTTATTTTCTAAATAAATTTCTTGAATTTATCTATAATTTGTTGGAATGCTAGAGGATTAGGAGACGATAATAAATGCAACCTCATTAAGGATACTGTTAGGGATGCAAAGTATAGCATAGTCTGCCTACAAGAAACGAAATGGAGTAACCCTAACTTCTTTAAAATGAGACGCGTTTGTACCTCCAAATTCAAAAACGTTATCTTTAAAAATGCTTTAGGGTCTAAGGGCGGAATCATGACCGCATGGAGCAAACAACTTACTCTCTCACATTCCTTCACTCTTGACTTTTCTCTTAACTCCATCTTTATTGATGCAAATGGCAACTCATTTCTCATTTCCAATGTTTATGGCCCTATAGATGATAATCTCAAAGAGAACTTCCTTCAAGAACTTCGAAATATAAGACAATCATGGTCACTACCATGGATAATCTTAGGAGATTTTAATCTCATTAGAGATCCTATGGACTCAACCGGTCATAATCATTCTCTCCAATCTATTCTCGACTTTAACTCCCTCATAAATGACCTAACTCTTATAGAAGCCCCCCTTAGAACAGAAAATACACTTGGACAAGTAGGAGACCTTCACCCACATTCTCTAAACTCGATAGATTTCTCCTTTCTCATGACATTCTCTCGGCCAACAACCGTGTCACACTGATTGATCTTCCTTCCACCACATCCGATCATATCCCTCTTAAATTCTCTCTCTCAAAAAAAGATGTATACACCCCTAAACCATTTAAATTTGAACGGTATTGGCTTAAATTTGAAGAATGTGTCTACTTAGTCCAACAAACCTGGGAGCACTCTGAAACCTCTCATAACTCGGCTCTATCTCTTCTCAACAAAACTAACCTTATCAAAAAGGAACTTACTGACTGGCACAAAGATAAAAGAGAAAATCACTCCACACTACTCAAGAATTGTAAGTTGTTCTTGCAAATACTTGACACATGTGAAGAGTCACGTGCCTTAACTTCTGACGAGCTCGAGTTAAGAAGGAGACTTCGCGAAAAATCCCTTTGGCTTGCTTCAATTCAAGAGGAATATTGGCAACAACTCTCCTCTTGTAATTGGTTGAAACTCGGAGATAATAATACTTCTTATTTCCATGCGATCGCATCTTTAAGGAGACAAAACAACCACATCTCTAAAATTAGTTTTGATAATAATATTGTTCATGACCCTCGCCTAATAAATGAACAATGTGCAGCCTATTATAAACTTCTTTTAGGGCAGCCTCATTCATCTTCATGTGTTTACAATCTCTCGATGCTATACCCTCCATCTCCCCCTCTCTCTAACTTAGACTCATTAGTAGCCTCTTTCACCGAACAAGAACTCAAAGATGCGGTGTATTCTTTAAAACGAGGCAAAGCCTCGGGACCGGATGGTCTACCATCCGAATTCGTTCAACACTTTTGAGAAACCCTAAAACCCGATCTTCTCAGGTTGGCGAATGACTTCTACAATAATTCTCTCGAACTTTGGAGGATAAATCGAGCTTCAATCTCTCTTATCCCCAAAAAAGATGATGCCGTTGACATAGGAGACTTTCGACCTATTAGTAAAATATCTCTCCTGATCAAAATTCTCACCAAGTTAATGGCTAATAGGCTACAACCACACCTCCCATCGTTAATAGACAAATGTCAAACGGCCTTCATCAAAAAGAGATCTATAATAGAGACCTTTCTTTCTACTAGGGAGATTCTTAACTATTCTCATAAATTCATAATACCCACCATCATGATGAAAATAGACTTTAAGAAAGCTTTCGATAATATATCTTGGGAGTTCCTTCTTAATCTTCTTCAAACTAGAGGCTTTCCCTCGAGATGGATAGAATGGACCCGAAACCTCCTCTCATCCTCAAGCTCCTCCATTAAAACTAATGGAAACAATAGTACATACTTCTTTCACAAAAGAGGTGTGTGCCAAGGGGATCCTCTTTCTCCCCTTCTCTTTAATCTAGCGGTAGACTCTCTTCAAGCATTCATCAACAAAATATCCCCCCTTCTCACTTCCGCCGCTAGAATTGCCCCAAAATTACTACAAATATTTGCAGATGATACCATCATTTTCATAGAAGCCCATCCTAATAATCTCAAAATTCTATCTCACACTCTCCAACATTTCTCCTCGATGTCGGGTCTAGAAATTAATTGGGACAAAACTTGTTTTGTACCCATAGCCATCCCGAAAGATTATTATGACACGATTAAACATATACTCAAATGTAATAGACGCTCTCTCCCTATCAAATATTTAGGTCTCCCCCTCTCTATCAAGAAGCCTACGAAATTGATGTTTCTTCCCCTTATTCAAAAAATGCAATCAAGGCTATCCTCATGGAAAGGAAAGATGCTTAGTTATGGAGGAAGAATGATATTAATAAAGTCCGTTCTATATTCTCTCCCCACATATATGATGCAAGCCTTCCTTCTTCCTTCTTGGCTTATCAAAGAAATGACAAAAATTATTCGATCGTTCTTTTGGAAAGGAGATGAAAAATTGCATGGGAGGACATCGCCTAGTAAATTGGAAAAAATGTTGCCTCCCAAAAACAAATGGAGGTCTAGGAATTCTAGACATAAAAACACAAAACATCTCTCTCTTACTAAGATGGCTTTGGCGTATAGACGACCCAACAATCTCCCTATGGAGAGATCTTACATATTCCCTGTATGAATGCCAAAACACAGAGGACTTATCCTTCATCAATCCAACCTCTCTCTCATTCTTCATACGAGACCTTCTCACTCTAAAGACAATCTACAAGTCAGCCACCCTCAGAACTCACAATGGGGTAACATGACGATGCACCTACTCCTCTAAAGTTACCTATTCATATCTACAAAATCCGGGAATCAAGATTACGTGGCAAAAAGCCCTTTGGAAGATTAAAGCACCTTCAAAGGTGAAATTTTTTGTATGGCTCGCAATTAATGGGAAAATTCTTACCGCGGAAAACTTGCGAAAACGTGGATGGTCTTTCAACCCGGTATGTGAGATGTGTCGCCTTACACAGGAAAATGGACCACACTTGCTATCCTCGTGTGTCTACGCCACCGGAGTTTGGACGAACATACTGGCCAATGGGATATCACTGATGTGCCACTGCATTTCTTCAAAATTTGGCAGTCAACTCCCACCAATCTTTCTCAACCCAATAGAATGACGTGGAATTCTACATGGGCGGCGACATGACATGTTGGTCTTTGTGGCGAGAGCGTAATCGGAGAATCTTCACAAACAAACGTTACCATCATCGGCTGCTGGTCTCTGAAATCATGCTTCTAGCAGAACAATGGATTAATAACTGCTGAAGATTGATTCATAGGATGGACTGAATGTTTGTCTAGTTTCCTCTTATTTTTGTAATAGGCAATAGTCTAATTCTTATGTGGTGTTTTAATTCGGTTTGCCTCCAGCAAACTATATGTCACAAACTTTATGCATTAATGAAAAACGAAGCGAGCGAACGCTCGTAGTTTTTACTCAAAAAAAACCTTTTGTAATTTGCACTTAAATGAAGCAGCCCAAACTAATGTTGACTTAAAATGAAAAATATAAAGAACACGAAAAGTAATACAAGGAAATATGATTAAAGAAGCAATTAAACATATTTTACACTTTATAACCCACAAAGGAGCAACTAAGCCTTAATTTAACCCAATTTTATCCTCAATTTTTCCGTCAATTGCTCAATTAAACACCGAAATATCCATGAAAAAATATCAATTAAAAAAATAAAAAAAAACGAAGTACCTCAAAAGAGCTCCTGCTAAGCTTTCAGCATTTGGACCATCAAGATTTCTGGTCGGTTCATCAAGGGCAAGTATTCCACAATTCAGACAAAACGTCTCGGCTAGAGCTAATCTTATTATTAGTGAAGCAAGGACCTAATTGCAAAGTAATAAAAATTAGCACAACAAAGAGTGAAAAAAATGATGAGTTAAATATTGTACAAATAGTTAAGTTATAATCGTTTTTGGAGTAGTGTTTCTTAAAGTTCAATCTTAAGCAAAGGACCTAAATTTAAATTATGAAAAAAATAAAAAATAAAAAATAAATAGAGAGAGAGAGAGAGAGAGAGAGAGAGAAGAGAGAGAGAGAGAGAGAGAGAGAGAGAGAGAGAGAGAGAGAAGTAAAATATTAAACAAATCATGAAGTTCTTATGATTTTGAGTGTTTCTTTTATATTCCAGAAACAATGTTTATCTGAAATATCTAAAAAGTACAAAAAAAATACTAAAATAAAATGAAAATAGAAAACGTCGACCTTTTGACCAGCACTGCATCTCCCTCTCATCTCCAGCTCAGCATCGCCCGTTTGCATAAGGACCTTCACATTTTAATCCCAATAAATCATATGAAAACAATTAAATAAATACAAAATTATTAGAATTCGTATGAAAAGACTCCAAAAAAACATACCAGTATCCCATTTTCCCCTCTAAAAGAACAGAAACACCTTATAAACCCTCATTTTTTCAAATTTAGGAAAGAGTACACAAATATTTTATAATTTACAGGGACCAAAGTGAAAAAACTCACTCTATAACTCTAATATCTCGTGCCGGCCCCTTAAGAATCTGAATGGATACTAATATAGTCAATATCTTGACCTCATGTAAGTTTGCTGCCATAATTCCTTTATTATTTTATTTATTTCCTCCATTTTCATCGTGTGAAATCCCATCAAGGCCCCTTTAATTACAAAGTAATAATATTATTAATTAATTAATTAATTAAGAGAAAATGGGAAAGAAAATAACACTGACCTGTCAAGAGCGCTGTAGTATCGGTCCAAGTCCTTGTTGGCCATTTCAGTAGTCTAAAAGAAAGCCAAAATTAAAAAATTGAAGCGAAAATTCAAAGCATGAAATATAATAAAAGAATTCATTGTATAATATGCCTTGAGTTGTATGAGTTTATTGAAATGTTGTTTTTCTATGTCTTTATATTGAGGTTGCTTTAGTTCGACTTTATGCCTTGATACATTGCTCTGATACACAGATATCGTTCCTTGACATCTATTTAACTGAAAATAAATAAATAAATAAGTTCTAATGGAAATTTTATGATTCATTGTTCAATGCTGAAAATGAACAAAATAAAGTGATATAATTAAAAAACAAGATTAGTTCATTAAGTATCAGACATAGTAATAGAACAAACCAATTATTATTATTATTATTATTATTATTATTATTATTATTATTATTATTATTATTATTATTATTATTATTATTATTATTATTATTATTATTATTATTATTATTTACCTTTACTAAATATTATTGTTATTATCATCTATCTGATGGTGTTATGTCCTAGGCCAAAGTGTTTGTGACCTAGATGATGGATTGTAATAACAAACATAATATTTATTCTAAGATATTTCATATAATATGTGCGTATAGGTTATTTTAATATAATTAAAATATACCATGAATATGCAATTCAGCTTTATGTCATCAAAGTGCGTGACTTTGATAGTAAAACTATAAAGTGTTATGAATGCTATTTTAAATCGTCTCTGGTCATTTATAGGATATTTGTGGAGACAAATATACTTGCAGATACATATAAATGTATATATTTATATACAAGCTATAAATGTACATCCGTATATTAGTTGACTGATGATTATGTTTTACTGATCATGGATAAATAGTTATCAAGTCATTAACATAGGTATATGTTAGAGACCATATACTGGACTGACCTGCCATAAGAATGCTACATGTTTTACGTCATTAGCGATTCTTGTAACATAAAGTATTTATAGTCGTTTGACCTGAGATTGTCTCGGTTCTCAACATGAGTAATTTTATACTTTAATATAATCTAACACTATCTTTAATCGGGTGGTCATAACGGTTATGATTAGCTATACAATGAATCATGTAGAGGGATGAGTGCAATCAAGACGGGATTTGTTCCTCTCATAAATGAGAGAGATATCTTTAGGCCTCTTGATAAAATTGAACTGAAGAAATGTATGGCCATACTCAAATGAATTAATAAGAGTTATTAATGTTATTTGTTCTTGTTCAGTTTAATTTGGGATCAAGAAATATTATTCGATTAATATAAGGATGACGTATTACATGCCTTATGATCGATATAGATATCGTGCGACAAAGGGACTAAATACGTGATTGTTGATTAGGTAAATTGGATCACCGATATTCACTTAAATTGGGTAGTCATGATGGCTTGCTAGAGTCCGCTCATGATTTATAAACTGTCAAGTCTATTGCCAACATTAAGTGAACCTACAGGGTCACACACAAAGAACAAACTGAAACGGGCGCAGAAAATCCTGGCAACTTATATGATGAGTTGCATAAGAATGTCACAAAATATATTGTCATCTTATGTGATAAGATGTGATATATATGTATATAAAGACTATGAGCACAAAAGATCATGTAATCTAGAAGAGTCTAGATTATGGCATATGGATAATGATGAGTGATGTCATACACACCTTTTAGTGTGAAGAGACATGACTCTTCACCTCTATATAAGGGCATAGAGGGCTCCAAATTCATATGACAACACATCATACTCTCTCTCATTATTTCTCATTCTCTTTTGTGAGACAAAAGAGAGAAAATATACTTTCTAATTTGTATGACAAAATTATGAAAGGGTGCTTTCCTTTTGTATGACAAAATGAAAGAATGCAATTATATGAGAGGAATTATATACATCTTTTGTGAGATAAAATAAGAAGAGTTTTCTTATGCAAGAGAAGAACAAGCTACTAGCATATATATTGTTCTTCTTCCCGTTTTAAGAAGTTTGTTCGTGTAGACACCGGTAGAGGCGTTCGTACTTTCGGCGCTTGTGATCTATTCGGCCTAAAAAGATGAGAACGGTTTGTTGAGAGTTTTGGTGGAGACCGATTGTGTGTGCGGTAGATGACTTCCGCACGATCCGACCTAGATGGACGGAAAATCGGTTAGGACGGTAACCGGTTTAGAGATGCATGAACAACACGCACGGTTTGAGCTTCACGGATTAAGCGTAATCCGAAAGGTATCTTTAAGATTTATTTCTTTGATTTAACCGATACGCACGGATCCTCGGATTGGTTTTGGACGAAATTTTTTGTTTTCCGCTGCGTCATGCACGTCCGAAACCCAACAGTGGTATCAGAGCAACGTACGTGTTTCGGTTAAATTGAGACGGTATGTATGAGATATATACTATTTAGATATCATATCTAATTTCGATTTATAATGAAAGGTTCATATGTCGATTAAATTCATGAAAGGGTGCGATTAATAGATGTAAAGATTTGCAACCAAAATTGCATCCGAACGTGATATGAAAGAGCATGTCGTATAAGACATGATCTGACTTAGTCACCAAAAGTTGTGTGATTAAGGCATGATATGAAGTTAACATGAACATGTTATAAGACAATATCTTTATAAGACATGATCTGACAAATTTCATTTATAAGTCTTGTTAATGATTATAAGACATGTTAACGATTATATGACCCGATGCTTGGAACATGTTATAAGACATGATCTGACAAATTCCATTTATATGTTATATACATACAATGTATGGTTAACACTTAATTATTGGAATTGTTCCAAATAAGAATATGTGTTATCTGTGATAAATCGAGTAATCAGATTCTTAATTAAGTGTACCCATTCATACCTTATTTATTTGATAAACGTGTTATATTATCTTATGAACTTCTTTGGAACCATAAATTGGATCCAAAGATTGCATCCAACTAATATGATCAAGGGATGCAAATGGATATGATCCAGAAGATATGTCTAAAAGATGCCGCCAAGAGATACGATTCAAGAGTTACGTCAAAGAGGTGCGACCAAAGGATATGATCCAAAGGTTGCGAGCAAGAGTTGTAACCAACATGTGCGACCAAAGGATATGATCCAAAGGTTGCAATCAAGAGTTATGACCAAAAAGTGCGACTAACGGATGTGACCAAGGGATGCGATTCAAATGTCACATCCAAAAGACGCGACGAAAGGTTGCGACCAACGGATGTGACCAAAGGGTGCGACCAAAAGGTGCGACTAACGGGTGTGACCAAGGGATGCGATTCAAATGTCACATCCAAAAGACGCAACGAAAGGTTGCGACCAACGGATGCGACCAAAGGGTGCGACCTAAAGGTGCGACTAACGGGTGTGATCAAGGGATGCGATTCAAATGTCACATCCAAAAGACGCGACGAAAGGTTACGACCAACGGATGCGACCAAAGGGTGTGACCAAAGGGTGCGACCAAAAGGTGCGACTAACGGGTGTGACCAAGGGATGCGATTCAAATGTCACATCCAAAAGACGCGATGAAAGGTTGCGACCAAAGGCTGCGATCAAAGGGTGTGACCAAGGGATGCGATCCAAATGTCACGTCCATAATGTTGCGACGAATGGGTGCGACCAAAGGGTGTGACTAAAGGGTGTGACCAATGGATATGATCCAAATATCACGTCCAATAGGTTGCGACTAACGGTTGCGACCAAGAGGTGCGACCAACGGGTGTAATCGACATGCGCAACTAAGAGGTAGGACCGAAAAGGTGCAATCACAAGAGTTGCGACCTCTTGAATAGTTGTGTCTTCATGAAAGGGTGCATACCATGAATTGCCTTTTTGAAATGGTGCATGTGATGCATTATTTCATGAAAAGTTGCATGTGATGTATTGAATTCATGAAAAGATGCCTATGATGTATTAATGTGTAGAAAAATGTGTGTTGACAAAGTTGACCAAGTGTTGACCATGTTGATCATGTTGATAGTTAACTGCTGACCCATTGTGTTGACTGTGGACTATGTTGACTGTTGATTGTATTGACTGTTAATTGTTGACAGTTGACTATACTAATTTACCCCTTGACTGTTGACCATTGAATTGGTCAAAAGTTGATCATGACCTAGTCAAAATATTGATCATTGATTGTTGACCTTGTCAAATGTTAATCGTTGACCGAGTCAAATGTTGACCAAATCAAACATTGAGTTTTGACCTGCCAAATGTTGACAATGATGACCGCGCCCCGAATTCGCATTCGTAAGTCTTACATATATATATATATTATATAAATGGGTAAATAATCGAAACATAATATGATTATGTTTATATTTGATATATTTGTTGATATGTGTTGATATAATGAGAGAGTTCATTAGGCATAACACATACATCATTGAGATGAAGGAGTTCATCGTCCATCATGAATAGATCATTAAGATGACAAGTTTATTTTTAACCACACATCATGGCGATGAAAGAGTTCATTGATTTCTATACATGGAGATAAGATTTTCATATACAATCTAAGAAAAATTTCATGGACACGAAATATATATTAGAAAATCTTTATGTTAGTTCATAAAGATCAAGGTCATGATATATCATCGTTATTATCTTTATTCTATTGGTACATGTGATGTTCTTTGAAGATTGCATAATAACATATAATATTAAATTCAAAATCCCTCTAAATAATATTAAGTCATGAAATGTCTTCCATAAGTCTAAATCTCTTGATACTCTGATTGATCCTACATAGGTCATGCCAAAGCTGGGTATGTAGGGACAATCTTAGGAGGAGAGAATGCGGGAAATTGGAGCCAACATAGGTCATGCCAAGCTGAGTGTGTTGGGTACTATTTTGCCGATGATTAGATATGGTTTGATTTAACTGGGCTATCAATTCGGACTTGGGCTCGGGGCATACGATAGGATATATACGTCAGGCATATGATGCTTATCTTATGTTGTTCAAGAGTTGTATGAGATACAATTGGAATTATTCCTACCTAAATAAGTTAAGTTTTGGGCGATGAGCCAAAGCTCACTTAGGACTTAATTGAAATATGGATCTTGTCTCACTATCAAACTTCATGGATTGAAAGTTTCTGAATCAATGCGATTAAGGGTTATTGATTTGATTAAAAATAGTGGGAGCCATTATATGAAATATTTAAAGAATAATAGTCTTTGCATATTATTCAAATCGAATAGTATATCTATTTATGTCTCACAATAGGTTATTGAGAAGGACAAATAACATAAGATGCTAATAATCGTTAACATGAACATGGACAAGTGTTGTCAATAATGTTCTTGTGCTCAAAAGGAACGTAAAAAGTACTCCCAAAGATAAGGGCAAGATGTTGCCGAGGCTTCGGCCGTAGGTAAGAAATTAGTATCTTTTGCAGTGAATCGGTTCATTGAAAGAAACCATAATTTCTCAAGAAGATATGAAAAAGGGAATGAAAGAATATTGTGACTACCGCTTAAAGTATTTTTGTTATAGAAATTAACTTGTCTATTTCACATCATGTGTATTAGATACACGATGTGAATCACACATTTGTGAAAATGTGCTAACAAAGTTGTAGACTATTAAGTAAATGTGAAGTTAACATATGAGTGACAAATGTAGCAAAAGTTGTTGCATTTTCTCAAGTAACTCATTTATTTACATTGTCTTTTTGGAATTATCGCCGACATAAATAATTGTTATTTAATGTCGACAATAAATTTTGTATTATCTATAGTTCGAGTTTATCTATGAATGGTTATTAATTTATTATTGAGAATAATAATTTCACCATTCACAAATGTCAATTTTCTTTGGAAATGTTCCAATAGAAAAATTACCATATGTGTTATATCGAACAAGATAATTATAAGTCAATCTATAACATTAATATTAAGAATTTAAATCTAGCATTGTCGCTTGGTCTACTTAAATAAAATGAACATTTATTAAATCCATTAAGATGGATTTTCAAATTCATTTGATTTTGAATTACTTGAAACATGTGTAACTTATTTATTAGACAAGATGACATATACATCTTTCACAAAGTAAGGTGAAAGCAAGTTACTTATTGGCTCACATACATAGTGATGTATGTTCATTAATGAGTGAAGGTACTAGAGAAAAATACTTCATCACTTTATTCAAACAATAAATTTGAATATTTTGAAAAGTTCAAAACTTTCAAATAATGAAGTAGACAATAAACTTGGCTTTGAAAAATCAAATTTCTTTGATGAGATCGAGGAGTCGAGAACCAAGTGTTTGATCATCATGATAACTATATCGAACTTTATTAGATATAGTTCGATTATGATGAGTCAAATATATCTTCTATTTCTTTCGGGGTTACGCTCTTATTGCGTTCATACTGAATATAATTTCATCTAAAGCAGTTGTAAAAGACTCCATATGTGATATGGACTGGTAGGTGTATCAGATTATCTTTTATCAAGATTTGAGGATATGATACTTAATTGAAGCATCATGCATCTAATCGGATTAGTGCTTATTGTGGAATATCCTAAGAAAAGTAAAGGATATTATTTCTATAATTAATATGAGAACAAAGTGTTTGTTACTCGAAAATTATATCTCTTTGGAAGAAGTGTTTCCAAAAGAATTAGTGGGAGTAAATTTCAAAAGTTCAAATTCCACATACTGACAGTAATGCTCGGATTGAAATTAATTCAGATTTCAACTAGTGATCGAGTCTGCAATTAATCAACTAGACTCTCAAGATGTTGAAGAGTCTGAGTATATAACATAAGTGTATTCATGTAGATCTATTAGAATTTATCGCAGGCCCGAAAAATATAGATTTTTCGTGTCTAATGATAAAAATTTCATACTCATAGATGATGAGTCCACATTCTACTAATAGACTATGATGAGTCAAGGCTCTAAAGGTTAGAGACTTTGAAAGTTGAGATGTAATCCATGTCAGACAATCAAGTTTTGAATTTAATTGATCCATCAGATGGAAATACGGTTTTAAAAGAAAGACCGACATGGATAATGTGCAAACATATAATGCATGATTTGTGGTTAAGTTAAACTCATAGTATAGACTATGAAAATATTTTTCCAAGTCATCATGCTTATGTATTTCAGAATTTTCTTGGGCATATGTTCATAGTATGACTATAAAATATGCCAAGTGGATGTCAAGACATTATTTCTTAATAGAAACATATGAAAGTATGTATATGATACAACTTGAGAGTTTTGTCTATCCTAAATTTTTTTTGAAAAGAGTTTGCAAGTTGCATAAATTCATTTATGAATTAAAGCAAATATCTCTAGGTGAATATTTATTATTTGATGAAATAACCAAACAGTTTGGTTTTATCAAAAATTAAAGATAAATCTTATGTTGACAAGAAATTCAGTGGGAGCATAATTACATATGATGTGAATTAAGTGTAATAAGCACACATAAATTTAATCTTAGTGAAAGTCGCTAAATAATAATCAAGAGTATGATTATATACTTGAGAAGGATAAAGTATTCTTCTTAGATTATGGTGAACATAAAAATATGCAAAGTATTTGCATATGATAATGTTTGTTAATCCATTTAAGAACCCAATCCCTTAAATGATGGTGATCATGTTAGGTCAACTGGTATGTGATACCACATAGATCAATGAGTATGAGATACTTGGTTCATTTGGCCTAGTGCAAGTGGGAGATTGATGGTGTTATGCCCTAGGCCAAAGTGTTTGTGACCTAGATGATGGATTGTAATAACAAACATAATATTTATTCTAAGATATTTCATATAATATGTAAGTATAGGTTATTTTAATATAATTAAAATAGACCATGAATATGCAATTCAGCTTTATGTCATCAAAGTGCGTGACTTTGATAGTAAAACTATAAAGTGTTATGAATGCTATTCTAAATCGTCCCTGGTCATTTATAGGATATTTGTGGAGACAAATATACTTGCAGATACATATAAATATATATATTTATATACAAGCTATAAATGTACACCCGTATATTAGTTAACTGATGATTATGTTTTACTGATCATGGATAAATAGTTATCAAGTTATTAACATAGGTATATGTTAGAGACCATATACTGGACTGACCCGCCATAAGAATGCTACATGTTTTACGTCATTAGCGATTCTTGTAACATAAAGTATTTATAGTCCTTTGACCTGAGATTGTCTCGGTTCTCAACATGAGTAATTTTATATATTATATAATCTAACACTACCTTTAACCGGGTGGTCATAACGGTTATGATTAGGTATACAATAAATCATGTAGAGGGATGAGTGCAATCAAGACGGAATTTGTTCCTCTCATAAATGAGAGAGATATCTTTAGGCATCTTGATGAATTGAACTGAAGAAATGTATGGCCATACTCAAATGAATTAATAAGAGTTATTAATGTCATTTGTTCTTGTTCAGTTTAATTTGGGATCAAGAAATATATCGATTAATATAAGGA
This sequence comes from Juncus inflexus, assembly GCA_024447665.1. Taxonomy (NCBI): domain Eukaryota; kingdom Viridiplantae; phylum Streptophyta; class Magnoliopsida; order Poales; family Juncaceae; genus Juncus; species Juncus inflexus. Next base: position 1,181,671 of record JAJHPC010000009.1, read on the forward strand.
TGGCGTATTACATGCCTTATGATCGATATAGATATCGTGTGACAAAGGGACTAAATACGTGATTGTTGATTAGGTAAATCGGATCACCGATATTCACTTAAATTGGGTAGTCATGATGGCTTGCTAGAGTCCGCTCATGATTTATAGACTGTCAAGTCTATTGCCAACATTAAGTGAACCTACAGGGTCACACACAAAGAACAAACTGAAACGGGAGCAGAAAAGATCATGTAATCTAGAAGAGTCTAGATGATGGCATATGGATAATGATGAGTGATGCCATACACATCTTTTATTGTGAAGAGACATGACTCTTCATCTCTATATAAGGACATATAGGGCTCCAAATTCACAACACAACACATCATTCTCTTTCTCTCATTATTTCACATTCTCTTTTGTGAGACAAAAGAGAGAAAATATACTTTCTAATTTATATGACAAAATTATGAAAGGGTGCTTTCTTTTTGTATGACAAAAATGAAAGAGTGCGATTATATGAGAGGAATTATATACATCTTTTGTGAGATAAAATAAGAAGAGTTTTCTTATGCAAGAGGAGAACAAGCCACTAGCATATATATTGTTCTTCTTCCCGTTTTAAGAAGTTTGTTCGTGCGGATACCGGTAGAGGCGTTCGTACTTTCGGCGCTTGTGATCTATTCGGCCTAAGAAGATGAGAACGGTTTGTTCAGAGTTTTGGTGGAGACCGATTGTGTGTGCGGTAGATGACTTCTGCACGATCCGACCTAGACGGACGTAAAATCGGTTAGGACGGTAACCTGTTTAGAGACACATGGACAACACGCATGGTTTGAGCGTCACGGATTAAGTGTAATCTGAAAGGTATCTTTAAGATTTATTTCTTTGATTTAACCGATACGCACGGATCCTCAGATTGGTTTTGGACGAAATTTTTGTTTTCCGTTGCGTTATGCACGTCCGAGACCCAACAAAATGAGACCGAGACATTTCCGAGAACTTGACCGTGTGACTATCTAGCTCAAGACATTCTCAAACAAAAATATTAGTAGCTCGGAATAGTTTTAAATATCATTAAACTTAGGACAATATGTAATACATCTCGAAAGGTTTGAGATCCACATACTAGTGATGAATCTTTCATAAGGCTATCAAGTAGTTGATAAGGCTATACTTGAAATACAAGGTCCCCCTCACAGACCTGGTAGACATTAGGCCGAGAGATGTGATCTCTCATAATAAGTACTCGTAGAGGATGAGTCGACTTTCTACCCAGGAGACTGTGAAGAGCTAATGGTTGGACCATGAGAACTGAGATGCAATCCATGTACAAGCAGTCAAGTATGGAACTTGATTGGAGTATCCAATGGCTTGATGACTATTGCATACAGTACATGGATAACCCAAGAATAGCAAAGAAAGTAGCTATAGTATGAGCTATAGTAAAAAGACTTTCTCACTTGTTGCTATTATGAATTCTAACTTCCTTAGCACAATATAATTGTGAGTGATGGAACAAGGATATAAAACTCACATTCCTTTACAGGAATGTTACGTTAGATGTATCTTCCATACATGGCGAGAGTTTTATGACCCTAAGAATTCTTTAAAGGTTGCCGGCTTCGAATCCATGAATGGATTAAAACAAGCATTTCAGGTTGAATCTATTTGACAAAGTAAATTGAAGAATTTGACTTAATTAAAATAGATGCGACCACCTTGATTTCAAGAAATTCAGTGGAAGTATAATAATCTTCCTACATTACAACAACTTACACATCCTAATAGTTAGGAGTTAAAGTCTATACAAACTTCTGGTTGTAAGATAAAGCACATTGGTAAAAAAATTGAAAGAATTCGATGTGCAAGAAATGTTCTTGCTCATGGTGTTCATATGAATGATGAAGAGATATACGAATGGGATTCTATACTTTCAGCCATATGTTGAAATGTTTAACATGCAAGAAAGTGTTCTTGCTTATGACATTCACATGAACAATAAAAGGATATAAGAATTAGATTTTATACCTTCAACCAGATATTGAATATTCAATATGAAATAAAGAGTTCTTGTTTATGGCACTAATATGAACAATGAAAGGCACATGAATTGGATTCTATGCTTTTAATAATAAATATTGAAAGAGTTCAATATGCAAGAAAGAATTCTTGCCAACGACGTTCATATAATGAAGACATGCGCTTATCGTCCATTCATTGAAAGGTTCAATATGCAAGAAACAGTTCTTGATAACGGGATAAATAAGATTCTTCAAGCCATACAATGTACTGTGCAATATGCTTGGAGCATAAGAGAACAAATGATAGTCATTTGATGACTGGAATAAATATCTAAGTTCTTATGAAGAACTAAGATATCCCGATCTATGAAGAGTTAGGTAGTAGTAAGAGATTACACTTTGCTAACAAGGATCATTATCGCAATTCGTTTATTTCGAATACAGTAATTTTGAAAGAATTCCAAATAAGGTACTTTAACTGAAACAAGACCATATTGTCACTTTAGAAGCGGACAATAGGTATGCTTGGATCAAAACTTGATCTTAGAACTAGGAGTAGTCCTGAGTGCTCTTAAAGCCTGACGATTTATGTTGTGAACAAAGAATCGCTAAAGCTACAAGGATACAAGTACCTGCTTCATAAGATTCTCGACTAATGATAGAGATCAATAGTAGTCGTTACAAGTTTGCAATGTAAATTTCTATAATCTAATAGGCATATATTTCCAGCTAGTAGAACATGAAGGTCATGTTACCTAATGAGCATTGGATGCTTAAGATTGACCTAGTGCAAGTGGAAGACTGAAGGAATTATGCCATAGGCCAAAGTGTTGGACTAGAGATTAGATTATGAGAAACACGTTTATTCAGTTCATATATGAATGAGCGTGTGGGTGACTAATATATATTTACATATATTAGATCGACCATGAATGACACTTCGGGTTCACGTCATCAGAATACGTGATTCTGATAGTAGAACGGTGAACAAATGAATGACATTCTATACTGTCTCTAGTGATATATAGGATGTTTATAGAGATAAACATACTTCAGGTAAGAAGCTACATATCCACACTAGTATATTCGCATACTGGATGACTATGTTCTGCTGATCATGGACATAGGGATGTCAAGTCTGGAATATAATTACGTGTTAGAGAACACGTACTGGACTGACCACACTATGAGAATATGCATGGTATATGTCATTAGTGATTCTCATATGAATAGTGTGCTTGTTTCTATGACATGAGGTCATCATGGATTCATGTATGTGGAACTGCATACTTTAATACGATCCTACGTCATCCGTAACAAGATGATCATTAGGGTTATCGTTAGATATACACTGAATGATGATGAGGAATGTGAGTGACCAAGATGAAATTTGTTCCTCTCATCAAGAGGGAGATATCTCTGGGCCCCTGATGAACTAGGACTGAAGGAAATGCATGGTCATGCTCAAAATGGATTAACATGTGTTGTTAATATTATTTTGTATTTACTCAGTCTAATTCTCGATCAGGAAAGCGACTTTGATCAAACTCAAGGATGAAATATTACCGTGCCTTGTGATCAAGATATATATTGCAGAACAAAAGGAATAAGCAAATGTCTATTCAGATAGGTTTATGATCGTTAATCATTTCATTTAACATGGGTAGTCATGACATCAGTCTAGAGGTTACTCATAACTTACGATCTTCAGAAGATCGTTGCCAGTGTTAAATGAAACCTACACGGTCATACAATGAACTCCATTCGGACGGGAAGAAAATACCTCAGAAACAGTTATACATGTGATGTATAAATTGGTGAAAGAATAAAGCATTAGAGGCTGAAATTTTACAAAGGCTAAAATTGTTCCGGCCGACCGGAACATAGGTTCCGGTCGACCAGAACTAAATTTTACATAGGTTCCGGTCGATCGGAACTCTGGTAGCTGCAGGGTTTCCTTATCGAAACATGCCATTCTTTCACCCCTCTCTCTAGTATAAATAGAGGGGCATGCCCCCTCTATTAGATACACAATTAGAAGCCTTAGAGGCAGCCATAATACAATGAGAGAGAGAGTCTTGTGAGGGTAATTTTAGAAAGTATTTCCGAACTCGTCTAGCCGAGTCCGGTAATTTCGTCTATCTGACGTTCGCGTGGATACGAGTAGAGATCTCCTACTTTGGAGATAAGCAAGCGATCAGTTCTTCATTCCTAGGAGAAGGAAGGAGGTTCGCGAAGTTGACCTTCAAGAAAAAGAAGGTTGCACGTCAGAAAAGTTCAGACCTACATCCGTTGTTCGTCTCATGCGAGGTATAAATTTTAATAGTTAATCTCTTATTTTTATTCCCTTAACGATGATTCTGGGGAGGGTTGAACCCGTAGGTTCCGCTGTACATATAACGTACATGGCTACGGATTTACCAACATATATTCCATTACCTGTTGATGAAACAATACATGCATCCAATTTTCAAGATATTCGTAGATTCATGAATTAATAGGAAGGAGATTGAATGATTTTAGCTAGTATTCGTTTTCTTATCGGTACTTAGATTTTCACAAAAAAAAACACATCTTTAGATAATTCATTTATTCCCCCTTTTTTTTTTGTCATGTGTAGAAACAAAAAAGAATAAGATTTTGAAATTGAGTATAAGGGCTTCTTTGGCATCAATTAATTTTTCTGTTTTGTATGACTGAGAAACAAAAAAAGGGTCAATTCAATTAACACTTTTTTATTAGAGTAAAACCAACTAAAATTTTTAAAGACTTCTTGATTTATGAACGTGTGGTGGCAAAGGAAAGTTCGGCCATAATAGATCCTTTAATATACAAAATATTAAGGAATTCTTAATTTTTGATATATAGTGCTTAATTTCTTTTGTCAATCGATTTGTATTCTCGGACTCAAGAATACTCAGAAAAATATTATTATAAAAAAAAAGCATAAAAATAACAAAATTATATTAACACTCCAAAGTTGTTTATTTAAACTAAGTGAACTATGACTTGAAAATGTATATTTCCAATATACAATATGTATTCGGAGTTGAGACACAATGTGTATGAATGTTTGCTATATACAGTGATAAATTATATACTCAAAACACACAATTTTGAGAGTAGGAAATGCATATATATTAACAAATTTCTATATATGCAAAGATGAATTTACATTGAAAAAAGATATATATCCGGTAGAAGTATAATATATTTGACATTTAAACAATATGGTGATACTGAGAACAGTGTTTTAGATATTTTATACATTTATAGTAATAACGGTATATTAAACACCCATCATAGTCATGCAAGATCTGCCCTTAATAAATTAAATTACTATCGACAATATCCCGGGCCTTAATATCTATTGTAAGCCAACGATCTTCATAAAAATATGTGTAATAATCAATCTTTATAGGTGAAATTCTTTATTATTTCTTCATCAGTTTAATAATTAAGAAGCTACATAACATAATATTTTATTCGAAAGCATGAAACAAGTCATGAAAATAAGAATTTGAATTAGCAAATCCAGCTGCACTCGCTCAAAAGATAATTGGGATCCTGTAAAGAAGGCACACACAGTTTCCATATGCTTGTTTGCCTCTCTTTCCCATGCAAATATTCATGCACTGGTCAGTACATCGGTTGGGCATGTATTCATGACAAAGTTGTGCGCCCACAGTTTGCACCATCATTTCCACTTCCAGATTGAAAAATCAACGTAGAAGTTAGCTAATATAATTCAAAAATTATTTAAGAGACGTGCCAAAAGTGTAAATTATAAAATCATAAGAACTATAAATTCCTATCCTGGGTGGGCATACCCAGATTACCCATTCTAATCATACCACTAACAAAATCACACAAAAACGCCGTCTCATTCGTACTATAAATCTTGACCAAAAAATCCGTCAATCCGCCGTTAAACAGCGCCAGATCAGACTGAACAACCCTTTTCGTTCGACGAACGATTTGAAAAATCCGTTGTCAAAAAACATAAGGCATTTCCACATCGAGTGGTTGCAAATCCGTATAGTTTATGATATTCGGACATGTTCGCTGCCTGATTGATGTGAAATCAGGGTCGATATTTGAGTTTGGATCATTGACTCGAGCGGAAAAGCTACTGCATTTAGCCATACAGATTGTATGAGCCCCTGAAAGGGCTACCATGTCACGAGGTCTGAGACCCTTATCTTTGAATTTTAAGATTTGATCATTCAATTCGGAAAATGGGCTCGGAATGCTTCCTAAGTGGAGCTTCGTCTTGATTTGTTGTTGGCTGTGAATCCCTACGGCCTAATGGTACGTGCCATGTCGGCCCGCCCAACTGTCAAGAACAAAAAATGATATTATATGAAGGACAGCTTTTCATGTCCAAACCATTAAATTTTAAAATACTCAAAATAATTTGATTTTCAAATAATCGCTTTCATTAATCCAGTCGAAGTTTTAATCCCGCCTCAGATACAAAACGGGATTTCAAATTATGTTTCACCGTTAACATGTCTAAAACAAAAAATGGGCTGAATAAATTTACTATCTAAAGTGGCATTTGAAACTCTAAACCGAGTTAATCAGAAAAATAAATTGAAAATCAAGTAAGCTTTTTTGTATTTGGAAAATTGAAAGTGTTAAATATGGAAAGACGAGGCCCAACCTGTGGATATGATATTTTTTGGTTCTGTTGTTTGTTCTTTAAATCACAAAGGAACTTTGAGAAACTTAATGTTCTACTTTTTAGATGTTTATTTGATACTAACCAAGTAAACGCTATCACGAGCAACGAGAGCGAGAATATCATCACAAGAGACGGTATTTGGACACGAAGCTTCTACTTGCACTTTAATAGTGTCTATTACTTCGAATCCTCTGAGAGAGTTCTTGTTAGGCTGGCTACTCTTTTCTCCTTTGAAATTAGGGGTGTCGTCCAAAAGCACCACTGCATCACAACCCTAATACAGAAAAGATGCAAGTTTATTAAGCAAGTAATATATATAGCCTCCAAAAGTTTTTATATATTCAAAATAACATGATTTTCAACTTATTTCTCTATCTAATTCGTTTGATATTCTAAATCTTGTCTCGAAAAAAATTGGATTTAAAATTTCAGTACAGTTTTTATATAGTTGTTTGTTGTTTTTGAAATCCCTTCTTTTATTTAGGGGGGATTTGAAACTCGGACTAGGTTGGTGGGATAAATCATTTAAAATCAGGTTATTTTGACATTTGAGTATATAAAAAATCGAAAGGGTTAGATATGAAAACCTACAATTTTATTATGTATATCATTTAGACGATTAAGTAAACCATCTTAAGCGAACCTTCAGTTTCACACTAAAAAATCAGAAAATAATTTTATGTGATATTAAATTCAATAAAAGAAACTTGCTATTTTTGTTAAAATATAAAGATGTATTTGTATGTTATTAAGACAGTTAATAAATTAGGAAATATGTTTCTTGGAATAAGATTTCTTGATAATGAAGTTTGGTATTACCATGAATTAGATTTATTGACAAGGAGATTTAGTATTTTCATGTATAGGTATTAATTGGGAAAATAATTCTTTGGGTTATTTCCTTATATTAGATATGACTATCCTATAAATAAAGGGGTAGAGGTAGAGTTTTATTCATTCCAACAACACAACAATTTTTTGTATCTCTTTCTTTCTCTTGTAATAAGAAATTTATCTTATTTTTCAAGTTCTTGTAATAAGAAATTTATCTTATTTTTCAAGTTCCATTGTTCAATCATTTCTTCTTCTATTATTATTCCTTCTTGGGCTAGTATGAGCGTATTGCTGCACTATTATTTCATCTGCTGATAATCACAAGGTCACTGCTGGTTTAGTGCGTTGTGTTACTGCACAGTCACTATTGTTCTATTTCTCTGTTAGCGACGTGGTTATCTGGTTCAATCCTTGTGTGATTGTTTGGTTTCTTTACATGGTACCAGAGCTTCAATGGTGGTAGACAATGACGATGGCGATAGACGGTGTTGTTCTCGTCCCTTGGTGAAGAAGAGGATTGTTTATTACGCATCCATGGAGTTTGGAGGTCGGGTTAGTGGACTTGGTATTGAGGCTCTAAATCTTTCGAATTATTCTATGTGGAAGAGTTGTATGGAGTCTTGTATTAAGAGTGAGGGGTTATGGGAGATCATTGATGGTATGGAGGTTGCACCGACGCCTGTCACCAGTACGGATGGTACAGTGACGAATGCAGACGCAGTAAAGGAGTGGTCGAAAACGAATGCTAAGGCGGAGTTCTTGTTAAAAAGGTCGATATCACGCGATCTATTCGAGCATATTAAGGGGTGCAAATTGGCGGCTGAGATTTGGAGAACTTTTGACGAGTTGCTCAACAAGAAGAAAATGGCATGATTACAATTTCTGGAGAATGAGTTGGCGGGTTGCACACAAGATGAATTATCTATCTCTCAATATTTCTTGAGAGTAAAGGATTTATGTTCTGAAATTTCTATCTTGGAACCGGAGGAGGCTATTTCGAAGGCAAAATTGAAACGGTATATTATTTCCGGTCTTCGAAGAGAGTATGTCTCATTCGTTACCTCAATACAAGGGTGGGCGCAACAACCATCCTTGACGGAGTTTGAAAATTTGCTCGCTTCTCAAGAATCATTGGCTCGACAAATGGCGGGTGTTTAGGTTTCTGAAGGCGAAGGTCACGCTCTTGTGTCTAACAAAGTAAAAACTCGGTATGACCAAGAGGAACGGAAGGAGGAGGTTACGAAGAATGGGGAGTCTTCATCAAATAGTGGTTCTCGGTCAACTATCAAGTGTTACCGATGTGGGAAACTCGGTCATATAAGGAAAAATTGCCGTGCTAAGTTGACAGAAGGAAATGCCGCGGGTAAAGAGGAATTGTGAAGTGTGAAGTTTGGGATACGGGTTTCGTAGCAGAAGGAGTTTCGTTAGATGTGTGTACTTCTGTTAACTACGAGGACAACTGGATCATTGATTCCGATTGTGGTCATCATCTGACTGGTGATGATTCCAAGTTTTCTTCACTTCGCTGGTATAAAGGCAATACTGTCTTTGTTACTGCCGACAACAGTGTTCACCATGTGGTGAATGAGGGAGCGGTTGTTGTTTCTGATAAAGATAACAAACAAGTCGATAACTCTCGACAGTGTTTATCATGTGCCTTGTATGAAGAAGAATCTTCTGTCGATGGCCAATGCAGTTGATGCTGGTCACTATATGTTGTTTGGCCCGAAGGATGTGAAGTTCCTCCGGAATGTGGAGGAGGTGAAGGGTGATGTTACTCACGTCGGTAAGAGGGTAAAAGACTTGTATGTTCTTTCGGCTTCTTCCTCGTATGTTGACAAGATGAGCAACAATGATGGCGTGTCGGTTTGGCATGCTAGACTCGGCCATGTGGGTATTGACAAGTTGAAGGCGATGGTTTCAAGGAATCTTGTCAATGGGCTTCCATCTCTTTCTTTTGCAAGTGGTGTTGAGGTGTGTGAGGGTTGCCAATATGATAAATCTCAGTCAAGATGTCAAGGTGCGTTAGAACTTATTCATGGTGATTTGATGGGTCCTACGCAAAATGTTGGTACAGGGGTGCTCGGTATATGTTGGTACTCGTCGACAATTTTACAAGGTACACTTGGATTTATTTTCTGAAGGAGAAACGGGAGGCATTTTCTAAATTTTGAGAATTTAGAACAATGGTTGAGTGAAGGCTCGGTAAAAGGATTAAGAAGTTTCGATCCAACAATGGAGGCGAGTTTATATCCAAGGATTTTCTCTCATTTTGCGAGAGGCATGACATCAAGAACGAGTTGACTTGTGCTTATACACCACAACAAAATGGTGTGGCGAAACGGAAAATTCGGCATCTAGTGGAGGTATGTAGGAGTTGGGTGTATGCGAAGTATTTACCGAAGGCCTTATGGGCAGAAGGTATGGCATGTGCTGCCTACGTAGTTAATCGGCTTCCCTGCAGTCCGATTAACATGAAGTCATCTCACGAGTTGATGTTAGATGATAAGCCAAGCGTGAAGCATTTGAAGGTGTTCGGTTGTACATGTTTTGTTCACGTACCGGATGAGAAGAGGACGAAGTTAGACGCTATGGCTCGGAAGAGTGTTTTTATTGGTTATGATCAAAGAAAGAATGGATAAAAATGCATGGATCCGACAACTCATAAATTCATTGTCTCTCGAGATGTGGTATTTGATGAAGTGTCTTCTCTATATGGTGGGTTACCAAGCGGTAGTTTCGAATCTGCCGACACCACCTGTTGTTCACGTGGTAAACTCAGATGTTGATGACATGGGTAACTCGAGTGAAGATCCGAGGTTCTCATCACCTACGTCGACTGTCACGAGTTCAAGTGAGATGGATCAAGGTGACAGGGGAGCAATGAAGTGCAATGGCAAGAAGAGGAAAATGCACAAGCTCTAAGGAGGTCGACAAGGATGGTAACTCGGCCGGCTAGATATAGAGATGAAAACTTCGTGTCGACATATTCGTGCTTCTTTTCAGGATCGACGGGTGGTGAACCTTCATGCTTTGAGGAGGCGAAAGATAACAAGTCGTGGGAAGATGCTATGGACGAGGAGATGCAAGTTCTTTGGAAAAATAAAGCTTGGAATCTTGTTCCGAAGCTCAAGAGAGTGGACCCGGTTACTTGCAAATGGGTCTACAAGTTGAAACGCAAGGCGGATGGGAGTGTTGAGCGCTATAAAGCAAGGCTTGTAGCGAGAGGATTTTCTCAACGGTATGGTGAGGATTATGAAGAGACTTTTATTCATGTCGCCAAGATGACATCCGTGCGAGTTGTGATTTCAATGGCTGCTTCGCTAGGTTGGAAGCTGTGGCAGCTGGATGTGAAGAATGCTTTCCTGTATGGTGAACTCGACAAGGAGATTTATATGGAGCGACCGGTTGGATGTATTTCCAAGGTACACCCTGAGTATGTGTGCAAGCTGAAGAAGGCGCTTTATGGTTTGAAACAGGCACCTCGAGCTTGGTATGGCAAGATTGCGGAATATTTGTAATTTTGTGGTTATTCTTCTTCGACTTCGGATCAGAGTTTATTTGTGAAAAGGAAGGCGGGTCTACACATGGTCATTCTTTTATATGTGGATGACATGATCATCACCGGCAATGATGAAGGCAAAGTTGCAAGACTTCGGGGCGAGCTCTCGATTCGATTCGAGATGAAGGATCTTGGAGAGCTTAGACACTTTCTGGGATTTGAAGTGGAATATTTGAAAGACGGGTATTTTGTCTCTCAAACGGGCTATGCTAGGAAGCTCATTGAGAAATTTGACATAAAAGAAGATAAGCATTGTTTGACACCGCTGGATGCAAATTTCAAGTTGAGACGTGATGATGGAAAGGTACTTCCAGATCCTCGGAAGTCTCGTTCTCTTGTTGGAAGCCTGATTTATCTCATGATTACTAGAACGGATATTGCCTTCGCGGTCGGCCTGGTGAGTCGGTTTATGCAATCTCCGACAAAGTCGCATCTGGATGCAGCGAAGAGAATTCTCAAGTATATGAGTTCGACTCTTGATCTCGGGTTATTTTATAAGAAAGGTTCCGAGTTCGTTTTGCATGGATATACCGATGCTGACATGGGCGGTGATTTGGATGATCGGAGATCGATATCCGGGTATGTTTTTTCTTGTGGTTCTACAAGTGTTTCTTGCTGTAGTAAGAAGCAAGATTCGGTGTCTCTTTCTAGTACTGAGTCGGAGTACAAGGCTTCATCACTTGCGACACAAGAGTATGTTTGGTTGCGGAGGTTGGTTGAGGATGTATTCGAGGCGACAATCAGAGTGCATTGAAGTTGGCGACCAATCCTGTGTTTTATGCGAGAACCAAGGACATCGAGATCGAGTATCACTTCATTCGTGAAAAGGTGCTTGATGGAATTATTGGAGTTGAGGAGGTTAGAAGCGTTGACAACGTGGCTGATATCTTCACCAAGTCTCTCTCCAAGGAATCATTCGAGTTATTGCGAGTCAAGTTGGGGCTCATGGCCAAATGCACTTTAAGGGGGAGTGTTAAAATATAAAGATGCATTTGTATGTTATGAAGGCAGTTAACAAATTAGGAAATATGTTTCTTGGAAATAAGATTTCTTGATAATGAAATTTGGTATTACCATGAATTAGATTTCTTGACAAGGAGGTTTAGTATTTCCATGTATAGGTGTTAATTGGGGAAATATTTTTTTGGGTTATTTCCTTATATTAGATATGACTATCCTATAAATAAAGGGGTAGAGGTAGAGTTTTATTCATTCCAACAACAACATTTTTTTGTATCTCTTTCTTTCTCTTGTAATAAGAAATTTATCTTATTTTTCAAGTTCCATTGTTCAATTCTTTCTTCTTCTATTATTGTTCCTTCTTGGGATAGTGTGAGCGTATAGCTGCACTATTTTTCCGCTGCTAATAATCACAAGGCCGCTGCTGGTTTAGTGATGTCGTGTTACTGCGCAGTCACTATTATTTTATTTCTCTGTTAGCGACGCGGTTATCTGGTTCAGTCCTTGTGTGACTGTCTGGTTTCTTTACAATTTTCAGTCTTATGTCATATCAAGACATTAGTTTTGGTAATTTGTGGGAATGAGACAGCCAGCTTGCAAATTATTTGAAATAAAATAACTCTCCAAATTCGCTGTAAATGTTCTTTTCATGTGCATTTCATTCAAACTTTACAGAATAGTTAGTAAGTAAATGGGCGTAAATAGAAAAAAGAACTGATGCTTGATATCTACTCTTTTGACCAAAGAAATTTTATTCTTCCTTGGAATAATTTCATGGTTATCCCTACAAAACATACAAAATGCATACCCCTAAAGTTGGTTTATGTCATAGAAGACTCTAAAACAAGAAAATCTCTATACTATTTTTTGTTGAAATACCCAACAACCTCTTGATTCTGTCTTGCATATATGTAGATATAAAATGAGATAAAAAGCAAATATCAGAATCAATTGTATATGATATTTTGAATGTTCTTCACATGAATTAGTCATACATTTTCAATATTAATTCTAAGGGAGTAATTTATAATATACATGGGTATACATGATATTTTGATGTTTTAAAGGGATGGACATTTACATTATATTAACATTTACATTATATATCACTTAACTTGATAAATAAGAGAAATGAATCTACAGAGGACATAATACTCTATATTAAAACCACATTTGATGAAATTAATGGGTTGATCAACATTTTGAGACCATTAATTATACTAAAATTAAGCCACCACATAGTTTCTTCTTATATCTTGTCCCTTCCAAAAAATGAGAAAAGATATTTATACATCTATTGCCTAATGTATCATTATGTATATATCATATTGTTGCATACAAAATAAAACGTTATATTGAAGCACAAAATGACACATTGATGAAACAGTATAAAATATACAAATAGAGGCTTTCTGTTTCTTATATCCATATGTTTATAAAACACCCTTTGTACTTATATATAAGACGCGAAGGTTCAAAAAGAAGAGAAAAAATAGTCTTTTTTTTAAGGAATGGTCGCAAGTTGTGAACCATTCAATTTTATTAAAACCGTAAAGTTATTACATAAGCTAAGATACACTTGAATTCCGATTACAGAAAAATGAGATCTTAACAGATTCTTATCCATGAAGTTGCATCCTCCATTGCCTTTTTTTACCACTGCTAGTGGCAGTCTTCTATTGGCTGTGAAGATTCATTGGTTGCGCTCATTTCAGACGTTCCAACTGATATCTGCCCATAGAGCTTCCCATTGAGTTCTTCTTTCTTTTGCTAGTTTTCGTCTAGTTTTTAGCCATGATTGCGCGAAATCGTCATTCTGGAGGATGATCGTAGGTGCGTTGGTGTTTCTTTGTGCCAGTCTCCACACGGCTTGAGTGTCCGAGCATTGTCCTAAGAGATGATTTCTATTTTTTTGCGCTGCACCACATAAAACATATCGATCATTGTGAGTCCAACCTTTCTTAGCTAGGTTGCCGGATGTGTTCAATGTATTGTGGCATGCCAACCAAAGAAAAAATTTCACTTTTAGTGGAGTTTTAAGTCTTCACAAAGGTCTTTGCCATTCGCATTTGACTCCAGGTTCGATTAGGAAATTATAGGCCGACTTAGCCAAATATTGTCCTCCCGCGGACCATTTTCATTTTGTATAGGTTTCTTGTCCCATGGAAGTTGTGCCTGCTTGATATGTAGGGAGGATGCTAGACACGTCTTTCATAAAAAATGAGGAGTTTCGTGGGTTTATATCGGCCATTTGCCTTGTGTTAGTGACTCCATAGAGCATATGTAGGAAATATGCCCATATTCCATTTTCGTTATTATCTAATTTTCATAATCACTTTAAAAGTAACGCATCATTGAGTTGATAAGTCCGTAATGCCAAGACCCCCATGCGCTTTAGGAAGGGACACTCTTTTCCATCGCCCTAGACAATTTTCGGGGTTGCATTTGTCATCCCCTTAATATTCATTCAATTTCTTCTAATATCCCAGTTGAATTATGCTGAGCAAGAAACCATGATATCTGAATATTATCTGATAAAGAACATACCACCATTTACATTCTCAACTATATAGTTAAAATGATTTATATACATGCAACATGCTAGCTAAGTAACTCATCACAAAATAACTTGCATGATAGTACGTCATACAAACAATATTTTAATGATAAAACCACTTCGATTCATGCTAAATGTATGAATTTGGATCAGCATTTGGACTTAGATTTTAGTGGATCTAAATGTACATTTACAAGAATTATTAGGCAGAAGCATTTTGCGAGTCCCATTCCTGCAAAAAAAATATATATATTATATTTTAGTTTGTAATTAATAAATTTTCACGCCTCACTTGGAAAAATGACCAAAATATCCTTTTTTTTAACCCTGTTTGATTGAGTTACCATAGTTTGTGTGTTTTAAAGAAGGGAGGTTGAAGACGGTTATTGATTTGAAGCACCCGATTGAGAACACGATGAGCAATAATTTGTTGGTTTATAAAGTGCTTTTTTGTTTGAATTTATGAAGTGTATGGCTTTGGTTGTGTATTATAATTAAGATATGTGAATGTTGTATGTTTAGTTGTTTTAAAAGAATTTTATGCATAATCCCATGATTATAAAGTTGGAATTGTGCATCACAATTCTTCATAGATATATTATAAAGTTGGCATTTAATCATAATATCATTTTGGACCCAAAAGAAACTCTGAAATTAAATAATATAAGAACTACCTTACATATTTTCATTAGGGTTTGAGTTTGGGATCAATTTCTGGATTTCTAAATTTTTGGTCGGTATACATTACAAATACATGACATGAAATTAAATATACAAAATTGGCATATAATATAAGCCTTAAATTAATTTATATCATACTTTTCCCCAAATCAAACTCAATCGAAAATCTCTTGCGCTTCAATAATGCTGTGCTGGCTGCAAAACAAACAAACAAACAAAACAATTTAAAACCAAATCAACTTTTGAACTAGAGAGAGTTCCAGAGAGAGAGAGAATTACTGTTCATCTTTTGCTACACGGTAATATTTTTCAGCGTGCTGGCGCTGACCAATCAGCTGAGCGAATCTTTCATCGTGTGTAATCACTATCAATTGGAAATTCTCTTGACCCTTTCTATCTTCCATTATTCTGACAAAAAAAAAATAAAAAAATAAAAATTTAATATATAAAATGATTAAAAAAGCAACAAGATTAAACCTTTTGTAGTTTGCACTTATAAATGAAGCCAAAACTAACGCTCAATTGACCCAAAAAGGTTACATTAAGTCTTCTAATATAAGTATAACCCAATTTCAAACAGAAAATGAAAAAAATAAAGAAAAAAAACAATAATATATGGAAATGATTAATATACAAAAATTATTAAAGAAAAAATTAGATTAAACTTTTTTGTGATTCGCGCTTAAATGAAAAGCCCAAACTAATACTCACTTGATCAAAAAAGGTCCAATTAAGTCCTCATATAACCCAATTTTAACAGAAAATGAAAAAAAATTATAGAAAAAGAGAAGTAATATATATTATATGGAAATGATTAACGAAGCGATTAAATGTATTCTATAATCACCACTTCAACATTTTATAAACCACAAAGGAGCAATTAAGCCTTAATTTAATACAAATTTAGGAACATTTTTTCGTCAATTGCACAATCAAACACCAAAAAATCAATAAATAAATAAAATGTACCTCAAAAGAGCTCCAGCTAAACTTTCAGCATTTGGTCCGTCAAGATTAGTTGTCGGTTCATCAAGTGCAAGTATTCCACAATTCAGACAAAAAGTCTCAGCTAAAGCTAGTCGAATTATAAGTGAAGCAAGGACCTAATTGCATTAAAAAAGAAAAAGAGAAAAAGGTAAGTTAAAATATTGTACAAATGATGGAATTCTAGACATTTTTGTAGTGGTGCTTCTTAAAATTCAATCTTATTAAGTAAAGGACTAAAACGTAAATTGTGAAAATTTAAGGAAAATAGAAAAAAAAAAAGACAAGTAAAATAAATTGTATGAACATGAATTCCTTTTATTCGAATAATATATTTCCAAGAACAAGTTTTTTCCATCATTTTTTCAAAACCATTACGAATATAAAAGAAAAATTTAAATGAGAAAGTTGACCTTTTGACCAGCACTGCATCTCCCTCTCATCTCCAGCTCAGCATCACCCGTTTGCATAAGTACCTTCAAATTTTTAACAAATAAATCATATAACAAAAAGGTTAAATAAATACAAAATATTAAAACCATTTTCTTATAAAAGGACCCCCCATACCAAAAATACCTTACAAACCCTCATTTTACCAATCATGCATAAATGAGGAAGTAAAGTCACGCATCTTAACCAAGAAGTATAAAAAATGATACATCTCTTTTTAAGGGTACATGAATTATTTTATACTTTTAAAGGGACCAAATTGAAACAAAAAAACTCACTCTATAACTATAAGATCTTGTACCGGCCCCTTCAGAATCAGAATGGATACTAATATAGTCGATATCTTGTCCTCTGTAAGTTTGTTGCCATAATTCCTTTATTATTTTATTTATTTCCTCCATTTTCATCGTGTGAAATCTCATCAACGCCCTTTTAATTACAAAATAATAATAATATTAATAATAAATTAATTAATTAATTAATAAAGGGAAAATAGAAAGAAAATGCTGACTTGTCGAGAGCGCTATAGTATCGGTCCAAGTCCTTGTTGGCCATTTCAGTCGTCTGAAAGAAAGCCAAAATTAAATTAGGAATGAAATAAAATAAATGAAGCGAAATTCAAAGAATGAAATATAATAAAAGAATTCATTGTATAATATGCCTTGAGTTGTATGAGTTGATTGAAATGTCGTTTTTCTATGTCTTTATATTGAGGCTGCTTTAGTTCGACCTTATGCCTTGATATATTGCTTTGATACACAGATACCGTTCCTTGACATCTATTTAACTGAAAATAAATAAATAAATAAGTTTCAATGGAAATATTATGATTCATGGGTCAATACTGAAAATGAGCAAAATAAAGTGATATAATTAAAAAACAAGATTGGTTCATTAGGTATTATTGCCTTTACTAAATATTATTGTTATTATCATCTATCATCATTATTATTAGGGAAATTTGCAAAAAAGCCCCCGCGTTATGCCTAAATTGCCAAGCCTAAATTGCCAAAAAGCCCCTGCATTATTGCCAATAGCGCAGGACATCTATTGCAATTTATGCATAACGCAGGGGCTTTTTTGCAATTTGCCTATTATTATTATCACTACAACTATTATTAATATTATTATAGTACCTCAGAAAGAAGCCGATCTTTCTCCTGAAACAACCTCTTAAGCTCCGCTTCCACTCCACTCATCGTCCCAAACCCCACCATCCCCTGTTCCAGCCCCTCAATCTCTTTTTCCAACTCATCCACCTCGGATTTCGTTTTACGGTAATTCAGATTATCGTCGATGTTTCTTTTTAGTTGGTCTTGGTTGCGTAAGAGTTCTTTACTCTTTTCTAGTTCAGAAGTGAGCTCTTGTTTTCGGTGCTCGGTTTTGGAGAGCTGCGATTGGGAGAGAGAGTGCTTTTCTTGGACGTCTTTCAGCCGATCGAGCTTTTTTGAGTCCATAAACCTGAAATTATTTATAGAAATTAAAATTATAAATAGGAATTAAAAAAATTAAAAAGCTCGAGAGGCTGAAAGAACCCAAGAAAAAACACGCCCTCTCCCAATCCAAGCTCTCCAAAACCGAGACTTGAAAGCAGGAGCTCAATTCATCAACTTCAGATTTCGTTTTACGGAAGTTGAGATTGTCGTCGGATTTCGTCTTACGGTAATTCAGATTATCGTCGATGTTTCTCTTTAATTGGTCTTGGTTACATAATAGTTCCTTGCTTTTTTCTAACTCGGAGTTGAGTTCTTGTTTTCGGTTCTTGGTTTTGGAGAGCTGGGATTGG
This sequence comes from Juncus inflexus, assembly GCA_024447665.1. Classification (NCBI taxonomy): domain Eukaryota; kingdom Viridiplantae; phylum Streptophyta; class Magnoliopsida; order Poales; family Juncaceae; genus Juncus; species Juncus inflexus. Next base: position 1,200,175 of record JAJHPC010000009.1, read on the forward strand.
GAAACTGTTTGTTTTTCTTGGAATTCTTTCAGCCGATCGAGCCTTTTGGAGTCAATAAACCTGGAAATGAAAATGGAAATTTGAAATTTACATCCAATTGCAAAACCGGGCTATATTGGACAATTATCACATAAATCTCGACAATTTAAAATAAATAAATAAATAAAATAAACTTTGAAGAGGATCTAGAGGCTGAAAGACACCCAAGAAAAAAGCACTCCCTCTCCCAATCCCATCTCTCCAAAACCGAGAAAAAAAAGCATCAGCTCAATTTTGAGCTCGTCAACCTCGGATTTCGTTTTACGGTAATTCAAATTGTCATCGATGTTTCTCTTTAATTGATCTTGGTTGTGTAAAAGTTCTTTGCTTTTGTCTAATTCGGAAATGAGATCTTGTTTTCGGTTTTTGGTTTTTGGTTTTTGAAAGTTGGGATTGGGAGAGAGAGTGTTTTTCTTGAGCGTCTTTCAGCCTCTCCAGCTTTTTGGAGTCAATAAACCTGAAATTAGTAATAGAAATTTTAATTTTAAATTAATATTATTAATCCTTTTAATTTTGTTTTGTTTTGTTTCTTTTCTTGGATTTTTTTTGGTGATTAAGTGACGGTAAATTGAGAGGATATCTGAGCTAGATATTTAAATTTATATTCAGTTGCAAAACTAGGCTTAGTTCCACAATTATCATATAAATCTCCGACAATACCAAAAAAAATTAATAAATAAACTCTTAAGAGGGTCCAGATTAAAAAAATGAAAATAATTGGAGGAAAAATACTCTCTAATGCGGGTATTTAGGGCCAAAAGAGAATCGGTTTCTTGTTGGAAGCTCCTTTTTCTCTCTGCCAGCTCATCATATTCTCTCTCTAGCCTTGTTTTCAAATCCACGTGCTCTTGCATCAGTTTCTCTCTCTCCTTTATCAAGGGCCCTAGTGCCTCCTCTAAATGCTGTACAGTAATATCAATAATTAAACCCTAATTACTAATTAACAGTTATATTAAGAATCGAACTAAGCATTATGCGATCTTTTACGTAGTATATATGCAAATAACAAAGTTACATGACGAGCAAATGTAAAAGAAATGAAAATTTAAGAGAAATTTGCAAAAAAAGCTCTTACATTATGTCAAAATTGCACCAAAAAAACCTACATTATTGGAAATTGCAAAAAAAGACCCCTCCAATATTCAAAATCAAGGGGCAATTTTTTGAATTTTTTATGAAAGGGCAGTTTTTCATTGCAATTTAGGTATAATTCTGGGTTTGTATGCAAATTTACCAAAATTTATTAACTACATATAAAACCTTGGAAATTTAACAATTTTGAAGAGGTACACAAGCAAAAAATTCAAAAATCAAAAAATTAAATGAACTACATTGACCTTATGATCTAAATCACCTTCATCAGTTCTTCAAGTCAATTAGTAAATTAAATTCAAAAATTTAATTAAATTAAAAAATAATATTAACTTAATTCAAACCTACCTTTTGATCTAAATCAACTTGGACGGATTCTTCGCAAAGCAGCCCGATATCCTCCTCGGCCTTCTTGAGGCCGTGCAGAATATTTGAAGCTTTCAGTTTTTCTTCTCTGAGAGCGTGCCACCTCATCTGAATGTTCGCCACGTCATCGCTCAGGAATCTTTGTTCTTCTCTTAGGGTTTCCACCTCCGTGCTTAACGAATCCCTGTTGATGGAAAATTGTTGTTGTTATTTGTTAGGTTTTTTTTTTTTGTAAGTTTATATTTGATTGGTTAGTGAATAGTTGGATTGTGGGGAAATTGAAGCTTAAATGAGGAGTGATAGGATAATTGAGGGTAAATTGAAGCTTAAATGAAGAATAATAAGACATTTGAGGATAAATTGAAGCTTAATGAAGAATAATAAGATAACTGAGGGTTAATTGAGGATTAATTCAGGCAAAATTGGATTGAATATTGAGGGTTAATTAAACAAAATTGGTTTGAATTGCAAAATTGGGCTTAATCGCACAAGCAAACGATTATGAATTTATAAAATAATTAGGAGAGGAAGCGTATTGATATTTGATCACATTTCTCATGCTTTCTAGTGGTGCAAATGACATTTTTGATCTTTTGAGGTGTACAAGTGAAAAATGCCATTTTCACACCTTTTACTTTGCATGGAATTAATCTCCAACTTAATTTCTTCGAGCGATTTTACACCTTGGCCCCTCGAATCGAGCTTGTATTCTAATTCTTCCACTTGAGGCCTTAAATTTTGAATCTCTATCAAAAGTCTCTCAACAATTTCGGCCGGCTCTAAGAGAGCTTCTATTGCGTCTTTTTCAGATTTTACATGCGCAACGACTCCCAAAATCTTAAAAAAAGAAAAAATTAATTAATTAAAAATGTAGTTTATTACAAGAAAAAAATTCAATCTGAGATTTTGCTTGTATTTGAGTTATTTTCTCAACGGTTGAATATCGTTTTTTAGCTAGATAAGAATACTAATAGGAAATTAAAAAAAAAGTCTACTTTTCTCAAATTTATAAAAAAAAAACAAATTTTGGAATATTAAAAAAAAACTACTTCCAAGATTTCAGTTTCCGAAAACAAAGTACGGATTCTTTTCATAAACACCAAAAAAGAATAAAAGGGGTTGTTGAAAATTATTAATAAACAAGCAATTCCAACCAACGTATCAAAACAAATAAAAGAATTCATTAACAAAATCAAATTACTTACGTCATCGAAGGCCTGAGTCTTCTGATTGAGCTCCTCCTCCAACTCCTCCAAACGCTTCTGCGCGTTTGGAATGCCTTCTTTGCCGAGCTTCACGTACTCTTCGTAAATCATGCGAAGTTTGTCTAATTGTTGGAATAACGAGTCAGCGTTCGAGCACTCGACGGCGAGGATCTTCATGTGCTCCGCTGAGCTGGCGCTCTTCACTCTTTGCTGCATAGGAGAGAGAGAGAGAGAGAGAGAGAGAGAGAGAGAGTTGAGGTTAAATCACTCTTATATCACTCTGGTCAACGGTCAACCCCCTTGAGTTATATATATATATATATATATTGTTTTTGTGTTTTAACTGCTTGGGTGTAATATATATTGTTTTGATATATATTGTTTCATGTTTTTACATATTGTTTTTATTTATATATATTGTTTTCAAAATTATATGTGTTATATACTGTTTTTTTCGGTTTCATATACTTATTTTCTGTCCTCCTTTGTTTCGCCAAAAAAAGTAAAAACTCGCAGTGCACTAATAGAACAAATCAAATTTGGCATTTTAGAAGGGCAAAATCGTAAAATTACCTTCTTGACGAACTCATCTTCTTCGTTGGGCGGAAAAGGTCTTTCACAACACGGACAAATGCCCTTGCGACTCTCTCAAACGGGTCGAACATCTGACGCATTCCATCTACAATATTATACTTGCTTTTCTGCACGTCTCGTTTCTCCATGGCTTCGGTCAAAACTTCCGGAAGGACTCGGTCTCTGACGAGGTTTCAATTAGGGTTTGAAAGAGTCGTGTGGGCCCGCCATATTTGTCCGTGTTGTGAAAGACCGTTTTTGACGAACGAGGAGGATGAGTTCGTCAAGAAGGTAATTTTATGGTTTTAACCTTCTAAAATTGCAAAATATATTTTATATATTGTTTGATATATAACGTTTTGTGTTTTTATATATACTGTATTTTATTTATATATTTTTTTTTCAAAAAATATATTTTATATACTGCTTTTTGGTTTCATCTACTTATTTTCTTTCCTCTAAAAAAAAGTAAGAACTGGTAGTGCAAAACAGTTTAGGGTTTAGATGGGCAAAACCGTAAAATTACCTACCTTTTTTACGAAATCATCTTCTTCATTAGGCGAAAAAGGTCTTTCACAACACGGACAAATATGGTGGGCCCTTGCGACTCGTTCAAACGGGTCGAACATTTGTCTCATTCCGTCCGCAATATTATATTTGCTCTTCTGCACGTCGCGTTTCTCCATGGCTTCGGTCAGGGCGTCGGGGAAGGATTCGGGTGCGGGCGAGTGTTGTTGGAGGAGGGTTTGGAGTTTTGAATCGAGGAATCTTCTCTTTGCTGCAAATTAAAATAAAATAATTATAGTTATACGAAATAATAATAATAATAATAATAATAATAATAATAATAATAATAATAATAATAATAATAATAATAATAATAATTTCAATGATAATCATGGGGATTAATTTGAATAATTCAGAACATCTTAATAAATAAATAAATAAAATTACCGTCTAAATCTTTTTGAAGTTTGGATAGGTGGTTTGTGGCATCATGTATTTTCATTTGAACTAATTTCAATTCTTTTTCTGCTTCAAGGCTTTTTGAGCTCAAGTCATCGTATTCCTTTTTTGAAGATCTAAAAGTAAGAGGTTGAAACTATATTAAGCAACAAAAAATCTTCTTACGTAGAAATTATAAGGAATTATTAATATGAGAAATTAAAAAAGGATTTAGTAAAAAAAAATGGTAATAAAACTATAAAAGTACCCAAAAGCTTGAGAAATCTCCCTTTTCAAATCTTTCTCAGAAGGAAGGCGGCCTTTAAATATAACTCTTATCTTCTCTTTATTCTCATCAATTCTGCAATTAAACATGTATTACAAAAATTTAAAAAAAAAAGTTAAAAACATACGAAAAAAAAGGAATATTTTCAGAAGGTTCTTTCTTTGCAACTTCCAACAACAGAGGGGTTTTCTCCCGATTCACCCCAACATACGGACTTTATTGCAAAAAAATCATATAAAATCATAAAAAACAGTACTTACATTTTCTTTAACTTTTTCTTGCAACTCTCCATCTCGTCCTTCTTCATCCCAAGTTTGACTCGATCTTCTGAATCCGAAGCCAAAACGTCTTTTTCGCGATGCAAAGCTTTGATTTTCTGCTCCAAACTGAAAATTTCCGTTCTTTTCTGATTTATCGTCGGCTCGTAATCTCTCTCTTGCAACACTAGGTTCTTTCTCTCCACTTCAATTTGCTACAAAAATTAAAAAATTAAAGGAAAATGAATTATGAATAAATTAAATTAAATTAAATTCTTGGTTCTTTTTTGGTTTATTGTTGGTTCGTACTCTCTCTCTCTCTCGCAAAACTAGGTTTTTCTATCTACTTCAATTTGCTACAAAAATAATAAAAGGTAAAATGAGTTGAATTGAACTTAATTTAAGTTGTGCTCATGATTAGTCTATGGATATTGATACAGGACCCCAAATAAACAAAAACCATTCAAAAAAAAAATGAGCTATTAAATATTTGGTTCTTTTTTGGTTTATTGTTGGTTCGTAGTCTCTCTCTTAGAAAACTAGGTTTTTTCTCTCTCCACTTCAATTTGCTAAATACATACAAATAAGAAGGGAAAATGCGTTAATTGAAATCTGAAATTATAAATCAGTCAAAAAAAAATAAACCCCAAAAAATTTTCACATTATAAAGTTATAAAGAAAAGAAAAGAAGAAAAGAGAAGTACGAGATGTTTCTCTCTCTCATCAATATGAGAGAGATTTAGGTTTGAAAGCTCCGTTTCTGCCATATCTCGCTCGTTCTCTTTTTCTTTTATTCGCCTCGAAATACCCAACTGTAAGCACAAAAATAGTTTATTAAAAAATGGAAATTTTCATGTGTCTCAAAAAATAATTTATACCCCTAAAAATAGTGCAATATGTCATATATCCCTATAAAGTATGGGAAATATCAATCACCCTTAAGCTTTTTTCACCCAATTATATGGAATTAATTTTGTTGCATGCTTTTGTAGAGATACATGTAATATTTCCTATTTTTTTATATACCTAACAAAATTATGAAAAAGCCAAATTAAATGTATAAAATTATGAAAAAATAGACCTTTGATGCAATCTTAGCTTGCTTTTGGCCTTCCATCTCAGAGCAGCGTGCATTAATCGACACATATCGCTCCCAAATAAATTTGAGTTCCTTTTCATTAGATCTCTGTAAAAATAATATAATATAATTAATTTGCATTATGAAATCAAAATTTAACATTTGGTCCATGATAAATCTCAATTAAGCACTAAAAATGCCAAGAAAAGGTGAAATTTAACATACTTGTAAGGCTATTTTTAATGCAAATATTATACGATACTAGTGGATTTTAAGTTTAATCTTTTTGTTAGTCTTTTGTTTTGAAACAATATAATATACTAATTTGCATTGTCAAACCATAATTAAGCATTTGGTCATGAATCATTTGTGAATGACTAACTTTTGAGTAGAAACCTCAATTGACCACTAAAAATATAGTACAATCAAATATAGAAATGTACGGTAATACTTATAAGGCTATTTAAAATGCAAATATTATATGAGCGTGTTTTCTTCTACTTCACCTTGTTGTCAATTAAATCTTTCTCAAGATCCATCAATCGTGTTTTAACATTTGGTCTTATTAAATTAATTGTGAACAACTAATTTTGAGTAGAAAGTAGAAACCTCAATTGACAACTAAAAAAGTCAACAAAAATAAAAAAATTACATTCAAATATCTAAATGTATTATATGGACCCGTTTTCTTTTTATTTACCTTTTTGTCGGTTAAATCTTTTTCAAGATCCATTAATCTATTTTTAATCCGAGTCATGAAATTTAAGGCCAAATCATTAGCAAATGGAGGATCAGGAAGCGATCCAAGATTGTGCTTTGTGAATATTTTTCCTATGACTGAATCTCTTTCATGCCTTGATAGCATATGAGCCTGCAATTTTACAAATTAACCCCTCAAAAATAAGTATTTACAAAACAAATCCATAACATAACTAACCTCAATGGAATTTAGAACCATAATTAGGCTACCAAAAACAATACAACAAAAACCAAAAAAGATAAAGTGCATAGACTACACTAAGAAATCCCAAATCACTTTTTTTGGGGATTTGTTAAAACAAAGAAAGTTTCAAGGGTATAAACGCAAATGGGGGAAGAAAAAGAATTTAAAAAGAATATGGAAAAATTTTGAAAAAGAAAAAGAATCATAAAACACAATACAACAAAAATCAAACAAAAACTAAAAGATCCCAATTTCATTTTTTCGGAGATTAAATTGAAAACTTCAAGGGTATGTATGCAAATGTGGGAAATAAATGCAAATTTTTCAAAAAAAATTCAAAAAATAAATTACGTCAGCTTCAGCTTGGAGTTTTCCAATCTCTCTCACACAATCATTAATTGTTTTTAACAAAGTTGAGTTTTTCGCTTCTTCATCTCTCATTTCTCTCTCTAACTTTTTAATTTTGGTCTCTAATAATGCGATTCTCTCTTCAAATTTCGTCTGCCATTCTTTTAATTCATCATCCGTGTCTACACAATCAACAAAATAATAATTAATTATTATTAAAATAATAATTAAGTAACAAGATTTTGAAATTTTCCTACAAATCTAACAAAGGAATTTCATAAAATTCAAACAAATCAAAAATAGAAGATATTTGTGATAAAACTTGGCATCATCTTTACGATAATCGAAATCAATGAAAAATTAAGTACATCAAATTACGATATTTCTTTTAATTTTAAATCTTTATGCAGCAGACAAATCTCAATATTTCATTACTTTGGTCTGCATTATTCATTTTTTTATATTTTACTTTAAAAAAAAAGTAGACTCAAATGTCCTACTTCCATTAATTCATAAAAATTGATTTACAAAAGGCTTATTTACACAAAAAGGGAAACAACCAACATCAACTTCCAAAAAAAAAAGGCCACAAAACTAGAAAAAAATAACAAAACTTAAAAATAACATTTTTTTTATTAATTTTTTTTAACATACCTTCATTTTCTTCAGCTAGAGCAGCGTATTGAGTCTGTTGGAGCTTAAAAAGAGTGCTTCGAGCTGTTGTTTTATTCGAGATTTGATCTTGAATTTTTCTCAACTCTTTGAGGGTATTTTCGGTATTTAATATTTTACTCTCAACTGTTTCGATGCTCTGTTGTAATTCGTTCATTTGACTTTTGAACGTGTCTGATTTGTCTTGGTCTTGGCTTATGTTTTCTTTCAACTGCACCAAATAGTTTAGTATGTAAATAATAAATATAATTGTCATTGTTATTATTATTATTATTTTATTTATTGTTGTTTATTATAGTGATATTTTCATAAAAAATTATTATTATTATTATTACTGCCACTATTATCATTATTATTATTTTATTATTATTATTATTATTATTATTATTATTATTATTATTATTATTATTATTATTATTATTATTATTTTATTATTATTATTATTATTATTATTATTATTATTATTATTATTATTATTATTATTATTATTATTATTATTATTATTATAATTATTATTATTATTATTATTATTATTATAACCATTATCAATAACATTATTATTAAATGAAACTACAGAAGAGAATAAAAAATAAAATAAGTACCCTAAAAGCAGCATCTTTTAAAGTTTGGAGATTCTCTAACTTAAGCTTGTAAGTCTTTATCTCTTGTGCTTGATCTTTGTGAAGCTTCTTTATTACTTCCAAAGCTTTTGTATACCTTTTATTTTCCACATTAGAAATTCATAAAATTAGAAAAACAAAAAACAAAACAGAAATGATAATCACCTTATCAGAACAGATTAATTTCAGTCAGGCCATAACCACAAAATATTAAAAAAATAACAAAAGTTTGCAAAAAAAGCCCGTGCATTATGATTGTAATCAAAAAGTATATTTATTAGTATGATTACGATGAGTTAACTAACAATGTTAGATCTTAACAAACAGTGAATTTATTTTTGTACTGTTCTAAAAATAAAGGGGCTTTTTTGCAATTTCCAATAATAGGACTTTTTTTTTGCAAATTTAAGCACAATGCAGAGTTTCTTTTTTTTTTGCAAATTTCTCTTAAAAAATCCAAAAAATGTAAAATATCAATATTAATACCTAGTGGCAGAAAAAATATCATCGAATTTTTTCTTAAGAGTGGAAGGATCTTGCAAAGGCCAATTCGATTCATCTTGATGCACAAAAATCACATTTTCCAAAATCGCTTTAGAAACGCCCATCAAAGCGGGAATCTCTCTGTCCATGTCAGCACATCTATAGCTAAGACAAACTTTCTGAAATTCAAAAATATAAATAAACAAATAAAAAATAAGCATCAAATGTAATTAATTTCATATGAGAAAGATATTGGAAAGTCCTATAAAATGTATGAAATATCACATATAGCATTAAAAAACATTAAAAATGTCATGTATATCTGATTTGTTGGGCTAAACCCTAAATTCTTACTTGCTTCAAAAAATCACCAAACCATTTTTAGACACTTTTATTTTAAAAAAATCATACTAGCCATGCATAATACTACCACTACTACCACTTCTATAGGACTATAAATAACATTCTAACATTTTACAGGGATATAAATGTAATAAATCCAATTTATAAAAACAACAGGGAAAAAGGAAATGGAAATGGACCTCTCCAGCGTGGGGATTAATTGTCCGTAAAACACTTTCAATGCCTTAAACTCCATTTTTAGACACTTTTATATACTAAACATGCATACTAATGACATTTCAACATTTTACAAGGGTATAAACAAACTACTCCAATTCACAAAACAAATAAATTCAACTGAACTGGACCTCTCCAGTGTGTAAAACACTCTCAATGGCCTTATACTCCATTTTTAGACGCTTTTATTCACAAAAAATCATACTAACTAAAATCAACATTACCACTTTTCTAGGGGTCTCCACAAATTTTAACATTTTACAGGGGTGTAAAACAAATAAATTCAAACCTACCTCTCCAGTGTGAGGATTGATGGTCTGCAAAACACTCTCAAAGTCCTTAAACTCCATTGTAGACGCTTTTATTCAGAAAAAATCACACTAACCATGCACAACATTACAACTTTTGCAAGGTTATAAACGACATTTCAACATTTTACAGGGGTATATAAATAATACTTTAACATTTTACCTCTCCAGTGTGTGGATTGATTGTTTGAAGAACGCTCTCAATAGCTTTAAACTCCATTTTGGAGGCCTTCTGAGTGAGCTGGAACGACCTGATGCACACCACGTCTTTTCCGGCCGCCGTTTTGAACCTCAGCTTTATTTGGCCCTTTGTTTCCGTTTCGCCAGCCACCTGATTAATAATAATAATAATAATAATAATAATAATAATAATAATAATAATAATAATAATAATAAAATGGTAATTTATGTGCAGTTTGGGTATTTTTAGTTGGATTGAGAAAAATGAATTAGAAGGAAAAGAATTTTTTTAGCGCAATTTTTTTATTTTTTTGAAATTTCGATTGAATTGAGATGATTTGAACGAATGTTTCGGTGATTTGAGAAAATGATGAAAAAGGAAGTGTTTAAACAAGGGCAAAAAGGTCATTTTTAAGAAATTGACGCTATTTTTTGAATATTTGTAGTTGGATTGAAGGAATTAATGAAAAGGGACAATTTTTGCAAGGCTAAAAAATAAAAAGGGCATATTTAGCACAATCTTTTTTGAAACTTAAAATTGCAATAAAATTGAGATGATTTGATCGTATATTGCAATTGAATTGAGAAAATGGACTAAAGAGGGAATGTTTTAACAAGGGCAAAAAGGTCATTTTACATACCTTTGGGTCGTGAATAAAACTTTGGCCAGAGCGGGAATTTGGGGGAAGCTCGCCAGTGCAAGAGAGCTTCAAGCATTCAATTATAGTCTAAAAGAAACAAAAAAAATATGTAAAAATGTCAGACATATAGAAATTTAGGGTTTACTGTTGTCTCAAAATCACGTATCAAATTCTCTTTCAATTACACATTTCCGTTCATTTAATCACTTATTTCCATCAAAACTGATAAATTATCCAGTCGGTGATGAATTACAGTGTATATATATATGTAGAAGAAATAAACAAAGAAAGGGGGGAAGCCGACGATTACAGACGTATAGAAATTTAGGGTCCCAAAATTCTGTTTCAAATTCATTGTTATTTCTATTCTAATCACTTTGTACTATCTATTTCCTGTTATTTCATCATTTTATTCTTCTTTTTCATTTTACTCGACTTGTAATTTGTACCAAAACTGGTCAATTATCCATCCATGGTGAAATCACAGAGTGTGTGTGTGTATATATATATATATATATATATATATATATATATATATATACAAGTAGAAGAAATAAACAAAGTAAGGGGGGAAGGAGGAGTAGAGACAGTTTTTCCAGCGCCATTGGAGCCGACGATGAGAGTGAGCGGCTTGAAGAAGGTGATGACGTGCTTGTTTTCCGGGTCGAAGCTGCGTATCCCTTTAATCAGCATCTTATCTACTGTGCTCATCTTCTCTTAGTATGCCTTGATTGATCGATCTCCCTTATATATGTTTTTGTTGTTGGTTTTGGTTTTGGTTGATTGATCAATTGAGAGAAGGATTTTGGGAGAGAAGACTGTTTGGGAGGGTTTTGGGTTTGTTTATTGTGCGAGGGAAGAAGGAGAAAGGGTTTTGGGTGGTGGATTGATTTTATGTGGAAGTAGAGATTATGTAGAATGAATTTTATGTCATCGAATTTTTTTGAGTTTTTTCTTTTTTCTTTTTTTTTTGAAGACCCAACTTATTATTGTTGTATATTATTTATTTATAAATAATATATTAAATTTTAAAACTTATTTGTTGTTTCTTTAATTAATATTTTAATGGCCAATAAATGAGGAGTTAGGAATGATATTAAATTATTTAACCAAGTATCTCCCTCTTCTCTCATTTTAAAAGGAATTTTCCTCCTTTCTAAATAATAATATAAAGGAAAAATACAACACAACAATTCTTCTTTTTCCTCTCAAATATTATGCTTTCAACTTGGTTTGAGAAAAATCATGCTGTACGACTTCATTTCTTTGGGAAATGAAGACCCGTTCCGTGACTGTGCTATCAGAGCGGATACGAGACTTACTCGTGATGTAGAACCTTGGAGATAGATAAAACGGGATTCCCTGCACAAGAGGGCGTCATTCTGTCTTTAGGGCAGTCGTGGCTCGATCGCACGGCTATACACCAGACTTGTCTCATTCTTAATCATTATTTTATGAATTAATTATTTTATTTATTTAGTTAATTTTTAGAATAGTAACCAACAATTATTAGTGAGAGAAGAAGGAGAAAGGGTTTTAGGTGGTGGATTGATTTTATGTGGAAATAGATTGATTATGTAGAATGAATTTTATGTCATCAAATCTTTTTTGAGTTTTTTCCTTCTTTGTTTTTTTGGGTTCTGGAGCGCACATCAGCGCCTGAGTGCAAAAGGTATGATGAAATTACAAAAATGTATTTTTGTAAATACAAAAGGTATAGTAAAATTACAAAAAGATATATTTGTAAACACAAAAAATATATCTAAGTATAAATATATATATGTACAGTTAAAACTGTATGGGGGCGCTTCTCGGCACTCCAAAAACTGGGGACTCCGAATAATTTCTCTTTTTTTTTTAGACTCAATTCATTATTAGTGAGTTGAAAGACTTGCTAAATATCAATAATGCTAAATGTGCTTGTTGTGATTTGAATTTGGATTATCTTCCAAAGTTATTAGAATTTTTACCGCTTGAGCTAGAAAGTTCTTGTTTGAATTTTTTCCATTGAAAATGAAGTATTTGATATTTGATTAGGCTTGTAAATACTAAAAAATTTATAAAATTTTGCATCTAAAAAGGAGATTTTTAGCTCTCCAAATTTTCACGAAAAAATTGTTAGATTGGATTGGAGTAAGAATAAAATTAATAAAACAATGGCTGTTGGAAAAGAATACAATTAAGCATACGATCAATTAACGTAGGATCATATTTTTGTCCTGGTTGTTTGTGAACTTTGTACATTCGCAAAAAGAGTGTGTCAAAAGACCTGTGTAAATTTGTATTTTTTATGGACTGTTCATGAAGATTCATCTTATAGTCCCTTTTGCTCATCCATCAGTTTCATGCGTAATGCGCATAAGGCAAAGAGAAAAGAATAAAAGATGAGATATTTACATTTTATTATTTTCTCAACACATTTGTTTTTTATTTGGCTTATTGTATAGAATGATTGCGGAAGAAAATTGTTTTATGTTAAAGAAATTGTTGGAGACGTGATTGATTAATTTAATTTGGACAAATTGAAAATTTAGTGAATATAAAGGAAATAAAAAGAATTTTTGACTTGTTTCGACCACATATAAAAATCGAGCGACTTGTGATGGAATTAGTCTATTTGATATATAAAATGATGCAATTCAAAACACAACAATTTCATCATACAAAAATATGAAAACAGTAATTATAACAATAACATTAATATTAAACTATATTATTCCTTAGCCGGGAAAAATTGTCCTAAAAAATCCAAAACAACAACCTCCAGCAATAAAACACAAATTAAAATCTTATCTTCAGAAAAATCAAAACAAATTCATAAATGTAAAATAATAATCGAAATCTAATTAGTCTTAATTTTACAGCTAAGCATTTATTCTTTTGTCCAAAAAATATAACAATTCCACTTTAACTACTAAACACTCCATATGGAGATTCTCACAATGTTTATTTAAAGGTAGTAGGATAGTATTATAGAAATTAACTATTTGACATTGATGATCGCTCAGTAGCATTATTTTAGACGTTATACTAATATTTTTCCATGAGATTGACTTAACCCATTTATATAAGCAACTTTCAAAAAAAAACGTGGTCTATTTCCATGGATCATGGATGATGTTTTGTGATTTCCTTCTATTCTATTATATAGTAGATTACAAACAAAACAGTTTTCATCAGAAGACGACGAAAAGATAAATAGGATTATGACATGCGAATTGATCCGAAAGAAATCCATTCTGTGTGTTCAAACTCATTACTTGTTCACACTTAATTCACTTGATTTTCTGAAGTTCAACTGATTTAAAATATTGGATGATAATTGATTATTTTGAAATTATTCAACTTTCTGAAGCATAATTGAGAGCACCTACTCAATAATCATCATATGTTGAATAAAAAAATACTGAATTTACACCAAAAAACAAACATATGATTTTTGTATATGTAATTTTAAAATACATCTAATCAGACAACTCACATGTATTACTACCCCTCTCATATCCATGTGTTTGAAATATCCTTGTATTTCAAAATACACCACATTAAACACGTCCTTCATGCATACATGCAAAACAATATTTCTAACAAAATTTAATAACATTAGTAAAAGAATTTAACAAACAATACTATTACTAGCATATATACATATTCAACATCTAAAGTCTAAACATAAATCTCTTTACACTTCTCCTAATAAAATATTTACAATATAAACACACCCAACAGGAGACCTCGAGTACTTTTAAACCATGTTTAAATTTCGAACCGAGATCTCATATTGCATAAACATTATTTCACTTAAACCCTGCAAAACCTCAAAATATCATATCTAACCCTGTAATTGATACTTCTTTCAGCAGGGATATACAAAATATCTCTCATCTTTACAGGGGCACGCATGAAATAAATTATTCGCCTAATTATATTATATCAAGCCTACTATTTATTCATTAGATGTTTCTGCTTCTCTTTTCATTCTCATGCGGGCCCCCATGGGAGATTTTCGTCAGAAATTTTCTAAGACGTTTGGTTTGAGCCTTATTTTGTGGATGTTTTGACATCCATTAACATGAATTACATGTCTTGGAATATGATTTCTTATAATCCATAGATTCCAAGGCATCATTCAATACTCGAACTAAATAAGCCCTAAAAGAAATTTGAGTGGACTCTGGATTGGAGTTAGAATAAAATTAACAAAACAAAGGTTGTTGAACAAGAATACATTAAGGATACAATCAAATAACTTAGGATCATATTTTTCGTCCCGGTTGTTTGTGAGTTTTGTTTATTGGCAATACCTCATCTCTTGTGTAAGTTTGTATTTTTTATGGAATTGTCGTGAAGATTCATCGTATAGTCCCTTGGTCATCCACTCGTTTCATGTGTAATGCGCTGAAGGGAAAGAGAAAAGAATACAAGAGATGAGGTATTTAGACTATTATTTTCTCATTATTTTTGGCTTATTATATAGAATGTTTGTGGCAGAAATATTGTTTTATGTTAAGAAATTGCTAGAGACATGATGGATTAATTTAATTTCGACAAATTGAAAATTTAGTGAATATAATGGAAATAAAAAAAACTATATGACTTATTTGGACCATATGTAAAATTGAGCCGACTTAGATTGAAATTACTCTATTTGATATATAATAACACAACTCAAAACAAAACAATCTCTCATCATTCAAAAACAAGAAAACGGTAATTATAACAATAAAATTAAGATTAACTAGATTATTTCTTAGTCAGGAAAAACTATCCTGAAAAAGTAAAAACAACCACCAAACCACCAATACAAGCTAAAAACTTTTCAAACAAATTTATAATTGTAATATAATAATCAAAATATAATAAATGTATCAAGTCTGGATGTTTCGACGAAGCATTTTGTACTTCTCAAAAGGAACAACAATTCATGTTTTAACTACTAAACACCTCATGTGGAGATTCACGTAATGTTTATTCAAAGATAGCTAGATAGTAGAAATATAAATTGCCCACTTGAGAGTTTTGTTCTTTCATCAGCATTATTTGAGACTTTGTACTAATGCTTTTTCATGAGATTGACTCAAACTATTTATATAAGCAACTTTCAAAAAAACATGATCTATTTCCATTGATGATGTTTTGTGATTTTCTCCAATATTCTATTATAATACATTACAAATAATTTGAATCTAGCAGGCTAAATTTCCTATTTATAATCAAACATGGGAGTTGCTCATGAATTAATACTCCCATAACTAAAAAGTCATGCTGTTTTTATTAGAAAGAAATCCCTTTTGTGTGTATTACATCTACTTTTTTAGAACAATTTTCATGTATACATGCAAAAGCCTTATTTCTAACAAAATGTAATAACATTACTAAAAGACAACACACACTAATATTAGTAACATATATACATATTGAACTTCTAAGCATAAAATATCTTTACGCCTCCCATAACAAAATATTTACACTATACACACAAAGCACACAAAAATTACAACACTTACCTAACAAGAGACCTCCAGTACTTTCAAACCATGTTCAAATTTCCAACCGAGATCTCATACTGCATAAAACATTATTTCACTTAAACCCCACAAAACCTAAAAAATATCATATCTAACCCTGCAAAAACAATACTTCTTTCACTGCAGGGATATTTTCATTTTTTACAGGGGCGGGCATGAAATAAAATTATTCGTCTAATTATATTATATCAAGGCTACTATTTATTCATTAGATGTTTGTGCTGCTCTTTTCATTCGCATACGGGCCCCCCATGAGAGATTCTCGTCAGAAATATTATTAATATTATTATTTTTTGTGTTGCTTCTTTTTTTCAGCTCTAAAATTTGATCTTGCCATTTGTTTCTCCATTCAGATCTCATTTCCATTTCCTAGTATCATTATTATAATTCAAACATAATTAGTATATCATATATATTATTTGTAATTCAACATAATTAGTACAAGTATTAGTTTTTTGGGTTTTTTTTTTATTTTATGTCTCAAATTAACGTTGTTTAAACAAGCAAGTACAAACTGGTACATAACTTACTCTACAAGTTGGTATATAAAAAATGGTCAAGTGAACTTTTTTTTCTCCAAGACTAATTTTTCAAAAATAATTAAAACGGAATAGTAGAAATTCAAATGTCAAAAGTCAAAATGAAACTACACGCCTTTAAATACTCATATTCAAATGGCATAAAAAGTAGAAACTACATTTGTAAAGTACTAATTGTGCACTCAATAATTGGGAGTTTGAATTGACAAGCCAAATAAACATAAAAGTCAAAGAAAACTATAGGAATGCAACTGTATCAGAAAAGTCAATATATATAGACACCTTAATTATTGTCAAACTTCAATTTTCACAACTTTTCATCATATAAATTATCAATATCTACTAAAATAACGTAAAAATTATTCACTACACGAGTCGCAAAGTCTATATATAAACAAACGATTTAAATCAGAAACTATTAATATACAAAAAGGATAAGGCTTGGTAGTTGGTACCAACATGTACCTGTAATTAACTAACTTGCAATTTTTTATTTTTAATTATTTTTTCTAATTTTTTGGGTATTTGAATGTCCTGGTACTTAATCAGGTTTGGTACCAGTGTGTAAAATATTAAAATAGTCCTAAATGAGTTGATTTTCAAAATAGTCTTTAAAATTTTAAATAAAATGAATTTACAAAAATAACATTGGGATGTTTTGATTTGTGTAAATAAAGCTTTCATACTCTGGGAGATTGGTATTACTTTTTGTTTTTTGCTTTTTACTTCAAACTTTCGAAAGTCAGAAGAATCAGAACTGAAAACAGGAGAAAAAAGTAAAAATTACTTTTGAATTTCTGAGATTTAGAAAAAAAAAAGCCAAAAAAATGTAAGTTCTTACACAAATTAAAAAAAAAATTGTTTCTTTCCCAAACTTATTCTGTTTTATACCCATTTCTAAAAACAAAACGAAATTTAAACCACCTTTTTGCTACTACCTCATACATATCACTCAATCAAGCACCAAAACCCAACAAAAAAACCACCAAAATTACAAACAAACAATACAAATCCACTCTACAATACCTGGTCGAATCGACGAGGATCGAAGGCCCAAAACTATCATCGAATTTTGAGAGTTAGATATAAAAACAAAAAAAAAACAAGTTCTTATACAAATTAAAACATCCTAATGTTTCTTTAACAAACTTATTTTGTTCTAGACCCATTTCTAAAAACAAAACGAAATTTAAACCACCTTTTTGCTACTACTTCATACATCACTCAATCAAGCACCAAAACCCAACAAAAAAACACCAAAATTACAAACAAACAACACAAATCCACTCTACAATACCTGGTCGAATCGACAGGGATCGAAAGCCAAACACTATCATCGAATTTTGATAGTTATATATAAAAAACCAAAACAAAAAAAAGTTCTTATACAAATTAAACATCCTAATGCTTCTTTCACAAACTTATTTTGTTCTAGACCCATTTCTAAAAACAAAACCAAATTTAAACCACCTTTTTGCTCATACTTCATACATATCACTCAATCAAGCACCAAAACCCAACAAAAAACCACCAAAATTACAAACAAACAACACAAATCCACTCTACAATACCTAGTCGAATCGACAGGGATCGAAAGCCAAACACTATCATCGAATTTTGATAGTTATATATAAAAAACCAAAACAAAAAAAAGTTCTTATACAAATTAAACATCCTAATGCTTCTTTCACAAACTTATTTTGTTCTAGACCCATTTCTAAAAACAAAACCAAATTTAAACCACCTTTTTGCTCATACTTCATACATATCACTCAATCAAGCACCAAAACCCAACAAAAAACCACCAAAATTACAAACAAACAACACAAATCCACTCTACAATACCTAGTCGAATCGACAGGGATCGAAAGCCAAACACTATCATCGAATTTTGATAGTTATATATAAAAAACCAAAACAAAAAAAGTTCTTATACAAATTAAACATCCTAATGCTTCTTTCACAAACTTATTTTGTTCTAGACCCATTTCTAAAAACAAAACCAAATTTAAACCACCTTTTTGCTCATACTTCATACATATCACTCAATCAAGCACCAAAACCCAACAAAAAACCACCAAAATTACAAACAAACAACACAAATCCACTCTACAATACCTAGTCGAATCGACGAGGATCGAAAGCCAAACACTATCATCGAATTTTGATAGTTAGAAACAAAAAACCAAAATAAAAAAAACAAGTTCTTACACAAATTAAAACATCGTAATGTTTCTTTGTTCTAGACCCATTTCCAAAAACAACTAAACCCAATCAAGCAACAAAAACCCCAACAAAAACCCACCAAAATCATAACCAAACAATACAAATTCACTTCACTTCACTTCACAATACCTGATCGAAATGCCTCGAAGAGAAAGCCGAACGCAGCCTCCGATCATACTCCGCCCTGCGTTGCGGGTCCGACAACGTCTCATACGCAGTCTGCACCTCGATGAACCGCTGCGTGTGAAGCTCCGTCCGTTCGGGCGGCGACACGTCAGGGTGGTACTTCATCGCCATCCGCTTATACGCCTTCTTCACCTGCTCGACTCCGTCGGAAGGAGCGATTCCGAGCAGCTCGTACAGGCTTAGAGAAGACGTGAGGTTTTGTTGTTCTGCGGTGGCGTATGTGCGGAAGGAGAGATTCTGGCGTTGGTGGTGGTTCCGGCTATCGCCGGAGAAGCGTAGGAAGGTTCCGGTTGCGGCGGAGGAGGTGGTAGTGTGGAGTATGGCTGTCATTGTTTAGTTTGTTTGTTTGTTTTTTTTCAAAGTTGTTTTTGTGAATAGTTTTGTTTATGTGTGTATTGTTCTTCTTATTTATTTGTTTTGTTTGTGAGTTGGTTGAGAGTTGAGAAGGTTGGTTTATTTATTGTGGTCATAATAATAAGAAGGGTGTTTTGGACATTGTTGAGAGGATTTACTTGTGTGTGGATTTAATTTTTGTGTGGTGAAATTTTTGTGTTGGGAAAAAAAAATTGAGTTTTTTTTTTTTTTTTTTTTTTGAGTTTTATTTGTGATCGGATTGAGTTGAGGAGATAAAGAGAGAGGAGGATAGTTTTGTTGTAGAGGGCTATTTTAGTTTGGTTTGGGTTTTACTTGTGTTGTGTGTGGATTTGGTTTTGTTATTTTTGTGTTGTGAAATTTCCGAAGAAAATATATTTTACTTTTTATTTTTCAAAAACTTATTAAAAAGTTAACTTTGAAATACAAGTATATTTTAGTGGAAATATGAAAGTGTGATGGGCAAGAACGACGCTTGATTAAATTTTTTTTTTGGGGGGATTACTAATATATATTGCACTGTCAAAATCTTAGGAGGTTATGGCTCATTTCCAGTCTTTATTAAGCTCCATCCCTGATGATGAGCTTGAGCATGCCGAAAATGCGATGAGATTTTATATATAATGTTTTCGTGAAATAAGGTCGTGGTGTGCGACTGAAAACTCCCGTCGTGGAGCATCAAGTCCCATATTTTACTAGTCTTTTAAACTTGTATTTATAAAATATTTTCTGAAGTATTCAGTTATATTTATGAATTGTTAATTACTACTAGATAAGATAAAAAAATGAATATAACAATAAATTATTTCTTCCAAATCAAGATTATATTCGTATTGACGATTAGTCCATAACTTCATATGTAAAGTCAAGATTATAATTTTTAAAGAACATAAATTGATCATAAATATCTGAATGGAACTTCTCAATTAATATCCCTTAACATGTACACAGTGTTCTAAAAATTACGCCTAGGCGCTAATCGCCTCTCCACCGAAGAAAATTTCTTCTACTAGTTAATATTGTACAAAAGTTTTGGGAGGGATAAGTGTATAGAAATACATGCATTTCAAAAAAAAAATCTCACTAAAGCACTACTAATATATATCGCACTGTTAAAATCTTAGAGGGTCATGGCCCCCTCTAGTCCCTATTAAGCTCCATCCTTGGTGATGGGCTTGTGCACGCCAAAAACGCGATGAGATTTTGTATATACTGTTTTTCGTGAAATAAGAAGATCGTGCAGCATCAAGTCTCATATTTTACTAGTCTTTTAAACTTGTATTTATAAAATATTTTATGAAGTATTCAGTTATATTTATGAATTGTTAATTACTACTAGATAAGATAAAAAAAATGAATATAACAATAAATTATTTCTTCCAAATCAAGATTATATTCGTGTCGACAATTAGTCCATAACTTCATATGTAAAGTCAAGATTATAATTTTTAAAGAACATAAATTGATCATAAATATATGAATGGAACTTCTCAATTAATATCCCTTAACATGTACACAGTGTTTTAAAAATCGTACCTAGGTGGTCGTCGTGTAGCATCAAGTCTCATATTTTACTAGTCTTTTAAACTTGTATTTATAAAATATTTTCTGAAGTATTCAGTTATATTTATGAATTGTTAATTACTACTAGATAAGATAAAAAATGAATATAACAATAAATTATTTCTTCCAAATCAAGATTATATTCATGTTGGCAGATGTCTTTTTTATTTCTAAGTAGAAACCAATAGTTGGAAATATTAAGGCACAAAATTAAGTTAATTCTTACAAATATGACAAAACAAAATTAAGTTAATCCGTAGTACTATGACAGAATGGGTGTTCAAAATTAAGTTAATCTACAGCAGAAACAAATAGTAGATAGTTTTAAGCCACAAAATTAAGTTAATTCTTACTACTTAGTATTATGATAAAAGGGGTGTTAATAAAAAAAGTAGAAACTAATACAACGTAAACACTTCCCTTTAAAAAAATTAAAATAAAAAACTGCTTTTTACTTTTTCATTCTCATTTTCAG
Organism: Juncus inflexus; assembly: GCA_024447665.1. Classification (NCBI taxonomy): domain Eukaryota; kingdom Viridiplantae; phylum Streptophyta; class Magnoliopsida; order Poales; family Juncaceae; genus Juncus; species Juncus inflexus. Next base: position 1,221,679 of record JAJHPC010000009.1, read on the forward strand.
AAACCACCTATTTTGACAATATTTCGAAACATAATCAATTTTAAAATATAATTTATTATGTGAATGAAAAAAAATACATAATAAACGTGAGTTGTTTTTTGAAGTACTGAAAAAGAGGTTTTCTAGAAATGAAAAATGAGTAGATTTTCTAAAATTAGAAAGAATTAGGGAGTCTTTTAAAATTGTGAGAATGTATAGGAGGTTTATAGAAAATTTCTTGGCTTTAGTTATGTGTGGATTTGGGAGATGAGTTGTATGAATGATCATATTCCTCTTCTCTGGGACTGTTTGTGCATAACAGTTTGGAATACACATCTTGCACCTGATAGTATACATATCAACACTATTAGGAATACATATGTATACTTTATCTTTTGTACTTAATATGTGTTTGTACATGCACTACAAAACATCATGCATAAAAGTTCAATGTATAATATGCTATTTTGCATTCTATTATGTCTTTTATGTATATAAATATATTACAAATACTTGTATTAGAAATAAAGATGATATAGAATGCATGGAAGTTATGAACTTTAATTTAACATTTGTGCGGCACTATGTTCGTAACAACTATTTAATCATTTAACTTACAAAAGTATGCACTATCTTAAATTTGGATGTTTTATTTCTAAATTTCAGGGAGAATTATATAACATCATTTCTAGTTATAATGAACAAATAGCACAAAAAAATAGCAAATATTTTTTTTAATGGAGAAAAAATATAGCAAAAAAATATTTAATTATAAATATTTAAAAAAGGTGTCATACTGAAAAACTTGGCTACCCATAAAAAAAAGGCGATAGTCATCATAGTATACTCCAATTCATCTCTTTTCGCTTATATGGAGTTCTATTTTTGGGAGAATATTGGGAGAAGTTAAGAAAGGCATGTCTATATCATGGTATGAAGATTTAGATTATTTTAGCGGGGGGCGATGACTTTCTTTTCAGATTTTGTTTGGTCCACTTGTTAAGAAAAAATTGGCAAGTTTGATGTTCAATTTAAACCACAAAAGCTCCCAAATGATGTTGATTGATTTCATGTATGTCTTTTATGTACTGTTTCTTTTTTAAACATATCATTCAAACACCTAAACGAGATTTTAAGTAATATTCAAGTGCAAATTTAGCAATCAACTTTCAATTATCTCCACCCCACCCTTAAATCACTAAACTTTCAATTTCTATAAATTAAATTATTCTGTTAATTTTCCACAAGACGCATAATCAGTTGAAAAACTGAGCGACTTTATTATTAGAGGGGCCGATGAATCAATACTTTATTTGGTCATAATGTAAAACTAAATATTACTAAAACAACGATAATATTAGAAAGCTATTATTCACAAACATAATTCTCAATTTTTTTACTTCATGTGGCTTAATTCCATTCGAGATTTGAAGGGCTAGATTTACAGTTTTGCAACACAAAACCTCACCTATTTTACCATCAAAATTCCAATTCAAAAATTCCTTCATTATCAAAAGGAGCAAAACAAAAACTGAGCATTATCACATCACTTAACAATAATTAACACGAAAAACAATCACCTACTCCATAATAATTCATTAACTTAACACACAACAGTAGTTCCAACGGTCCCTCACCTTCAAAATTCTCAACCACAACTACCAAAAAAACAATAAAAAAAAGAAAAATCCGATCTACTAGCACTACTACTACCTCACAACAATACTGCATATTCCACAGCATCACATTACATCAGCACTAATTCCAATAATAATCATAACAACAACAACAATAATAATAATAATAACAATAACAAGTCCCCACCTATTAAATTTAATTAAGAAAAAAAAATAAACCTCCAACAACTCATTCAATAAACCAACCTCCAAAATCACTCAATCAAAACCTACAACAACCAAACCAAACCTCTTACTTTGCTCCCGTCGAAACAGGAGCAGGAGACCGCGGACCCGGTCCACGCGCACCCGGTCCACCACGAGCCCCGCCTCTGTAATTATTATTATTATTATTATTAAAATCACGGCCAAAGCCGCCGCGGGGCCCACCGCCACCTCGCCCGGACCGAGGGCCTTCATTCCGGAAATTTCCGGAAGAACGGTCGTTGTTGGGCCCGCCTCCTCTCGGACCCGAATATCGCCCTCTGTTGCCTCCTGTTGAATAATAAATGAATTGTTGCTTGTTAGATTTTGTTTGTGTGTGAAATTTTGGGATTTTATAGGGGTGTATAAAGGAGATTTAAGCCGAAAAAATTGATATAGATATATGTTTAGCCTGCCTCTGCGTGAATAGATCAAATGAAGAGGCCAGAGCTGATCTAATTCATTAGATAAATTTTGCAAGAATAATAATAAGAATAAATGAATAAAAATAAGAACTATCCTGTTGTATGAATTGTTGGCTGTCAGATTTTATTTACGTATGTTGTAAATTTTGTATGAATTTTGATATTTTATAGGGTATAGATGAGATTTTACCAAAAAAATTAGATCAAATAAAGAGGGTAAAGCTTATCTAATTCATTGCATAATTTTGCAAAAAAATAATAAAAAAATAATAATAACATTAAAATAATAAATAAAAATAACTTGCCTCTAGAGCCGCTGGCCCGCTTTTCCTCCACAAAACATTGGCGGTCCGACAGTGTAACTGGTGATGCCTGCAAAAATATTAAATAAAGTTAGTATTATACAAATATTGACTAAATTTAGCTCACAAAATAAACATTATTATTATTATAATAATATAAAAGACAGTCATACCGCTATTGCGTTTTGGACAGAAGCAGCATCTTCAAATTCCACAAACCCGTAACAAAATCCAAGTAGCTGTTCCAAACATAAATTTAACCATAATAAACAATCATCAATCCCATTAATCCACAGTAAATTTTAAAATAAAAATAAAACAATAAAAAAAAACTCATTTGTTGCCAGAAAAAAATCTAAAGAAACATAAACAAAAAACAAGTTGTCGAGTAATCAACATCATTTAAAGAAAACAGCGCAAAAACAGGTACAAGAAAATTATTCTTAATAATCTGAAGGGATACACTTATAAACGATATTTCCAATATTTAGAGGGATGAAAAAGAAAAAATGCAAACCTTGTGGCTTCTGACTTGAATGCCACCTGGCCTAATGGTGCCGAATTTCGCGAATTCCTCCTCCAATTGCTGAGGTGTCGCGTTTATGGGTAGACTCCTCACGTAAATCGAGTGCCCATCTAATCAAAACAAGAATCACACCGTCATTTTACCAATCAAACCTCGCTATTATTCTAATTTCAATTTCAATCAACCAAATTGCAATTTATCATACGAAGAAAGCTATAAAATCAATCCGGCTTAATAATTAATTAATTATCACCTTTTAATCGCTGCACTGGATTCAAATTACTAACCCAAACAGCCCCATAAATCTCTCCAGCACTAATTCTAGGACTAACTAAATTCTATTCCCCTACAATTATTCCAAAAAAACAAATAAAACTATCAACCATACCGTCTAATTCTTGAACAGGTGTAGAACTATCAGACGTGTTGGAACTGAACGCAGTAGGATTCTCAGCAGGTTTGACAGCTGGCGCAGGGACCGCTTGTTTCTCTAGCTTAGCTGGCGACGCTGAGCTGGCGACCGGAGCCGGCGGCGCTGACCTGGCGACCGGAGCCGGCGCGGAAATCGGAGCGGCGTTCAGTTTCATCACCTTCACCTGGAGATGGAGAAGAAATTGTTTTTTGTCAGATGTATAAATAAATAAAGGTTGTAATATTTTGGTTCTATATGTAATAGACTCTTGGGTTAATTTATATATTTATTAATTTATTTATTACTACTAATTAGTAACTTATGAACTTGCATTATCAATATCAGCATTGCTATTATTATGAACTCACTATATTAATTAATTAATTAGTTAGTTATTATTGTTGTTGTTGTTGTTGTTGTTGTTGTTGTCAGCATTATTGATCTTACAATCATTTTCTTTCCATATTAAATAATAATAATTAGCAAATATTATCAATAATAGTAAATACTGTTCTTGTCAGCTGCTGATATTACTCCCACTATTTTCATCAATAATAATAATAATAATAATATTATATCAACTAAAAGCATAAAACAGTACAATGGAAGCATAGGACTTCTTAGGCGCATTCTCCTCAACAACCACCACCGAACTCGACACCACGCTCGCCGCCGCCACATTATTACTGACAACAACGACAGGTGGCGGCGGTTCGTCGATGACTTCAGGAACCGGCGTCTCCTCCTCGGCCGGAACGGCGAGATCGTCGCCGTTGGTCGACGGGTTGTACACCTCCTCTTGCACGGGAAGATCATCTTCTTCTTCGGCGGGCGGGATTGAGCGCTCCGTCACTTGCGCTTGCGCTTGCGTCTCGGTTTCTGTGAATGTTAGGGGAGTTTGAGTAAATGAATTAATGGATGGATGGATGGATGGATGAGTTGTATATTCATTTGGTTTCCATCTTTCATGCACGCATAAAAGTGTGAGGGGAAAAACCCAAACCCTACTAAACCACAAACCCTAGAAAACGAACAACACCTTTTCCTCTCAAACCAAAACCAAAAGCATTCAAACTTTTCGCAAACCACTCCAAACACTTCCAATATATTTCTAGGGTTTCCCACCCCCGCCCCTAAAACCCTAAAACCCCTTGAAAAAGTACCTTGCACGGATCCTCCATTACTCAGCTCAGTAACGGCTTCACTCTTCCCCTTCACGCCTTCGCCGCTCGAGTACCTAAACAGATCATTCAAAACAAAGTACCCCTTTTCTTGGGGAGCAAGAAAGAAGGTCTGGGTGAACTCGCGTGTGACATCAGCGTGTGATGTAATCTCGCCGGTGACGAGGACGATCACGCCGCCGTCGAGGGAGTCTTGGGAGTCGACGGTCTTGATCTCCGCCTTCATTAGGTCCATCGCCAGGATCTGCTCGTTTATCGTCTGATGAAAAGAAATATTAGTTAGTTAGTGTATTTTTTTTTAAAGTTTTCTTTATTTTGTTGGTATTTGTCGGTTTTAGTGATTGAATCTTGTCTTTTGATTTTATTGGTCATCCTTTTTATTGGTTATTCTAGTTTATTGCCCATCTGTTTGTGGGATTTAAGAGTTAAAGATAGGTACTTTTAAACTGAGAAAAAGATAATTTTATTTTTTATTATTATTTTTTTTTGTTGGTTTTAGCCAAATTTAGTGATTGAAAAATGGTAATTTTACTTTTTGTTATGTTTGTTTTCTCTGTTTTGTTGGTTTAGCATTTTATTGAGTGCTTGAATTTGAATCTTATTGTTTATTGTCATGAAATGATTTTATTTATTTATTATTTTTCAGGAAATCTATTGATGCTAATCAGTAATCAGTAATCTTCTACAACTTTTTTGAAGTAAATCTGTTGGTTACTTTTCATTGCTTTTCACCTTCTATGCATACTTTTAATATCACGTCGGAAAAAAAGAAAAACAAACTTCAAACAATTCATATTTTTCTAATATAAAATAAATATATTTACAAGTTAAATCGAGCATTAAATCGGACCTGCAAAGTGGTGACAGACAGCATGTCACCATTTGGTGGAGGCCGGCCGAGCTTGCTCTGCTCCTGGTAAAAACGGTGCACCAGTTCAGGCGATTTGTGCAGTATCAGATAATACTGCTGCACAAATGCATTACCGATCTGTAGAAAAAAATAAGAAAAAATGTTAGGTTTTGCAATGGAAGTAAAAAAGATGGGGTTTAAACAAAAAGGGGGGAATTATGTTGGAAAATTGTTGTTGTTATGGAATTGCTAATAAGAAAGGGTGGGTTGTATTATCAAATTACAGCTTTTTACCTGTACGAAACAAATAAAAACAGATCAAGCAATGATTATAAGATTTAATGATCTGAAAAGTATAAATTTTTATAAAAGATATGCATAAACATGAGATTAAAGACAAAAATAGGACTTGCATTGACATGCTTTTTATTACACATTAAACAGATCAAGCACAAACAAATGCAATAATCACATAATCAAAACAAAACATTAAAATTCCGTTGAAAACCAATCAACAAAACTTACAAACCTCTAAAACCCTCAAATAAATTCCCTGAACAACCAACTACACACAGATCAAAACCCAACAAATTCTCACCACTTGAGCCGTCGGAGACGATCCGAGAGTACTCTGCTCCTGGGAAGCCATTTCACACCAAATAACAGCTCAACAACCCCAAATCGGATCCAAATCTCAGAGATCGAAGCCTGATCCGCGAGATTCACCAGCAAAATCGCCGCCTGTCAGATCAGATCGAACCCTAATTTTCTCTCTCCTAGGGTTTTCCTCCCTTCCTCTCTCTCTGTTGTTTTTTTTTTCCTTTTTTTGAATGAAGAGAAAATGGGAGTTTTTATACGCTGTAAGAAAATAGAGCTCCGATTTGGAAAAGAGAAGGGAAAATAGAAGGCGGCTGGGTTTTTATTTTATGGTGTTTTTGCTCATGTGATGCTTTGAGAATTATATATTACATGTTTTGTAGTGTAGGTTTTTTTCGACTTGTGTCCTTGGTCAGAAGGGTTTTTTTTTTTCAGTTCTAAACCTACAAGAATTATATATTATATACATATAGCCGATTTGGACCGATTATTTTCTGATTAATATTAAATCTTTAGAAAAACGACTGGATTTAGACAAATCTTTTTGAAAAATCTTATGTCCGATTTGAGCCTGATTTTAGCTGATTTTTATGAGATTTGATCGCATTTTTCTAAAAAAGTTCAGAAAATAATATTTGTTCTTTGTGTCTAGACTTAGGGTTTAGTTTTTACTATTCGTGCGACTTGCGATTCAAACGACGAGTAGCGACTAACTTTTGATGGACTACAACTGAGAAATTATAATGCTACTTTAACATGTTATTTGGTAGATGAATTTATATTATTTTTTTGTTGAGAAATTATTAGGGGTGTTCATTCGGTCGGTTCGGTTCAAACCGAATTAGGCCAAACCGAACTAAACCGAACCGGATAAGATTTGAACCGAACCGAACCGAATAAAAATTAAACCGAATTTTGAACCGAACCGAATTAGAAAGGATTCCAAACGATATTAAGTCAAAATTAATATTTGTTAGATTAACTAATGATTATATTAATTAATATTAATATGCATAATCTAAAAATTATGATTAAATTATAATAAATTAGCAATTTAATATATAATTCGGTTTTTTCCCAACGAAAACCGAACCGAACCGAACTAACCGAATAACTCAAACTTTTAAACCGAACCGAACCGAATCACCCGAACAACCGAACCTAATTAGCCGAATGTTCGGTTCGGTAACCGAATAAACCGAACCGAATGAACACCCCTAGAAATTATAGTGTTAGTTTATAATTTTATAATTTGTACTAACATAATCGTTCGATTAATTGCCGACTAATTCCGATTAATCCCAAATCCCCACCTCGCCGATCGAGGAGCGATTTGTGACTTTTAGGTCGGTTCGGTTTATTCGGTTTTTTCCCAACGAAAACCGAACCGAACCGAACTAACCGAATAACTCAAACTTTTAAACCGAACCGAACCGAATCACCCGAACAACCGAACCTAATTAGCCGAACTGGACTGGTTCGGTTCGGTAACCGAATAAACCGAACCGAATGAACACCCCTAGAAATTATAGTGTTAGTTTATAATTTTATAATTTGTACTAACATAATCGTTCGATTAATTGCCGACTAATTCCGATTAATCCCAAATCCCCACCTCGCCGATCGAGGAGCGATTTGTGACTTTTACAACATTGAGCTTTATCTTATGGTTTTTTTTTGCTTATGTGTGCTTTAAGGTAAGAAGAATTTGTAGTTTTGACTTTGTGAGAATTATATATTACATGTTTTATGGTATAGTTTTTTTTTTTGGACTAGTATCCTTTAAGGTAAAAAGATTTTGTAGTTCTAATCTTGTGAAAATTATATATTACATGTTTTGTAGTGAATGTTTTTTTTGGACTTGTGTCCTGGGTATAACCCTGTAGTAATTATATGTTACATGTTTTGTAGTAATTTTTTTTTCTTTAAACTTGTGTTCTTTTAAGGTAAGAAGATTTTGTAGTTCTAACCTTATGAGAATTATATATTACATGTTTAATAGTATAGGATTTTTTTTTGGACTTGTGTCCTTTATGGTAAGAAGATTTTATAGTTATGATCTTGTGAGAATTATATATTACATGTTTTATAGTGTATTTTTTTTTTGGAGTCCTTTAAGGTAAGAGGAATTTGTAGTTCTGACCTTATGAGAATTAAATATTACATGTTTTGTAGTATATTTTTTTTTTTTGGACTTGTGTCCTTTTAAAGGTAAGAAGATTTTGTAGTTCTGACCTTTGAGAATTATATATTACATGTTTTGTAGTATATTTTTTTTTGGACTTGTCTTTTAAAGGTAAGAAGATTTTGTAGTTCTGACCTTGTGAGAAATGTTTTATAGTATAGTTTTTTTGGAGTTGTGTCCTTGGTAAATGGTAAGAATTTTTTTTTTTCAGTTCTAACGTTGTATAATTATATATTATATTTTCTATATAATATTTATAATTCTAACCCTGTAAGAATTATATATTATATACGTGTAGCTTTATCTTATGATTTTTTTGCGCATGTGTCCTTCAAGGTAAGAAGAATTTGTAGTTCTAACCTGTAGTAATTATATATTACATATTTTATAGTATAGTTTTTTTTTTACTTGTGTCCTTGATGGTAAGAAGATTTTGTAGCTCTGACCTTGTGAGAATTATATATTACATGTTTAATAGTACAATTTTTTTTTGGACTTGTGTCCTTTGGTAGGAAGATTTTGTAGCTCTGACTTTGTGAGAATTACAAATTACATGTTTTATAGTATACTTTTTTCTACTTGTGTCCTTGGTAATAAGGGTTTTGTTTTCAGTTCTAAACCTGTATAATTATATATTACATTTTATATAGAATATTTATCAGTTCTAACCCTATAAGAATTATATATTATATACATGTAGCTTTATCTTATGGTTTTTTTTTTGCTCATGTGTGTTTTAAGATAAGAAGAATTTGTAGTTCTGACCTTGTGAGAATTATATATTACATTTTTTTTAGTATATTTTTTTGGACTTGTGTCCTTGGTAAGACGGTTTTTTTTTCCAGTTCTAACCCTGTATAATTATATATTACATTTTGCATAGTATGGTTTTTTGGACTTGTGTCCTTTAAGGCAAGAATATTTATCAGTTCTAAACCTGTATAATTTTTATATATTACATTTTCTATAGTATGGTTTTTTGGACTTGTGTCCTTTTAAGGTAAGAATATTTATCAGTTCTAATCCTGTAAGAATTATATACTACATCTAGGTTTTTAAATTTAAGGTTTCTAACATCATTTGTTTGGACATCTATTGATGTATTTTATTTATCAGTAACTAAAAATAATTTGACATAACAACTCTTCGGCAGAGCAACATTGACTTAAATTTCTTGTTACTCGTTATTTAACAAATGTGGCTCAATGCATCTTAAAATTTGTCAATTTTTTTTGGTCATATGAAATATTGGAGAGGGGAAATAAATATTTTAATCTTTTTCCCACAATTCATCATTTATAAGAGACGTCAAAATTATAAAAATGTTGTTTCGATTTGTATCATATACAATTTTAAATTTTGAACGAGGTAACATATTCCAATGTGAAACTAATTATGAATAATCATTGAACTATTAATTATTATTCATAACTTGATGTGAAAATCCACAAAAATAAATGTGGGTTTTTCATTGAAGTTCTCATTTTTTGTCATAAGGGATGATGATGTTAGAATTGTGTTTAAAACTCTTTGAAATATTAAATTAGCAATTACTTTATTATTTTGGGTTGATTAAGCATTTAAAACTGGATTCAATTTTCTGGAAAGTCCCTAAGCAAACAATATTCTTTTGTGTAAATTCAGCCTAATTCTTAATTTTGAACGATACAAATTGGCAAAAAGACGAGACAAAGAGTAGGAAAAAAGTAAAGAACACAACGAGGGATAAATTTTATGACAACCGTCCGATCAATAATGAACGGCTCATATTCCTTCAGGATCTCGGACAGAAGATCCGAATTTACTTGGCGCTGTTATATTAACAGGTGTGAATTTTAGAAGGACAAAAACAACATGGCTTGAAACAGAGGAATATCACACTAAGCTTTGATCTGTGTAATAACATTCCGATCTGAATACAACTACCATGTTCTTTTGCCGATTCTCTTTGGCGTTGTTCATATTAACAGGTGTAAATTTTAGAGGGACAAACATAACATGAATTAAAACAGAGGTACATCATACTAGCTTTGATCTGTGTAATAAAATCCGGATGTGAATATAACTACCATGTTTTTGCGGCTCGTATTGTTTGTCGTGGAAAAAAAGTTAAGAATTTTTTTTTCACTTTGAACCCTGTTCGAAACGTAAGAACATATTTCACTTTTACCCCTATGAAAACAAGAAATTACGAGTTTGTTATGTATTTTTTAGAACAGAGGATATTCTTTTTTTTTAATATCTGCATACAATATAAAATTTGACGAGCAATCATCAAAATTAAATTGTCGACCATAGTGATATAAAAATGATTTAACTGTCGACCATTGCGGCATCACATTTTGTTAATTATAACTAAAACTGTGTTCATATATACATACCTAGCTAAATGATTGAATATATTTAACTATCATACATTTCTTTTATCATGGAAAAGCCGGAGCAAAATTTCATCCAACTATAGTTGAAAAAGTTGACACTTTTTGAACTCTCCATTCTCTGTTGATTATCCAATGCAAGTAGACATTGATTCTCCGTTAATGACATGACATAGAAAATGTCTTTCAAGATAACTCAAGATATTTCAATCCTCTTTGACTAAAATAGATTCTATAATCTACTATTCCATCATATTTCATATGTGAAAATAAATATAGAGAAAATTCTGAGCGAAATGGTCATATGAATATGTAAATTTGGAAGCTTAAATATAATTATTAAGGCAACTTTGTGGATTAGAGAATTTGACAACTCCTTGGAGGAAAATATCCAGCTTTCTCCCATAATTTATTTCCTAAACTTTTTTTTTGAAAAATAGATCCAAGTCATACATGGAATCCAACAATTATATTTCCTAAACTCTTGACTTCATATCTTTATTGAAAGATGGAAACTTTTTGACTTATTTCCTTATCAAAATTTTGGTAACTATTGGCCACATCATATTGCTCTGTAAAATATTATGTATTATATAATAGAGAAAATATTTGCATTAGCTCTTAAATATTGGCTAAACATCATCTTATAATTCTTCTATACTATTTTTAATTGTCCATGAACTTTTTTATATAACTAATTGAAAAAATATATTTTGTATATGTTTATTCTATTTTTTTATATATCAATTTATCATTTGTAATTCCGTTTTACCTTTCTGGAATTCCGGGAAATGCTAAATGACTAATAAATCGGTGGTGCTTATTAGATCCCTATATTACAGTATATTCTATATTGTAATAAGGGTCAAAATCTTTAGACAAAAGAATAAAAAATTAAAGGAAATCAGGGACATTAATGGAAAAAAAATCTCCAGTTATTAAAACGCGCCCCGAATTATTATTCCAATAACGGAAACAAAGCAATGTTGTTATTATAACTTATATTTGCATTTGCATGTTTCATTTCATCTCTCCCTTTCTCTCTTCTCAATTTCCTCTTTTTTTTTTGAAGGAAATTTTCCTCTTTTTAGCTGTATTTTTAATACCCATTTCAGTCTGACCGATTTTTTGATCCGCCATGGGGATTTTACGAGGTTAAATAAAGAAATTTAATTAGATTTTGGGTGTTATTGTTTCTATTTTTGGTTGGTTTTGTTCATAATCTGGTATGGTTTTTTCTTTTGTGTAATTTTTGTTTTTTTCTTCAGGGATTTGAAGGCAAACAATCGGATTTCATCATCTTCTCAATTTGCGGATCATCTGATATTTATTTTTCAGCTCGTTTTGGTTTGTCGTGCGTTTCAAACGAATTAAAAAAACGCAAAGGTTTGATGAATAACTACGTCAGCTATTTTTCGCATTTATTTCGTAATTGAAAAATTGGGTTGTAATTTTGTTGGCTTATTTCTTTAAATTTTGTTTCTTTCAGAGACTTGCGGAAAAAATCATCATTGCATTTCAATCCCTTTACGAAATTTCGTTTCAAGTGATTTTGGGTTAGAACGGTACAAAATCAAGGTTAAGAGATGAAATAATTTAGATTTTAATTTCATTTCTTAATCTTGAACTGAATAAATTGTGTTGTTCTTATTTGAATTATTATTATTATTATTGAAAGCATATGGATTTTGATTCTTTTATTAGGGATTTTTCAGCTGAATCACAACTCATCAAGAGCTGAATTACAAACTCCAGGTTCGATTAACAAATTGTTCATATTTTTATATCAAAAAAAAAAATTGTTCATATCTATGCAATTATATTTTTTCTCTCAAAATTGATTCACATAAACGACATGAATCTTTTTTTGCTTCCAAATAAACTTAATCCAATATTTCATCTTAATTTAGTGATATTTTGGGTACCCATATATAATTTTTTTTTGGTCTTAATTTAGGGATTTGCAGAATTAGGGTTTCGTGTCTCCTAAATTAAAAATGGTGGTTATAACAGATAATGTGAAGGGTTTTATACTGGCTGTGTCATCTAGTGCTTTTATCGGTTCGAGTTTTATTATAAAAAAAATCGGTTTGAAAAAAGCTGGCGAATCGGGTCTAAGTGCAGGTTCGTTTTAATTCTTCATATTTATTTCAAATTTTATTATGTTTAGATATGAAATAAATAAAAAACCATTGTTTCATCAAGAATTAAAAATAAACTTATTTATTATTTTTATTTATTTCAGGTTCTGGTGGTTTTTCGTATTTGTATGAGCCACTATGGTGGCTTGGAATGATCACAAGTATATAATTTCCTTTTTTTATTTGTCTCTTTGTATTATTATTTTTTATTTGTTTATTTTTTGAGGAAATATATTTGTTTATTTATTTAATTATTTATTTAATTTTTAGTGATTGGTGGTGAGGTGGCGAATTTTGCAGCATATGCATTTGCGCCAGCAATTCTTGTAACTCCTTTGGGTGCTCTAAGCATAATTGTCAGGTAATTAATTGTGTACTTAATAAATTATCTTAATTTTTTATTTGCTTTTGCAAAATATCCCAAAATTTCAAATATACCCCTGTGTAAATCGATAAATATATTTCATGCCCTTATTTATTCCCCTAATTTTTCTTAAGTAGAAGCTCTCAAAATATACCAACTTTACCCTTCTAGAACTAAAATTTGATATATTTGAGGTTTTCAAAGGAAAATTTTGATATTTGCATGCCTTGGAAGAACAAATCTATACACTTTTCACTGTTTCAAGGGTAAATTTTGAAAATTTGATTTCTCAAAAGGGGCAGTTTAAAAACATTTAACTTTTTCTCATCAAATATGAAAATCATCTCATTGTTTTTTTCCCTTTTTTTTTCTTTTTTTGTACAATCTTAAACTTTTACACATGCACTAAAAAACTAAACCCTAATTCATGCCATAAAAAAATGATATAATTTTTGTAAATCAACGAACATCTTTCACACCCTTACTCCTCTCAATTCGCTCAAAAAAACATCAAAATTTACCCTTCAAAAACTACAATTGTGTTTATCTCATAGATTTTTTTCTTTTTTTGCAGTGCAGTGCTGGCACATTTCATCCTGTCAGAAAAATTGCACATATTTGGAATAGTGGGCTGCATTCTATGCGTTGTGGGCTCCACTGGAATTGTTTTACACGCACCCAAAGAGAGAGAGATTCATTCTGTTAAAGAAATCTGGCGTCTCGCAATCGAACCCGGTAAAATATTATTATTACGTAAATTTTCATTTATACCCCTGAAATATCTGAAAATATCATCAATTAATTAAAACAATATGAGGAAATAAAGTATGATGGCAGCACGATAGGATCTGTAGTTCAGATATTACTTCTTTAATTAATTAGCTATATTCATGTTTTGTTGCATTTTTGTTTCTTCATATACCCTAAATTATCTAAAAATATCTTGCTTCTCTCTATATAAATGACGCAGCATAAAGCACCACTAGTCCATGTACTTTAACATCATTGCAATTTGATATATGAGTATATTATAATTGACTAATTTAATAATATTTATTGAGCAGGATTTATAGTGTACACATGTATTGTGGTGGTATCGGTTGTAGTGTTAATTATCTATTTTGCCCCTAGAGGCGGCCGAAAGCAAATGCTCGTTTATATCGCCATTTGTTCTCTCATGGGTTCTCTCACGGTAAATTTAATTTAAATAAATATTATTTTTTGTTTTTGGAAATTATAGGTGGTAAGTGAAGTGTGTTGTGGTGGTAAATGTTTTTTTAGAGAGTGCTCGTGTGTAAGGTCGTAATGGGAATTGTTTATCGCCACAGCATATCTTGTTTACCACCTGTCGGTGAGGAAATTCACATTATTAGTATAGTTACTTGCGGACCTTATAAAATCCAAAAAATATTACATATAACCCTAAAAATAACCAAATATCCCATTATATATACACTTTTGAGTCTTTTCATATATGTAAAGAAAAACCCGACACACATCTCCTCAATTTATTGGGCTTTTGTTTCTACAATGAATTTGAGATTTACAGGCACAATTTATTCTTTTGTTTTTTCATATTAATTATTTTATTTATTTTTGGAATAGGTTATGAGTGTGAAAGCAGCAGCGATTGCTATAAAGCTAACTTTTTCAGGCACGAATCAGTTCAAATACGTTCAAACTTGGGTTTTCATTTCGGTCGTTGTTGTTTGCTGTCTCGTGCAGTTGAACTATTTGAACAAGGTAAATTTCCAAATTATTTTAATTGTTATCAATATTTGAACAATTAGTTGCAATATCTCTGAATAATATCCTTAGTTAAAGCCGATTGTTGGAAAACATTTGGATGTTTTGAGGTGTTTTTTTATGAATATAGGATTTTAAACAAGGAAAAATTCAAAATTCAAAATTTAAATCATTTCAAATTATTTCTTTTCTTGTAAATTTTGAATTTGATATTTGAAAAATTAGTTACAAAATCTCTGAATATCCTCCATTAACTAATACCACTTATTGGAAAATATTTGGATATTTGATGTCAATTTTTTGTGAATATAGAAATTTAAACAAGATAAAATCCAAATTTGAAAATTCAAAATTTAATTATTTTAATTCACACAAAAATTCTCATTAATTGAAACAATTTAACGTAAGTTAATTAATTACGTAATCTGATAATATCCTTCGTTAATTAATGCTAATTATTGGAAAATATTTGGATGTTTTGATGTGATTTTTGTGAATATGTGATTTTTAAATGCAGGCTTTGGATAAGTTTAATACAGCTGTTGTTTCGCCAGTTTATTATGTCATGTTCACAATTTTTACCATTGTTGCTAGCACAATAATGTTTAAGGTAATATAATTATTTATTACTAATTAATTAATTAACTTTACTATATATAATTATTATATTTGTTTATTTTCTTTGCAAAAAAGGATAGACCTTACCAATTCTAAATTAACTTATATACCCCTGAAAAGTTAAAAGAATAATAATAATCAACAAAAGTATTTTTGGTCAATCAACTAGGGTTTGAAAAATGTATTTTTGTCGTATTTTGAAAATGAGGCATGTAAAAATTTACTTTATAATACAAACAAAAATCTATTTTATTTTTATTTTTTAAATATTTCTTTCAGGAATGGGACTCACAAGATGCATCTAATATAGTAACAGAACTATGCGGTTTTGTAACTATTTTATGCGGCACATTTATTCTGCACAAAACCAAGGATTTGGGCAGAAATTCAAGTTTAAGTAATTTATCATCTAATGAGGACCCTGTTTTAAATAATAGTAATCTTGAGCTGCCTAAGATTAATCGTAATAATTCTTGTAATTCCCCCACTTCTACTTCAAAATTACGATCTTGCCCTTCTACCCCGTCATGATTTGCTTGCTGTTAAAATGAGGGGCCTTTTGGAAGATTGACAATTTTTAGGGGGCTGAAATGGAAATTCTGTCCATAGGTGATGGGTTGACAAGATTGTTTTTTTTTTTTTTTTTTGAGACGGAAAATTTAGTGTTTTATTAGTTCCTTTTTGGGGAGATTTTTGATGGGGGTAGAAATTGCGGAGAAAAAAGTATTTATTTGGCATATTAATTTTCTTTTATTTTTAAAGTGATTATATATAGAGAGAAATGTTACGTAAAATTAGAGAGATGTTATATATGTTGTATGACCCGAGATTATTACATAAAGCATGTTTTATGATTTTCTAAGTTCTTGCAAATATTTACCAACAAAAAATTTCTTGCAAATAAGGGAAGTTCTTCAATTTTATTGGCCAAATTAATTACTGGATTTCGACCCTAATATGTCACATAATCAATATTGCCAAAATGAAACTTTCACGTAGGAAATAGTTTAAATATGAGATGAACAAATTGAATAACTTGGATGATATCTTTTGGTTCTTGATTGAATCTAAATAGTTACATATCCATGTTTTTGTAGAGAAGTCGATTGATTGACTTGGGGGCCACATTCAAATAAGATCCAAATCCAAGTCCGCAAAGTTAGATTCATATCCACTAAAATACCAAGATTTCACAATTTTAGCATGAATTACATTTGTAGATTATTTGGTCGCAACTTTTATGTTTAGTATCTACTTTGCAGCTTAGGATGTATCAAATGTTTTTCTTTATTTATTTTTTTGAAAAATTACGAAAAGCTTGAATGTCTCGCGTAAATCGATTCATCAAATGTTGTTTGTATAATATCTTGTCATCCAAGTTTTATTGTGATGATTCTATATAGCTATCAGTATATATTATTGTCAATATAGATTGTGGCATGTTCTTGAACAAATAAAAATTCAATTATCATCATATCATGATATCTCGCTCAGCATAATTCAATTGAGATATTATAAGAAACTGAATGAATATTATACATGTTAATTACGTTTAACTTGTAATAGATAGTAATCAATATGGCCTTGGATTCTACAAATTTGTACTTTTTGTAATTTTTTATTTGATATATTTACATGTTTTTGGTTCATTACTTGTGTAGTATCTTATTTTCGAACTAAATATAATTTATTGCTAGATTCTCAATGGACGAAAGTTTAGCCCATGCAAAGAGACCGCAATTGAGGTCTATAGCTAATATGTTGTCAAGACTCAAGATGACAACTTCCCCTACTTTAGAATTGAAGGGACAACATAGATAAATGTTTATATAAAAAGCAGTACACCACTTCTTTTTTCTTTTAGTTGTTATTTATACCATCCAAAGTAAACAATTAAACTGCAAACGAATAAAAAGTAATACTAGTTTTGCAAATACATAAAAACTAAAAACGCTATTTCACTGAAGAACTTGTATCAGTCATATTATTTTTATTTTTATATCTAAAATCATATAATTACTAAATAAATGGAGAAATTGATAAAAAGATGATAATATAATAATAATAATAAATCAATCATTTATTGTATGCATAATTTATCAGCGTCAGTATGTAGTGTTTTTTTTTTTTTTTGGTTGTTGTTGTTCTTGCAATAAATCGCCCAGACTAATGAACATTTTAAATTGAAAAACCCAAAATACAAGTTCTTTCATTTTCTTTCAAATTTCTCTAAAATGTTGTTAAATTGAGCTAATTGGATAGAAATTAAGGATCTTTATTGATAGAAAACCAAAAAAATATGTACTGTTGAACTTTGTGAATTTTTCCGCCTTTTCACAAGAAAAGTTACAGCTATTGAACTGACCAGAATTGAAACCGCGATTTCTGGCAAAGCCAACGGCACCAAGCATTTGTTACAATGGTACGTTAATGGTGGATTATTTGCAGTTTGGACCCTAAAATTTGACACAGAAGAGATGAGGAAAGAAGGGGGGCGAGTGGTGAATCAGTATGTAGTGTTGTAAGTCTGGCAAACAATATGGAGCCATGGGGGCCACAATGTACAATGATATCTATAATTTTTATTAAATAAAAGTTCAGAATCTTCAGATATTGTTAGTGTTGTAATAAAACTTTCAAACACAATCCGTGGAGATAAGCCCTAGTTGAACCGGACCGGTATTCGGTACCGAATCTAGTATCACTCACCGGAATGCATAGCTCGAAGAATTATTGCTTGATTTTTTATAGTAGTAGGTGAAAGGCCTACTAAGATTTTCAATAATGAAAAAGAGAATTACAAGAGATACATTTAGTAGAGCAAACTAGCTAGAGAAAAAAAGAACACTGCATCCTACAAAAAGTACAATCGACAGCATCAGACTCTTTTTCCTGGTTCATAAGCCTAGCCTTCCACTACAGAACAAGTTTTGAAAGAAGAAAGCAAGGAAGAGAGAGAAAAAGATATGTTACTTAAATGAAAGAAAAGGAGAACGAAAAAGAAAGTTTAGAAAGAAAAGTTGACGAGAAAGAAAGTATTTATTTGACATTTAATGTTCTATGTTTTTTTTTTGCAATGAATATATATATAGAGAAAGAAATGTTACATAAAAATTAGAGCGATGTTACATATGTTTTTTTAGGGCAAGGGCAACAAATGTTATATATTTAATTAACTAAAGAAAAGTCTGTAAATTGATGACTTGAACTCAAAACCTCTTGATCCATATGCAATGTAAAGTTGTATAACCGGTTTATGATTTTCTAATTTCTTATAGTTCTTGACATATATTAATTAATTATTTTTTGTATTTCAATCTGAATAATTACGTATCAGCTTGTAGAGCTGCCAGTCAATTCAATTCAGTCATATTAGCATAAGATCCAAATTCAAATCCAACAAAAAATAGAAAAAAAAAAAAAAATCAAATGTTCATTCAGATCCACTAAAATATCAAAAATCTAAATGCTGACTCAACCATACTTTTAGCATGGCTTAGTTGTAGATTGTTTTCTCACAAATTTTATATTTAATAACATTTTTTCAGTTTACGAGGTTCATGTGGAATTTGTGGGAAGTGCTTTTATCATTCAAATATTGTTTGAATGATGTACTATCATGCAAGTTGTTTGTTGTGATGAGTTCGCTAGCATGTTGCATGTATATAAATCGTTTTGACTATATATTTGGAAATATAAAATGTGGTATTTCTTTACCTAATAAAATTTTAATTATCATGATTTCCTGCACTACATAATTCAATTGAGATACTAGAAGAAACTGAATGAATATCAAAAAGTGCTAATATTAATATTAATTAAGTCTTTTCTAGATTAGATTTAGAAAAATCTGTTATGCTTTTTTCAAATGGACAGTCTACTTACATTGTGATCTATTTGTTTTGTTTTCTTTTATAGGATTACGTTAATCGCATCACGTGATGAGCCAGCTGGGATCTGATTCCGGCCCGATTGTACGTGCCGAGATCCGTACGGATCTCGATGCGGGGCTGGCGGTTTCGCAGTTGTCTTTAAGTGAGACGGGCACTTCATCATCTTCTTCGCTTGTCATGATGAGGTCAATTCAAATTTCAATCAATCAATTTATTTATTTACTTATTTATTTATTTATTAATTAATTATTATTTTTTAACTTGCACAGGGACCGAGTCCAGGTAGTGCGTAGTTAGGGCCCAATTGATTATATGGTAGACCTGGTCCAGCAGGAAGTTGAGCAGCCGAATGATTCAACTCACTTTGTGGAGATGTTTATGAGGTTAGCTTAGCGTTTTGGGTTTGTTATTAAAGCACTCTTTCTTTTCCTTCTTTTTGTAAGAATCACGGATTTGTTTATATTAACAGGGCTGCAACCGCTGCTGGTATGCCTCAGCCTGTCTAGGCAGTGAGGGAATCTGCCCCGATCATTTCCACGGTGGACCGAGTCGTGAGTGAATCTGACTAGGTGGCGGTCGATTCTATGGTGGACTGAGTCCAGGCAGTGAGCGGCGGATCTGCAGAATTTAGTGTTGGGCTGGGCCCCATCACCTTTGCCCCTCACCACCTTCTCAACCCCCTGCTCAGAATGAGGGCAGCGGGCAGCAGTACAGTGCTGAACGAGCCCCACGGAGAGACCGCAAGGCTGGGAATGAGAGGTGGAGGGCACAGGTTGGCGGAAATTTGCGACATATGGAACGCTACAATAACAAATAATTCAATGCATAATTATTATTATTGAAAACCTTGAGGAAAAAATAAATAAATCAATGCTTGGTTAATCGTTTGTGTGATGTTTTGGTAGATATTTGGTTTAAATTTGTGTGGTAGTTACAATCTATCTATCTGCAGTCTTGTGAGGACTAATTGTTAGTATTTGGTTTGTGAGTTTGTGTGAAAATTTGGTAGATACAATCTGATTTGCTAATTTGGTTAAGTTATTAATTTATTATTATCATTTTATTTTGTTCTTGTGTGGCCTGATTTTATGGTATTTGGTGAAGTTTAGATTATCTGGGGTAATTTCTGCATAAACGATTGAAATTTAGTAGCATACTGATTGACTAGTTACTTAATCTGTAATTATATAAGCTAATTATGACCCAAAATCGGTACATAATTATGATTAAAAAATACAAACTGTTTGTTGTATGAAGACACAATTTTCACATGTAAATGATATACCAGATGACATAATAATTAAATTAATTAATTAAAAAATAAATAGTTATATACGTTTCAAAAAGTAATAAAAGAAACTCAAAAAATAATCTCTCAAACAAACAAAACTAAAAAAATAAAGTAGGTGGCGCCTCCAATTGGACCCAGCCATCAAAATGGGACTTATATGATATCACTGGCGCATTAAGCCTCAGCCTAATGGGAGCGGATCATACCCAACCACATGGGGGCAAAAAATCTGCCCAAACACCTCTCCTACCACTGGATTACAAATCATGATTATCATGCTTATTAACTCAAGCGGACTATTAATTGGACTGTTCAATTCGTGTTCAATTTATTCAATATGTGTTCAAACAACTAGTTTTTTTCACACGTTTTTTTCACAAATTAATCATATTTTTAAAAAATTATAAAATTCACATATTCCGCCACTACTAGTGGCAGAACAATATATGTTCCGCCACTAGTAGTGACGGAAATGGTAGATATCACATTATTTTGAAAGGAGTGGTATTTCCTGGTTTATTTTTGAAAAAAATGGTATTAAAAAAAATCCTAATTACGGAGCAAAGAAAGAAAAGAAAAGAGAGGTGAAATTTTTTCGACATAAAAGAAGAAAACAAAATTCCGCCCAAAATTCTCTGTTCTCCGCCCCCTTTCCCCCCGTCTGCCACCATCATCAGCAGTGGCAACGCCTGGAGCTGTCCACGACAGGTACGGACTCACTTTCTTTCCTTTTGTCTCAACTAATTGTGATAGTTTGCAAGAAATAGGATGAATTTGGGGGAAATTTCCGCCCAAAGAAAAAATGATATAAAGAGAAATAAAACTATTTGTTTGATTTAGATTATTAATTTGGTTATTAGGTTAGAATTTTAGGGCTCTTATTTATTTGATTTAATGTGTTAATTTGTTATTGCTTTATCATGTCAAACTTCTCCACATGATGATGATGATTAAGTAACGTTCAGAGTCCATCAGTTTATTTCTTTGATGTAATCAAGCATTACTAATGTTTTAATGTTTTAGTGAACCAAGACAGTAATTATCATTTTAAATTTATTAATTACTTTCTAGCTCACTTCCCATTCAAACATAGAAAACAATGCCTTCACTTAAATAAGTTGACTAGAATTGGTGATGGAACCATCTATTCCTTTCTCCTTTCTTCTTTATCTCTTGCACGAAATGAGAGTGATTCTCTAAAACCCCATGCAGCAAAATGCTATTGCATTTGTCCACATTTTGCAAATAACTCCTTATTGCAATATATTATTAATTCAGGCCCAATAATATTTGTTTTCTTGGCCCACATGCGGAGAAAAACACATCATTAATTATTATGTTTATCTTATGTATTTGTTTTGTAGATTTTTACTGTTTTTGTTTTCTTAGTTTTTTTTCTCATTCATTGTTTTGATTGGAAATTATTTGGTTCGGGTATTTGCTTCATAATTATTAAAATTTGTATTTTCGCCTTTATTTTTTTTTGTTAATTATATTTGCTAATTTTTTAGGTGTATCATGCCTCTATCCAGATGTCAAAAAGGGAAGAAGAGGCAACAAGAGAAAGCATTCATCAATTCACAAAGAGGGGTTCTTGATAAATATGTTTCGAGAGGATCGGTTGCAAACTTAGAGAATGAACAAGAGGGTGAGGAATTGGATAAAGTGGAAGATGGAGTAGAAGAGGGTGAGGAATTGGATAAGACAGAAGAGGAACTAGCGGTAAATGAAAATAAAGGGATGAATACCAAATTTGCACCATTGGATATTGATGATCCATATAATTGGAATGTCATTGATAAAAAATTAAGGGATTTCTTAGTGGAAAATGATCCTATGAGAAATAGTAACATTAAATTTCCAAAGGATGACACTGAAAAAATGATGCAATTTTCTTCTTTTCATTATACTCGCTATTTAGACAATGGCGAGAAATATGATAGGAGATGGTTGATATATTCTAAAGCTTCAAATAGGATATTTTATTTTTGTAGTAAATTGTTTAAGCGAGCACGAAATATAACTAAATTGGCTAATGAAGGACTGTAAGATTGGAAAAATTTAAGTGGTAGACTCAATGGTCAAGAATGTAGTGGAATTATGTTCCTGATTGGATTGAATTGAATTGGAGGGAAGCTTTTGATTTAGAAAAATAAAAAAATGTAATTTTTTGAGGTATGTTTTTTTTTTTGATATTTGAAATGTCTTTGGGGTCATTTTTGAAATTGGCCTATGGGTCCGAAAATTCTGATGTCGGCCTTGCTCACAAAAGAACATTTTTGTGCATTATTCAATATGGATCTCCAAGTTTTGTTAGAAAATTATATGTCAAGGCCTGAATAATTTATCTTGAACTATGAGAGGGATAAAACCCAACATACATTACGGTGAAGAGAATTAACCATGAACAAATATCACTGTAGTGTCCTCGTAGTATCACAAAACATCCTAAGGTGTTATTTATTTATTTATCTGATATAATTTGTTAATACTAAAATAATCGAACACATCATATGACGTCTCTGATACATGTCGCCGATATATCTCTTGTGTATCAATTTCAGATACGTGTATCTTGAGGATTCTTCATTATAAAATAGATTTCAGGTAGGTGGCATTCGGCAAGAATGAATAAGAGTGGAAGAAGTGAGTTATTTCAGCCGAATAATGGTGAAAGAAAATGGAATAAATATGTGGAAGAGTGGAATTTCATTCTTCCATGAGGGGGGAGGAGTGGTAGTGGAAGATCTTTCTTCCATAGAATAAGACAAATTTTAAAACAAAAATATCCATCTTTTTTCATCCTGAGATGACATAGTACTAATAATTAATGTTATGTTTCTTTCTCTTATTTCTTTCCAAACTTTTTTTGTAGAAAAAAAAGGATGAAAAAATAACTGATTCTCAATAAAAATTTCATGAAATCATATATTTGAAATGTGAAGATAATTATGCTCATTTTTCTCTATCTAAAGAGATCCATCTCCCATATCTTTCTTTTGTTATTCATTTTTCCATCTCTTTTGTCATTCATAAATGATTTAGTAAATCAAACAAATTATTTTCTTTCTTATTTATTTTAAAAACTTCTTATTTATTTTCTTTTAGGTTGAATAATAATAATTAAATAAATTAAAAAAGTATGATTAGAATAAGGGCATTGTAGTAATTAGGTATTATTTATATATTTTAAACCAATTTTTTACTCCATGGATGTTGCCGAAAGATGGTGGAATAAAATGAAATAACCGCTCTTCCGCTCTTCCACTCTTCCACCTTTCACATAACAAGCCCGTAATGATTGAAGTGTCATCCGAGTTTTATATAGAAAAAATACTCGTTATAATGTGATATCAATATCAAAGTGTTTAATGTTATTTAAAACTTAAATGATTTGACAATAAGAAAATAGCCATCGTAACGAACAAATAGCCAAATATCAGATATTCAACTACCTTTAGATTATTGTCCCAAATTTCAAATTAGTGAGTCATTGTTAATGTATACGAATTATCACAAAATAGATTAATTATTTTGAATAAAATTATTAAAGAGAGTTCTTGAATATTTCAACTAGAGACGTCAATAATATTACATCGAATTAATTAGTCATAAATGAAGGTTCGGCCAATCATTGTAAGATGGGAAGAATGCATATCTCCTTTACTTTTTAAATGGAGAGTTGTTGAGCCCTTAAATGGAACCTCCACACTCCAGCCATAACTGGGGGAGGTTTTCAACATATAACCAATCAGAATACATCTTAGGAGGTTACAGGCAATGTAAAAGAAAGGGCAAATATAAGCCCTAATCAGATTACTCTATGTCCGTTGTCGTTAAATTTGGTCCTTTTAACTGGCTACTGGCTGTTTTAAGAGTCCTCCCTAAATCTAGGTAACCGGTTATGGGCCGTAATGGCAGTGGCACGCATGGTTGGAAATTTATAGTATACAATACTTTCTCAAGCTTGTTTATAAACCTCCTAAACAACGATATTTTGTACCAACTCCTAAACATTTTATAATAATAATAATAATAATAATAATAATAATAATAATAATAATAATAATAAGCTACTTTGTTTGAAGTAATTAACCCTACAAAACTTTTATGACAATTACAATTTCTCTTAGTCCCATAATCCATTGATATTTTCAGATGTCTGCGATAAATAATTCCTAGAAACTAGTCTTGAATTTCATATGACAATTAGACCTCATGGCATTCAATCTAACCAAAATATAAAAAAACAGTCCGATAATCCATTGATATTTTCAGATGTCTGCGATAAATAAATATTTCGAATCAAATCATGAGCGTACAACCAAATGTTATCGGGTTAAAATACAAACTATTGAGGGATGGTACAAATGTAAAAGCTATATTGCGCGGATACTTCAAAAACTAAAAAGTATCTTGAGAATATGGGTATCCGATACAGATACTGATACGATACGGCTCTGATACGTATCGGATACGTTACGTGGCGTATCCGATTATTTTAATAATAAAAAAATTCGGATACGTTTAGGATACGGCAGGATACATCAGGATACGGTTGTGATACTTCTGAGATATGGCTGAGATACTTCTGTCAGGATACTTCTGGGATATTTTCACTATATATTTTGGTCCATTATACTTTTTTTTAAACCATTTTTTTTCCATAAATCAAATTTTAACTCACATTCAAACTAATAAAAGACTTACTTGTATTTTATAAGCCACATTCTTTTTTTTTGTTTACAACTCACATAATTAAAAAAAAATCAATTCTTGTGAAAGTCAGAAATAATTGACTTTTCATAAATCAAATCTTGAATTTTACGAACATTAAATATCGAGTATGTGTTTAATTTTATTCACATATTTTGATATTAAATTTGAAATATTAATTATTTTATTAATCAATTACTTAATAATTATTATTTTATATAAATATAATTAATAAATAGGCATAACTAGTTGTATCCGTATCCTTGTATCCGTATCCGTGCAACATAGTATAAAAGTATACTGAGATTTTAGGTGGTAACTTTCTTGGCCACCTATGTTACACGGACACGGACACGGATACGGGTGTTATGTCCGACACGACACGGACACGGCGAATCTCAAAATTCATCATGACACGACACGTTTTATATATATATATATATATTATTATATTTTTTTTATGAATAAAATATATAACTTAATTATTATATATATTAGTTATGTCAATTTTATTTTATTTTAAAAAATTATACATAATATTTTTAATATAAAAAGTTATACGGAATATTTTACGATTAATACAAAATATAAACATGTCCGTGTAACAGAGTTAGCCACACATGACACACGTCAGTTACTGAGTTACTCTTCTTAAGAAAGCACTTCCTCTCCAGTAGGTACATTTATTTATTTTGCATATCCCAGTAGGTCCAGTTGGCCCCAGTATAAATCAATCTATATCGATGCTAGTCTCCTCCTCCACTCACCCCTTCCTTGCTTGTTTAACCAAACAGACTTGAATCCATGGCTAGATTATCTTCGGTCTTTGTTCTCATTCTCTCTCTCACCTCTCTTCTTCTCTGTATCTCTCTTGCGGACCTAACCAGACTTGAGCATTCAGTAAAGAATGATGGGTCTCTTAGTATTCTCGTTATTGGAGACTGGGGTCGCAAGGGAAACTACAATCAATCTTTAGTGGCTGAGCAGGTACGAAAGGATATTGTTTCTTTTCTTCTGATTGTGTTCTTTTTGTGATTGATTTTGCATTAAGATTAGTGGGAATTTTTAGTAATTGATACATTGAATTGGCTTTGTTTATATTCATGAAGAAAAGAAAAGAGGATTTTGGGAAAACTTTCCTTTGAGGATATTTTTGGGTTTTCATAAAAATATAGCATGTTTGATAGGGACAAGTAATTTTTGTACTTATCGCTGAAGTATTTGAAGTAGGTAAGTAACTGATAAATTGATCATGTGTTAAGAACGGTTGTGCTCTGTTGTGGACTGAGCTAGTATGCATCCTTTGCAGCGCTGACATGTCACCACCACATTTTTTTTAAAATTATGTAATGATATTTAATGATACTTGAAAAGTCATTAAAGTACTTTAACTGGTTAATCACATTGGTTAGTATTTAATCACTTCCTAATTTCTCAAAAAAAAAAAAAAATTGTCAAAAAAAAAAATTCTGTCTTTTATGTCTTTTTTATTTATTTATTAAATGTTAGGAACATATTACTTGTTATATTTGACTATGCTTGAACTGGAATATATATATTAATGAATTGCATTGTTAATATGTAATATATATAGATGGGAAAAGTCGGAGAGGGACTGGATATAGATTTCGTGATTTCGACTGGAGATAATTTCTACGATAACGGACTCACCGGAGTCGATGATAATATTTTCGAGCAGTCGTTCACTGATATTTACACTGCAGAAAGCTTGCAAAAGCCATGGTATACTGGTAAGTATTTACCATTCTTTTAAACCAATCAATTGCTCTAAAACTAGTCTATAATACTAATTTCATTATTTTGAAAGATATTGTTAACAAACACACTGTCAATTTTATTTATAAAACGCTTTAATATTTTTCATTTTTGACATCTTCTTGTATATAGTTCTTGGGAATCATGATTATAGAGGGGATGTAGTTGCCCAACTGAGCCCGGTCTTGCAAAAACTCGATAGTCGGTTCATCTGCATGAGATCCTTTATTGTCAATGCAGGTATGAAATTTTCTGTTTAAATTAGTTAACATTGAGCTGAATAATTGAAGTTTACAACTAATTTAGCATTTTGTAATCAGAAATTGTGGATTTCTTCTTTGTGGACACAACTCCATTTGTTACGAAGTACTGGACGACTCCAGAGGATCATCAATATGACTGGAGAGATGTCGCACCTCGTGAAACATATATGTCAAATATGTTGAAGGTAAATCATACAATTATGTTACATAATTTAAAATAAATAAAATAATATAAGATATTTTTTTTTTCTAATTGATGTTTTGATATTATCATTTAATAGGATTTGGACAATGCATTAAAGGAATCCAGTGCGAAATGGAAGATTGTGGTGGGACATCATACAATTAGAAGCGTGAGTAGACACGGGGATACTGCCGAGCTTCTGCAATACTTACTTCCAGTCATTAAAGTACGAGTTAACACAATGTTATCATGCTCATAATTCATAAATTTACGCATCTTTTCCCTACGAATATAACTTCATGCATATAACCAGTGTTTAATTATGACTATATTTTTTATGACAAATTATGCAGGAAAATGATGTTGACTTTTATGTCAACGGTCACGATCATTGTCTTGAGCACATTAGTAGCACTGACAGGTAAACTAATTACCATCTAAGTCAAATATTCATCTAATCTTAGTTATCAGATTCATAATTGAACAGATTGTATTATTAGATTAGTAACTTACTGCATGTACAATTTGATTTAAATATTTTAAACTGTTTATTTGCATTTAGTGCATGACTACTTACATTGCAAAAACTTGCAAGAATTACCAAAAATGGATCTAACTTTTTTTCTTTTTTGCTTCAAATAGCTCATTGCAATATTTCACTAGCGGAGGTGGATCGAAGGCATGGAGGGGATCATACATTCCAAGCCCTGACAAGCTACAATTCTTTTATGATGGGCAGGGTTTTATGTCTTTAAAATTGACCGAATCTGACGCAAATATTGCATTTTATGATGTAATGGGCAGCCCACTACATAAATGGAGCATGACCAAGAGTATGAATGTAGCTATATGAGTTAGATATGAGTGTGTTGTAGGAAATTGTGTTAAATTCCCATTTGGTTTATTGTTGGAGGGATATTTGCGGTAAAGTCATTCTTATTGGAGCTGGTGATTATTATTTGGTAGTCTTTCATGTTAATACTGTATTGGTGAGTAATGTGAGATGTTATTTAGTGTTATTTTAGTATTTGTGTCCAAAATTTGCTTACAATGCATTTTGAATTGCGTATTTTTCAAGTCTTGATTAATAGAATGTGCATCTACAATCAGGTGATGGTTCAATATATTTATACAAATTCAGAGAACAATTTAATACATATAATAAGATTACTTTAGTAATATATATGATGCAATTTTGTATTGTTGAGAGGTACGGTCCACAAAGCGAACTTGATAGCGGACGTACCAGATGATTGAAAGAGGAATTAGGCAAAAATATGATACAAGAGGAGTGAATATAGGAGTGTAAATGGGGCGGATAAGATCCGGTTTGAACCGTACAATATCCGCAAAATATCTGTATTCGAATAAAAATGTACGTATTGAATCGGATACGGATACAGATATAAATAGTTTATATGGATATGGATACGGATACAATATTGACTTTATAAGCCGGATACGGATACTGGTACAAGTATTATCCATGTCCGGATATCCGTTTTTATAAGAGCCAAAATTGAATTAATTATATATTAAGTTCATTTTATTTTATAAGTATACAAGTTTTTAGCTTTCTTTTTATTTCACAACAGATTTTTTTGATGATATAATCATATATATATATATTATACATATTTTGATGTTCTAATATATCATGTTCTAATAAATCATCAAAAACATTTCAAATTTTGACTTTTGATGTACAAAATGTGATTTGGTATAATTGGAATGGTGCCAGCTTAGTTATTATGTCACTTGAGTTAGTTTTGTACTAGTAATTTCAGTAATTTGTAATTCATATAATTTGTTGATTTGAATTTATATAACTTTTGAGTTAATTTTGTTTATTTTTGTTCTACTCGTACTGAATGAAAAGAGATTTTAAATTATTTAGTTTATAACTAATTGAATGTGAAATGAATAATATATTGAAATTTGAAATGAAATGATTGTGTATTGAAATTGATATATATTGAAATCGAAATGGCAAAGGATATGTATTTAATTTAAAATGAATACGTGATTACAACAGTGATTAGTGTTTGATTTTTTAGTGCGAAACAAGCAAGAATTTGAAATGTATTTTGTCTAAATTTTGTGACAATTTCTGTAATTACCTTTGAAAATGCTTTAATATTTATGATTATGTATTGGTGGTACGATTTTGTACATGAAGCAACAAAATTGCTCCAAATTACTTCAATACAAAGTAGCAACAAAATTTGTCTCTTACAAATTTGACCAAATAGCCAACTGAAATATATTAAAAGAAGTACCAATCACATTATACACAACATAATAAAATAACAATATCATAAGAAAACACAATAGCAATAAAATAACTATCATTTCAACTCTAAGCATTCATCACATCTAATTGATTCATTCAAACAATGCGTACTCACATTCCACAAAGCTCATTGCATTGATAGAGAATCCATGACATTCATTCATTGCATTTGCCTTTTGCAAAACTTCCAGGCTACCCCTTAAAAACTCAATTCTATCAACCTACAAAAATATTTTAATAAGGAAGAAAATAATTGTGCATTAATTAACCAAATTTAATTAAAATGTTTACACATTGATCATAACTAACTCAATCCAGGAACCCGAATTTCAGAAAATAATCGTAAATCTTAGAAAATCTCTAACTACAGAAAACAAAAACATATTTTTAGAAATAAAATCTTTCAGGTTAAAACATCTAATTGGGGTTTCAATATGAAATTGGGGTTTATCAAAAGAAAAAAAAACACTTCAGCATATTCTGAATTTAGGGTTTAATTAAAAAATTTCCTTAATGCGTACAATTCAGTCTCAATCTAAAGTAGTTTATTCCCAATTCTCTCTCAATTACGCAGTAAATGATAAATCGTCAATCTATTCAATCTGAAATAATTCCCACAATTCATGCCACTAAATATGTCTCAACAAGCATAAGGTTCCTAATACAAAAGAGTACTTAATTAAGATGTAATTAATATTATTTTCCAGACCCTAAAAGAAACCCTAATTCCTAAAATTGAGACTAAACTCAGCACTAAATAGCCCAAATAATCATAATTAGGCCAAAATTCAGCTCAATCAACCATGCTTAGGCCAAAAACAGCTTAATTTTTCTTAACAACGCTACTAATTAGCTTAACTGGGCCAAATTAAGTCAGATTCAGCTCAACCAGGCCAGAATTCAAAGGAAATTGAAATTTTAAATTGACTAAATGTTTCAAAATGAATACCTGGATGCTTCACTGCAGTCCTTTCATCCGCCCATAGCTCACTTTTGCAATTGCTTCATCGTGAGGAGGAGAGGAGGTACGAGACTTACATATGGATATGTCGGCGAGGATACAATCTTTTCTTCATGAGGGAGAGAAAGAGAGAGAGAGAGGGACGACAAGAACTCCATGTTCATGCAGGAGAGAAGAGAAGTAGAGAGGAGGAGAAAGTAACAACTGAAATACGAGGGCAAAGGGCAACAGACATTTAAGTTGCACTCATCTTGAGCGTGTATCTAAATGTCCAAATTTTGTAAACAAAAACTAAGCTTTGCATATGTATGTATTTTAAATGCACTCTTATATATAAATACATATTTTGATGATACATGACATTAATATAATATTTTAATATCTGTAAAAATTGATTCATAACATATTCAAAATATATATATATATATATATATATATTTATATATATTTTATCTTTACGATTGAAATTTAATTTTTCGTTTTTTATAACTAATATTGTCACCGTTGTCAAAAGAACCCTCCTCATATATATATATATATATATATATATTACATATAGAAATACATACATACATACATATACATATACATATACATATACATACATACATATGTATATACATTTTTTTTGCTGGAAAATATTAAATTACTCATTTTTTTTGCTGAATTTAACTGTTTTTTCCCTGAATTTTGTAATTTTATTAATTTTTTGCTGATTTTTTTTAAGTACGATGACTAACTGTTACTGATCCCTTTAATTTAATTAACCTTTTTTTAGTAATATGTTGGTAACATATATAACTAATGAGCTATCTGATCGCAGTATATGAATTTTTAGCATCCTTTGATTTAGGAGAAATTTGACCGTAATGCGTGTGGGTGGCTTATGGGATGAATTTCTTGGATTTGGACGCTGGGAGGAGATAGAAATGTACTGAGTAGTACCACTATTGGCAGAATTTGGTATGTTATTAATATATTTTTTTTACGTGACATGTTTAATAATGTGGAATTTCATATAAAACCTTCAAATTTGTCATATTTGCGTATCTAAATTAAAAAGACGTGAAATTTGTCCAAATTTAATTATGTTTAAAAAAGGTAAATTTGATACTTTAAAGTTTTTTGAATGATTAATTTGAAAGATCTTGAGTTCTAGAAGGAAAAATTATAAAATTACACGGATTCACCCATTTAATTGTGAAATTTGCCATTCAAATCACTCAATTTTGGTGGGTCCCCTAAATAAAATTCAAATTCTTACTCCTTTTTAATGCTTAATATCTTCAAATTCATTGTAGAGTTGACACGTGTCCATATGAGAATTGATAACGCCACCCATTTTGCACTCAAATAAATCCATTTTATGTATTTCTTATTCGATATGCATCCCCATTTTGTACCCATTAAATAATATTATTTTTTATAGAATTTATTAAGGATCACCAATTTGAACACAATATCAAGTCTCTTTATACCTTTTCATTTAATAAGGATCTCCAATTTGAACCCAATAATTATTTTTATTTTTATAAATTTGTTTTAATTATACATGTTATTAGAAGTAAAAATATCACATATATGTATGTATGTATATATATTTAGATATGATTTTACTTACAACCAAAAAAATATCTCGCTTTGAATCATATAATTTAAAATTATTATGCATTTATCAATTAATTACTGCGTGGTTAGTCAAATTCACTAATAATTATGGTCTTAAAATTCCAAAAAATATTAACAATAACTTCATGATTATATTTCACCAATAGTATGAATTGTTATAAACAATAAAAATTAAATTATAATTGATATATCCTAATTAAATAATTTATATTCATAATAATAATCCAAGTTATATTTGAAAAGATGCTAAAAAATTAAATAATTTTTTCATGCATTCTTGACAAATATTGAGTATTATGCTAAAAAAGAGCTGAAATATTGACAATGTTTTCCGTTATAGGAGTGTATAATATAAAAATATCATATATACACCTTAAATCTTAATGTATAGTACATGATAAAAGAGCCTACTAAAACACATATGTAGAATATTACAAAATCTCAAATTATCAGTTGCCCAACAAGTTTCATATTTATCACGTTGCTGTTATATGATTTTCTAAGCTTTAAATCACAAGTGATAAAATATTACTTTTTCCAATTAATGCAAAAAATATTATGAAATATAATAATTACGGTAGAAAAGAAAAATAACATGAATATAGTAAACATTCCTATTTGAATCCATGCAAAACTAAAAACATGCATTAACTAAGATGGTCATAATAGGTAATATATCATATAAATCCGTCATGTTCAATTTTTTAAAAAAATAATAAGCTACAAAATTGAAAATTATGCTATTAAATTATGAAATATATGACTATTATTTTTACAATTTTCGATAAAACTATTAAGTTCGAAGCGGAGCGACATCTTAACTTTAAATTTATTACCATATATGTCATCAAATATTATTACTATTAAAACTGAGTATCATATGTGCAATTTTAATCAATATTGAGATTCTTTTAATGACCAATAGTGAGTGAACATGTAAAGCGTGGCTTATGGGTCACACAATATTTTCTGTTTTCTTTTTAAAAAAAACCTTAATTTTAAATTTTATTACGCTAGATGTCATCCAGTATTGTGCTTATTAAAAATGAGTGGCATTACTGTTATTTCAATTACTATGAAAGATCTTTTTTAACAATCATGGACCATGGCTAAGTGGGTCATACAAGATTTAATAGATTTTCTAGATTCAATTTAATAGAGACAGAGAGAAGAATGAATTAACTTTTAATATTTTCGAAGAAAAGAATAAGTTAACTTTTCATCTTCTTCTATTTTTGCTTGGATTTAATTTCATTATCATTTCTTTAACTCCATATCTTTTTGTTCTTCAAAATTTTTCTTACTTAAGCAGTGTATAATCTATGATTAAAATTAACATGAGCAATTTTATATGTGGAAAATTAGTTTTTCTATCTCTTGGCCCAACTATTATTATTTTATTAAACTTATTTTTTTTATATAATTTAATTAAATTATTATTTTTAATTGTATATCATCTTCAGTACATTCCGGAGCGGAGCGAGGATTCACCTAGTTTTAATTATTTTTAAATACTGGGCCCCTAAAAAGTAGACTTGTTCCATGTTGAATGCGCGGTGAACTGACGCCACCTAATAATTTCTCTTTTAAAAAGAGAAGCTGACTTATTTGTGTTTTATAAGGATGCTATTTTTAGTTTTGGAAAGAACATTTGATATTTTTGAGTTCTTTCAAGGTACACACAAAATTCCCTCTTTTAACACAAAATAGCTATTTCATAACTTCAAAATTCAATTATCTTTCCGCTCATAACTAAATCATCAATTTCATAATATAATTATTCTTTAAATTATATACTTATTTATTCACACAACTTCAGAACGAGAACAAAACGCTATGGAAGCTGGGAACCCCTTGCCCGGTCTAATCACATTCTACTCCACAACCAAACCGCACCACAAATTGTGGCACGTCCTTGGGCTTGGCTACAACACGAGCATCAGCATGGAGGAGATTAAGAACCTAACAATGGTGCACTTCAACGGGACACATGAAGCCATGGCTCGATATTGGTATGAGCCAGTTCAGGGTCTGTGGAGCAAGTATGTGGACTATGATTTGGAGGTCGTGAGACGGTGTAATTTTCCTGCCTAAGAAGGTGAAATTATTATTATTAGTAATTGCATATTTGTCAGTACAAAAAGTAAAATATCATATTAGCCATCACAAAAAATTAATATTATTATATTTGCCATTAGAAAAAAAAAATCAAAATATCATATTTGTCATTGTAAGAACTTAAATTATCATATTTGTCATTACAAAAACTTAAAATATCATATTTGCCATTATAAAAACTTACAATGGCAAGTGTGATGTTCTTAGTTTTATAATGGCAAATATGATATTTTGATTTTTGCAATAGCAAATATGATATTTTAAGTTTTTATAATAGCAGGAATATTACACCACCTCACAACTTCCAACTCATAATCCACAACGAAGCATCTCGACAAATCCTAGCACGTTTCTGGGCTTGACTATGAGTCAGTTCAGAGGATTGTGGAGCAAGTCTGTGGAATATAATTTGGAGTCGTGAGACGGTGTAATTTTCCCGCTTAAAAGGTGAAATTAGTTGAATTTTTAATTGAAAGCTAATAATTGGAAAAATAGATATAAAAGTATGGTCGGTTCTATGTTGAGGGTAAAATGGTCATTTCTAAAAAGTAGATGGTAGAGATTTTTTTGAAAATGAAATACTGAAAACTCAGGGTTTTTTTAAAGTATTTAGAAAAGTTTGTTTATTTTTGGAAAATTTTGATTATTATTATTAATTCTGTTTAATTGTAGATTTATTAGTTTGTGTGTTTTTTGTTGCATTATAAGTTGTCATTTTCCGGCTTGGGAGGGTGGAAATGAGAAATTGATGGCGCACGTGAAAATGTAAGGATTACGATCTTGTGTTATTACTAATTGTTTTTTACTGAAGGATGGTTATTTTTAGTTTGGTTTTATTTTTGTTGATGAGCTGTAGATTTGTTTCTGGAGGATTAAATGTACAAATAAAATGGTTCGTTCGTTTATAATTGTTAGTTATTACTATTAGGTTAGTGGGTTTCGTTTGAGTAGGAAAATAAGTATGCATATCACATTAGAAGTAATTAAATTGATATTATGGATTGGTATAATTAATCCCAATCTTTTATTTTTCATCTACTTTTGAGCCTTCTCAAAAGGTAACATCATCATTTTCATCTCGATCGTTCGATCAATTTTTTTGTTAAATCTTAGTCATTCATTTCCTCAAATTTATTGATATTTTATGGCAACATTTATGTGGTTATTAAAACATAAGCATATGATTGGTTGAATTGGTGTTTTGTATTCCATCCCCGATTTAATGAGAACCGTTGTGAGTTTGTTTGTAACCATCAGATCTTAATCAGATGATTTCAATGAATCATAATGCAAAGTCATGTTCAATTATTAATAACAATAGTTAATGAAGAGTTCACTCATTAAAATATGAATATTTTTTCTTTTCTTCTTTAAAAAATAATAATTCTTAATGAAATATTTTATTTTTAATGTTAAAATCATTAAATATAAATTTGTTGAAATTTTCTCTTTATTTTGAGTTCCATATGTTATGGTTCCAAAAAAAAATTATTTACTAAAATATATGATTATAGGCTATATAAAAGAAGATGTACAAAAATGATATGATCATTAACTTATACCTTATATCTTATTTTTCATCTTTCTTTGAGCATTCTCAAGAGACCTATTGCCAATTTTATCTCGTCTGCTGGATCATTTTTTTTAAATCTTATTTTTTATTTAAATTATTACCATAATATCACATGTACGAATAATTAATGAAAAGTTTACTCATTAAAATATAAATAATTTTTCTTTTCTTTTTGAAAAAATTATAATTCTTAATGAAATATTTTATTTCTCATATTAAAATCATCAAATATAAATTTGTTTAAATTTTCTCTATATTTGTAGTTTTGTATTCTTGTGGTTCTAATTTTTTTCTTGCTAAAATATGTGAATATAGACTATATAAATGAAGATGTACAAAAATGATATGTTCATTAGCTTATACCTTATACCTTATGTTTCATTTCTCTTTGAGTATTCTCAAGAGACCTCGGCCGTTGGATCAATTATTTTTTAAATATTACATTTTCATTTAAATTATTACCATAATATCACATAAAGACATATTGCTATGATTCTAATTTTATGTTTTCTTGATAAAATATGTGAATATAAACTATATAAAAGAACATGTAATAAAATAATAAGCTTATTTACTATTATCATATTCTTTTACTCTTTTTTGAAAATTCTCAAGAGAACTATTATCAAATTTTTCTTCGCCTTCGAATCAAAAAATTTATCAAATCTTAGCTTTTAATTTTAATTATTATCATAATATCATATGATAAGTTAGATTAATATTCAGTGTGATATCTCCGTTATGTGAGAACTATCATCTCAAATAAAATTTCAGAATATTGAAAATTATATTATATTACTTAATGTATTGTTGGTTTCATAATAACATATGTGTAATCTATTCAATTTTAAAATTAGATTGAAATAACTAATAAAATTGAAATACTCGCCACGAAGCGCGAGCATTATCCTAGTATAGTTTACAAGTAAGACATACATGAGTGTGTTCGTTTGCTGTGTAATATTCAGGATTAGAAAAGTCAGAATGAAAATTTGCTACATGGGTCTATGTTAATTATTATGTCCTAATGTAGGTATTTTTGAAATTAAATTGTGGTTAATTTTGCAAATAAGAATCGCAAGCATATTTATGTTCATTAGTTTTATCATTGAGCACAAAAATATCCAAAAACATAATATATGAAAAAGAAATTACACAATGTATTATTTTGCCTTCATATTATTTGTCATGCTACACATCATGTATATTACAGTGAAATTATAATAATGTGACTTGTATATAAATGTCTCATCCAATAAATTTTTTATTTATAGAAATTAACCATAATCAGACTTCTTGTTTACGACAAGTAAACTCAAGTTATAATTTTAGCATTCAATTGATTTTCTCTAATAGCCCAATTGAATTATCTTGCGCAAGAGACCACAATAATTGAATTTTATTTGGTTAAAAAGCATATAATTTATATTTAACACACACACACACACACACACACACACACACATATATATATATATATATATATATATATATATATATATATATATATATATATATATATATTGAGATGCTAAAAAACATACGTATGTTCGAACATACATTTTTTTAAAATATCCGTAAAGTAGTTACAAAAAGTAAAAATTTAAATTTCAACCATATGGATGTAATATATATGTTATGAATATATTGTGGATTAATTTTCACAGGAATCAGAATAATATATCATTGCCATCATGTATCATCAAACTATTATTCCGATTATGTTTTGAATAGTGCTGCATATTTTTGATGATACATGATGGAAATGATATATTATTCTGATTCCTGTGAAAATTAATCCACAACATATTCATAACATATATATTACATCCGTACAGTTGAAACATTTATTTTTATTTTTTTAATACGTATTTTGGGTGTGGCTAAAAAACGTATGTTGTGCATACGCATGTTTTTTAGCCACACCATATATATATATATATATATATATATATATATATATATATATATATATATATATATATATATATATATATATATAACAATATTTGAATGATGTAACCACTTCACATAAAATTATCATGTACTAGACTTGATTGATCTCAAAATAAAGTAAATTTGAAAAAAAGAAAATATTTTAAATTAATTCATTATATTACTCGAATTACTTACTCAGTATCACGAAAGACTTTTTTTTAATTCTAGCTCTAGTTGTTGATTTGATCTGCAAAATTCAATAGCTTCTTAATTAGTTATTTATAGGGAAAAAGAAATGCACAAAAGGTTTCATATATATTATTCCTAAATTTCAAAAAGCTCATTTATTATTGAAAATTGCAAAAAAAAAAAAAAAACCCTCTTTGTTTCGAAGGCAAAAAAATGAAAACATGAAATTTGCAACAAAAAAAAAAAAAAAAAAAACAACCCTCAATATTGATTTTCTCCAATATCCTACGATCTTGATGATTTTGTGGTGCTAGTAATTATTAACTTTAATAGAATGCGATTATCATTATTTTTGTGAAACTTTTTTATATAAATTTGATTGAGGTTCTCTTGTTCTTTATTTATATTATTTGAGCTTAATGATCATACAAATCTGTAAAAATGATTAAAGAGAAGATGATTTTATTTTCTCGTTGATTACAATTTACAAGTACAACCTCATTTATAGAAAAAATATAAAATCTAATCATTAACCTACAGAATCAAATATAATTCTATTCCTAATAATCAAGATATAATAATAAAAGCTGAGATTTGATTTCATCTCCTAATAAGAAGTATTTCCTAATAATCCAAGATTTGCATGATTTTTCACTGATGCAATTTTAGCAGTTTGAAATATCACATGGAAGTTTATCCAGTGATATTTGAATATGAGCTATCTTCTCCAATTTGTTCTTCCGTTAACACCCCCCCACAAGCGAATCAGGGGGTTTATCGACTGTGAGCTTGTAGCGAAGCGTTGAAAACCGTCGTGTTGGTAAACCTTTACTCAGCACATCTGCAATTTGATCCTCAGAGCAAAGAAATCTTATTTTTAGCTGTTGTGATTTTACTCTTTCACGAACAAAATGAAAATCAATTTCTATGTGTTTTGTTCGAGCATGAAAAATCGGATTTAGAGCGAGATAGGTTGCGCCTAGGTTGTCACACCATAGTGTCGGACAAGAGATTGTGCTGATTTGTAGTTCTCTCAGAACTGATTGTAGCCATATTAGCTCGGAAGTTGCTAATGCCATTGATTTATACTCCGCCTCAGTGCTCGAACGAGAAACTGTTTGTTGCTTTTTAGAAGACCAGGAAATTAAATTTGGCCCTAAAAACACGCAGTAGCCAGTTGTTGAACGACGATCATCTGGATCCCCGGCCTAGTCCGCATCTGAATACACATTTAGATCAAGTTTTGAAGAATTCCATAGTTTAGTGAGCCCTTGAGGTATCTGAGTATTCGTTTTACTAGATTCCAGTGTTCATCGGTAGGACAGTGCATAAACTGGCTTGATTTGTTTACTGCATAAGAAATGTCTGGTCTGCTGAGTGTTGCGTATTGTAGTCCCCCTACAATGCTACGATAAAGCATCGGATATGTAAGAGGTTTTCCTGTGAATTTAGAGTATTGGGTATTTGTTGGAATAGGAGTATGAACTGGTTTAGCGCCTTCCATTTTAGCTCTTGCGAGAAGATTCTTGATATACTGCGACTGTGTTAAGCGAAATCCAGCAGCAGTATGTTCACATTCAATTCCAAGAAAATAATGAATTGGGCCTAAATCTTTGAGAGTGAATTGGGAGTTTAATGTATGGATTACTTTCTGAATTAAATCTGGATTACTGCCCGTAATCAGTATATCATCGACATATACTAATACCATGGTTTGTGATGAGGTTGTGTGTCGAAGAAAAAGAGAAGAATCAGATTGTGAAGCATGAAAACCAAGTTGCGTAAGAGCTGAACTCAGTTTATGGAACCATGATCTTGGCGCTTGTTTTAGCCCGTACAAGGCCTTTTTAAGAGCACAAACATAATTCAGATTGTTTGAATCAGTAAATCCTGTAGGCTGTTCCATAAACACTCGTTCTTTCAAATCTCCATGTAAAAATGCATTATTTACATCTAATTGACGGACAACCCATTTCTTCGAAGCAGCAAGAGATAAGATTAGTCTGATTGTTGTGGGTTTTACGACTGGACTGAAAGTTTCTTCGTAATCAACTCCGTATTCTTGAGTGTAACCTTTGGCTACTAATCGGGCTTTATACCGATCAATCGATCCGTCTGGCTTTTTCTTGATTCTATAAACCCACTTGCACTTTATTATGTTTTGATTTGCAGGCCTTGGAACTAATTCCCATGTTTGATTTTGTAATAACGCATTGAGCTCATCAGACATTGCAGATCTCCAATTCGGGTTTTTAACAGCCATTGAGAAGGCCGTTGGTTCAATTTCTTCAGAATGGACAGAGAGAGGATGTTTTGATGAGTTTAGTGCTTGATAATCAGAGATTACCTTAGGTTTGAGATTATTGGTTCTACTTCTTGTTTGCATAGTATGAGTGGAAATAGGCGGTTGAGCTGTGGTGGTTTTTATGGAGCTGAAACTGTTGAAATGGTTGCTTCGGTTGAAGTGGTAGGAAGGGTTGTTGAGGGAGCTGCTTGTTCTGTAAGAGATTGGCCATCTGTTCGGGTATTGGTTGAGATAGAATGTGAAGGGGTTTGAAGGATTGTAAGAGGAATGCTTCCTGGTGCCTTGAAAGATTGTGCATCAGTTGCCTTCTGTTGAGATGATTCATGTGCAAAGGGGAATTCCTGTTCATTGAACACAACACTTCTACTTACATAAACCCGGTTAGTTGGTAAATGTAAACATTTGTATCCTTTTTGGGATTCAGAATAACCCATGAATACACAAGGTAGAGATCTATATTCAAGCTTGTGAGCAATATACGGTCGTAAATTTGGAAAGCAAAGACATCCTAATACTCTAAGAATTGAGTAGTTTGGTTGTTTGTTGAAAAGAATTTCAAAAGGAGAAATAGAATGATTTGTTGTTGAAGGCAATCTGTTTATGAAGAAAATAATATTCTGAAAAATTTGCGCCCAATAGATTAACGGAATTGAGGCTTTGGACATGACAGAGAGAGACAACTCAATTAAATGTCTATGTTTTCGTTCAGAAACTCCGTTCTTCTCCAATTTGTTCTTCCGTTAATCTATTGGGCGCAAATTTTTCAGAATATTATTTTCCTCATAAACAGATTGCCTTCAACAACAAATCATAAACTCAATTAACGGAATTGAGGCTTTGAAATATCACATGGAAGTTTATCCAGTGATATTTGAATCTGAGCTATCTTCTCCAATTTGTTCTTCCGTTAACAAAATCCAATGCAGTATTACTTGGAAGTAGTTTATTAGTCATGCCATACTGATGATCTTTTGTCACACAACTTGCATTTGATCATGTACTGTTGAAATAAAAGAAAAAAGAATAAATAAACTCAAGATACATCTAACATTAGTATTGAATTATTGCGAAAGCAAGTTGTTATAATCATTATCACCTATATGTGAAGTTTGTAATTTTGTGATTGTGAATCGATAATATATAAAGTGCATTTCACGTGAGGTTTCAAAAATCTTGCTTCGGTAGAAGCACGACGCTCTGGTTCATGCCTTCTCCTTCTTTGTTTTTTTCTTTGGTTCTTGTTTCAGTTTGTAGGACCTAATCTTATTTTGCTTGTTTTTTTGTTTATTTTCGGTCTTTGTAACTCTCCAATGTAATTCAACATGCGATCGCATGCATTTACAATAAAAAAAAAATATGATTACTTTTATTTGATTATACCGCTCATTTAGGGATACAGTGAATAGAGATGTCTGTGTATGCCCGATACAACTAGCCTTTGTTGATTGAAGATTGGAAATAGATATTAAAAAGAAATAATTGCTTAATTATAATATTGATTTTGGAGTTTGTATATTTTGTGATAACTCTGTCGAGTATTGTCGTACAAACTGTTTATCAATGTCTGAAGAATATGTTCTACTTATGATTGTCATGAACTGAATTCTAATCAAATTATTTTGAGTCGCTTAACAATCTCAATAATTGGAGATTATACAATTCAAACAGTTATGAATTCGACTCAAATCCCGATAGACAAAGAGAAATCCTTTGATTCAAGAACGATTACTAATTGAGAAGATTTTTTTTTTTTGATAGAAACAATCCATCCAAACTTTTTTTCTTAGTCAGTAACTCACAAAAAACTTATAACTATTGCTTATCATGAATTACTGGTTGATTGAAATTGAGAATCTCTTTTTTTCATCATTAGATGGTTTCAAAATATAGAACTTCAACACTATTCAAATTAGTGTTCAAATTAGCCATTTTTCCGATAAAAAATACTCATTCCATTAATCCATACTTCCATTTTATTCTATAGAAAAATTGAGCATAGACTATATTGTATATAATAAATACAATAAAAAATAGGGTAACCCCCTTTTTGTTTCCTGGACCATTTAGTAAGGTCATGAAATATTTCAAGTTCTTTATTTTTGATTATACATAATGGATTTACCTAGAAAATTACATGATATTATTTTCGTATTTCTGAGATAAGGTCTTGTATTGGGGGGTATAGGGATGGTATTATTTACCCATTCAATTTATTGTGCCTTTTCGTTGGGATTTGTTCTTGTTTGTTCCTTATTCTATATTTCATTGAATTCCTATTTTGTAGCTGCCGTGCAACTAGCAGCTACTTATTGATCATATTTGCTCTAATGTTCATGAATGGTTTTAGAATATTCAAATGATTTTTATCTTTGGACCATTGGAAATGGGCATACTTCACTGATTTGTATAACTATTTTTTCACTAATAACTACTATCCCAGATACCTCATGGTATATAATTCTTTGGACTACAAGGTCAAACCAAATTCTAAAACACGGCCTCATAAATAACGTTCAACAAATTGAGATTCATTTAGCAATAATAGATTTCTTTCTTCCGTTGAACTCATTTATATAATTATTTTAGTTTTCTTGATAGATGTAATTACTATGGCTCGACAATAAGAAATAATTAGAATGATTCTAAACTAGAAGAATTTTTTTATTCAAAATAACATATAAAATCAAAATTCTTAGTTAAACCTAGTGCGAGTTATAGCCTCCTTTGTTCTTTCTTTTAGTTTTTCTGATAGTTAGCGAAAAATACCAATTTTGGGAAAAAAAAATAGTCACTTTTTGGAATCAAATCATAACAAAAAAATAGATCCAAAATATTTAGATAAATTGAAGAAAAATTTCTTTTAACGAAAAATTGATAAATTTAGAATTAATATTTAGAATTCATTAATTTCTTCTATCGTTTTATTTTATTTTAGTGAATCGGAAACAATTAATTTTATTTAAAAATTGAAGAAAGAAATTTCAATTTATTTTCTTAATTTATTTTATCATATCTTATGAAATATATATGTAACACCCTAGAACGAAAGAGGGCTAGTTGATTAGCCACATCTTCACTTATGAATGTGAATTTCAATTATTTAAATAAGTTGGTGTATTAACTATTAACACCAACCAACCTTAAGTCTTTTTCAGGACAATACGTTGTTGGTTTGAAGGTTGAGCTGTGCCAGTGAATGCTCTAGACACTTATACATGATGATATAACTAGAATTTCCATTGTAAATCTATATATTTTTAGGCGCCAATTAAAGGGCCATTGAATTTCAAACCAGAATAATAGTGCAATCGAATCATTTTAAATATATTATATATTTATACTCCTTATCCTGAAAATAAATGACTAACAATAAACATCATTGATTTATTCAAAATAAAACCAGTCTCATATATATATATATATATATATATATATATATATATATATATATATATATATATATA
Source organism: Juncus inflexus (assembly GCA_024447665.1). Lineage (NCBI taxonomy): Eukaryota > Viridiplantae > Streptophyta > Magnoliopsida > Poales > Juncaceae > Juncus > Juncus inflexus. The sequence goes on from JAJHPC010000009.1 coordinate 1,265,856, forward strand.
TATATATATATATATATATATTATAAATATGTTGGGTTTCGGACGTGCATAACGCAGCGGAAAACAAAAATATTCATCCAAAACCCATTCCGAGGACCCATGCGTATCGGTTAAATCAAAGAAATAAATCTCAAAGATACCTTTCAGATTACGCTTAATCCGTGATGCTCAAACCATGCGTGTTGTCCATGCGCCTCTAAATCGGTTACCGTCCTAACAGATTTTCCGTCCGTCTAGGCCGTCTAGGTCGGATCGTGCGGAAGTCATCTACCGCACACACAATCCGCCTCCACCGAAACTCTCAACAACCCGTTCTCATCTTCTTAGGCCGAATAGATCACAAGCGCCGAAAGTACGAACGCCTCTACCGGTATCCACACAAACAAATTTCTTAAAACGGGAAGAAGAACAATATATATGCTAGTAACTTATTCTTCTCTTGCACAAGAAAACTCTTTTCTTTCTTCTTCTTATTTTATCTCACAAAAGATGTATATAATTCCTCTCATATAATCGCACTCTTTCATTTTTGTCATACAAAAAGAAAGCACCATTTCATAATTTTGTCATACAAATTAGAAAATATATTTTCTCTCTTTTGACTCACAAAAGAGAATGTGAAATAATGAGAGAGAGAATGATGTGTTGTGTTGTGAATTTGGAGTTCTTTATGTCCTTATATAGAGGTGCAGAGTCATGTCTCTTCATACTAAAAGATGTGTATGACATCAATCATCATTATTCATATGCCATCATCTAGAATCTTCTAGATTACATGATCTTTTGTGCTCATAATCTTTATATACATATATATCACATCACATAAGATGACAATATATTTTGTGACATTCTTATGCAACTCATCATATAAGTCGCTAGGATTTTCTGCGCCTGTTTCAGTTTGTTCTTTGTGTGTGACCCTATAGGTTCATTTCATGTTGGCAATAGACTTAACAGTCTATAAATCATGAGCGGACTCTAGCAAGCCATCATGACTACCCAATTTAAGTGAATATCGGTAGGGCTGCTCATTTGGCCGGTTCGGTCCAAACCGAACCGGTTTAACAAAACCGAATATAAACCGAATTGAAAATTGAAGAACCGAACCGACCGGCTCATACGAACTGAACCGAAATTTAACCGAACCGAACGAACCGATTTTTAATTCGGTTTATTTGGTTTAAACCGGATTTTAATTTGTATATATATATTTTAATTCGGCTTAGTTAAACTCTCATAATAAATATCATAAAATAAATGAATAAACAAAAGTAAAAAAACAGTTATAAATTATAATACTTTCTTCGAGCTTGTCAAGTATTTCCAAATTTTCTTTCGGATCAACCGGTTGAGCATATCGGATCCAATCTTCGGTGCATATAAGAGCTTCCACAAAAAACATTTGGTCTATGTTATTATCAAGATTTGTATGCATTATTTGTGTTTCATATACAACATTTGTGACGTTTGCAACCCGTTTACAAAAATAAATGAAAAAAATTTCAAAATTAAGGGATTTAGTAACGGTTTTTACCAAAAAACCGATACTAAATATTAATATTGTATCGGTTTTTATGAAAGAACCGATACTAAATCGAGAAAATCGCACATAAACACTTAGTAACGGTTTTTATGAAAGAACCGATACTAAATCGAACTTAGTAACGGTTCTTTCATAAAAACCGTTACTAAAAATGAACACTTAGTAACGGTTTTTATGGAAGAACCGATACTAAATCGAACATACTTAGTAACTGTTTTTATGAAAGAACCGATACTAAACTAACTTAGTAACGGTTCTTTCATAAAAACCGTTACTAAGTGTGATTTTCCCGATATAGTATCGGTTCTTTCATAAAAACCGATACATAATTAATATTTAGTATCGGTTTTTTGTTAAAAACCGTTACTAAATTCCTTAGTTTTGAAAAAAAATTTCATTTTATTTTTGTAAACGGGTTGCAAACGTCACAAATGTTGTATATGAAACACAAATAATGCATACAAATCTTGATTATAACATAGACCAAATGTCACGAAATATATAATTAAGTCCAATTAATGGAGCAAATTTGGACCGATTTGAATTTTCTGAAATCTAGTTCAGGTCCTTTAGGAGGCAAAAGTGAGCTTTTCTCTTTTATAAAATATGGTATATACTATTCGGCCGGTTCGGTTATACCGGTTTTCAAAAACCAAAAACCGAACCGAACCGGATAAACCAAATAGTTGCATTTTTCAAACCGGACCGGACCGAATAAACCGAATAACCGAACCGAATTAACCGAAATTAACCGGTTCGGTTCGGTACCCAAATAAACTGAACCGATTGAACACCTCTAAATATCGGTGATCCAATTTACCTAATCAACAATCACGTATTTAGTCCCTTTATCACACGATATCTATATCGATCATAAGGCATGTAATACGTCATCCTTATATTAATCGAATAATATTTCTTGATCCCTAATTAAACTGAACAAGAACAAATGACATTAATAATTCTTATTAATTCATTTGAGTATGGCCATACATTTCTTCAGTTCAATAAATTAAGAGGCCTAAAGACATCTCTCTAATTTATGAGAGGAACAAATCCCATCTTGATTGCACTCATCCCTCTACATGATTCATTATATATCTAATCATAACCATTATGACTATCCGGTTAAAGGCAGTGTTAGATTATATTAAAGTATAAAATTACTCATGTTGGAAACCGAGACAATCTCAGGTCAAAGGACCATAAATACTTTATGTTACAAGAATCGCTAATGACGTAAAACATGTAGCATTCTTATGGCGGCACAGTCCAGTATATGGTCTCTAACATATACCTATGTTAATGACTTGATAACTATTTATCCATGATCAGTAAACATGATCATCAGTCAACTAATATACTAGTGTACATTTATAGCTTGTATATAAATATATATTTATGTGTATCCGCAAGTATATTTGTCTCCACAAATATCCTATAAATGATCGTGGACGATTTAGAATAGCATTCATAATACTTTATAGTTTTACTATCAAAGTCACGCACTTTAATGATATAAACCTGAATTGCATATTCATGGTCTATTTTAATTATATTAAAATAACCTATACGCATATATTATATGAAATATCTTAGAATAAATATTATGTTTGTTATTACAATCCATCATCTAGGTCATAAACACTTTGGCCTAGGGCATAACACCATCAATATATATATATATATATATATATATATATATATTACCTCTCATAAATTGTGGCTCTCCGGAGCCCCAAGGAGAAATCACCACGTATCCATATAATTGTGAGTCATTTGAAATCTTTTGAAGCTCTCATATCTTGCTGAAAAGATTAGGAGCTCCAAATTGACTGACACAAAATTCAACTTCTACTTGTTTTGTTCAGAACTCTTTATGACTTTCAGTAAATTTCTCATGTAAGATATATTATTAGGAATATAAATGTATAATATTTAGAATCTAAGTTATATTGGTGTGATATAAAGGTATATTATCTTTTTTTGGCGAGAGTTATTTTCATTAGTCTCATCCTCTGGATTTGTATGATGAGACTTGTACCTTCAACTATTTTAGTCTTCCCTTTCTCTTGTTTAGAATATAAGGTATATTATATTGATTATAGAGGTATAATGTTTAAAGTATATTGTTGTAAATATAAAGTTATAAAATTGAAACGAAAATAAAATTATGAATTTTGGACTGAAATATATAGGAGTTCAGAAGTCAACAATATGAGCCGATTGAAACTTCATGCTCAATTATGTTGAAGCCATTAGGAGTTAATAAAAAATATTCAAGTGTATGAGCGGGCTTCCAATTTGGACTCTCATCTTATTGCCAATGAGAACTAAATAAGATGAGAAGTCCAAATCTCTCTCTCTCTCTCTCTCTCTCTCTCTCTCTCTATATATATATATATATATATATATATATATATATATATATATATATATAGGGTGAGGCCCAAAAACATACGTATGTTTTTGGGGTGAAAAATATACGGTCCAATATACGTATTAAATCATCAAAAATTCAAATTTCAACCGTACGGATGGAATATATTGAATTTATCGTAGATTAATTTTCACAAGAATCAGAATATTATATCATTGCCATCATATATCATCAAAAATCACATATTTTGATGATATATGATGACAATGATATAATATTCTGATTCTTGTGAAAATTAATCTACAACATATTCAAAACATATATATTCCATCCGTACGGTTGAAATTTGAATTTTTGATGATTTAATACGTATTTTGGACAGTATGTTTTTTAGCCACTACCATATTATATATATATATATATATATATAAACACTTTCATCCCTGAAAAATATTTCTATAGCTTTAGTTGCTACATATAGTGATAAAAGCTGTCTCTGTCAGTTCATTATGACAAGTCAAGTCTTCTGTCAGTTTCTATGTTGTACGGATACAGATACGAATATGGGTATCGTATCGATATACTATACGGATACGGAAAATCTAAAAAAAATATAAGATACGGATACGGGAATTTTATATATTATTTTATTATTTATTAAATATATTTTATATATTTAATTATATTATATATATTTATATATTAAATTTGATGTAAGAGACACAAAATATTTGTTATTATAGATATATCTTGATACATGATATTTGTTTGTTATAATTAGTTAAATAATTAGATGTTTTAATTTAATTTTATTGATTTTATATATGTTATCCTATGTTTTTAAAATAAATATTTTTACATTAGAAGTATCCGATGTGGATACGGTATATCTGAAGTATCCGATATTATTTTGAATTAAAATATTAGGATGTATCATATGGCGTATCCGAGATTCCGATATGTGTATAAGTATCCAATACAGTATCCGATATGATACAGTTAGATTTTTGAAATATCTACGTAATATAGTTCATTATCACAGGTCAAAGTCTTCGCTTACGGAAAAAAATATCTCAAAGAATCAAAATCTTTCTTAAGGCTGGGCTTCTTACAGCCTCGTAACCTATTGAAGTACAGAAGAATTAGGACCAAATATGATGTATAATATAAACATTCCAAACTACCGTTACTTGAAGGGTATATCCAATTCAGTGCTGAAGCTATGTCGCAACAAACACGTCGGAAATCCCAACAATCATGGAATAATGAAATCCCATCAATAATGAGCGTCGCGATCACTTACCATGTGTACCGTCATTGTTGACTAAAGCAAGACTAAAGCAAAGAGTATTGAAACTTCTTTGACTAGACTATCGTCATCATTGACTAAAGCAAAGACCAAAAGTAAAAACTATTGAAAGCAAAGACTGCTAGTCTTTCAGTGCATCAAAGACTAAGTAAAAACTATTGAAAGCTATGTTAGAGTGAATATTTCAAAAATATAGTCATATCATATCGGATATCGATACTCATATTAACTACTTGGATACCGTATCGGATATTTCACGTGACGTATTCTAATAATTTAATTCAAAATAATAACGGATACTTCACAATTACGTCATGTATCCACATCCGATATACTTCTAATGTAAGAAAATATATTTTTAAATATATGATGGCATGTGTAAAATCAACAAAAAAAGATTAAAATATATAATTATTTACCTAAGGATAACAAACAAATATTATGAATCAAGATATTTTTATAATAACATAGTTTTAGTATCTCCTATATCAAATTATTATATCTAAATATATATAAATTAATTAAATATATTAATATAATTAATAAATAATAAAATTATATATATTGTATTAACGTATCATACCCTATTCTAGATTTATAGTATCCGTATCCTAGATTTTTTGACATTTGTCGTATTAACGTATTTATATTATATCGGATACGATATCCGTATTCGTGCAATATAGATTGAAAGCAAAGACCGGTCTGTGAGTGCATCAAAGACTAAAGTTAAAACTATTGAAAGCAAAAGCCTGCTAGTCTTTCAGTGCATCAGCTGTATATAAAGATATGGGGATCAAATGATTTTCGAGCCATCAAATTCTTTGATACCATACAGAATACACAAAATGCGTTGCTTACATATTTTGCTCTTTTGCTTTTTGGCCATTCAAACAATTGTAGCAAATGGTTGCCTTCAGGTTGAAAGAGATGCTCTGCTCGAATTCAAGGCCGGTGTTAATGATCCATTTCACCGTTTAGCTTCATGGAGACATGAGGATTGTTGTACATGGGCGGGTGTCGAGTGTAGCAATCAATCCGGTCATGTTGTTAAGCTCAACCTTGGAAATCCCTTCTATGATTGGAGTAATGATAGCTTGAGCGGTGAGATCTAGATCTCGGTTACAGTAATTTTAGTGGAAGCATATTTCCCAAATTCGTGTGCTCGTTTAGAAAATTAATACATCTTGACTTGTCTATGATGGGCTTGTCAGGAATGATACCCTCTCAAATTAGTAACCTATCTAGACTCCAATATCTTAACCTATTCAGTACCGAATATTTTTCTCCAGATACCTATATTACTTATGCATCGTGGTCACCTAACTATGCAGCTGATATATGGTGGTTCTCTCATTTGAGCTCTTTAAAGTATCTTGATATCTCGGGGGTTAACCTCCGGGACTCAAGAGAATGGGCCCAGGCGTTGGATATGTTACCATCACTAGAAACTTTGATTTTGGACGGGAATAATCTTACAACAATTCCAACATCCCTTCCCATTGTAAACTTATCTTCTCTTACAACTTTTTATCTGGCTAATCAGAATTTCAATACCTTCATGCCAGATTGGATTGGACAGTTAACTAGACTAACAGAACTTGTAGTACGGAACTGCTCATTTATTGGTCCAATTCCAAATCTATTTGGTAGCCTCATATCACTCCGTATTCTAGTGTTGGTTGGTAATAATAAGGTTGGTAATAGTCATAATTATTTAGACGGTCCAATGCCATCACTTCACAATCTTCACAACTTGACTTACTTACACTTACAAAATATAAATATTAATGAAGAAATAAATGGTTTAGTGAGTAAGGTGTCAGAAGACGCACTAAAAAAGTTGGAATATCTAAATCTCGGTAATAATCATTTAGTCGGAAATTTAACTGGGTACTTAAATAAGATGCCTAATTTATCTGCACTTGAGCTTCGAGATCATAGTATAGGAATAATACCAGCGGAATTTGGAAACTCAAGTAACCTTGTTGAGTTATGGCTCGAATGCTTTTTTATAGGGGAGATATCAGAAGTGCATCTATCTCGTTTGACAAATCTAAAGACCATGTTTTTAGATTCTAGTTCCATCACTATTACAGTTGCGAGCAATTGGGTTCCTTCATTTCAACTAGAATGTCTTGGGATACGTAATTGTGAACTGGGGCCTAAATTTCCATCTTGGCTGAGAAATCAAACTCAATTATCCATCTTAGAATTGTCAAACACAAAAATTGTTGGTAATCTACCTGATTGGTTTTGGAATTTATCATCTCTTTCATACATAGACTTCTCACATAACCAAATCACGGGAAGACTGCCACTCACCCTCGATTCTTTCACTCAGTTGCAAACATTTATATTGAAGTATAACAAATTTAGTGGTGCAATATTTCCATCTCTACCTCAATCTCTTCAAAACCTAGACCTGTCATACAACTCTTTTTCAGGGCCATTGCCACTATATGAAGGGCCATCTCTATCTACCTTGATTCTCTCAAATAATCTTTTCAATGGTAGCATAGGTCACTTAATCTGTGGATTAACGCGCTTGCAAATCCTCAACTTATCAGGAAATAATATTTCTGGCAACCTACCTCATTGCTGGCCAAAAATGTTAGAAATCGTGAATATAGCAAATAACAAACTTTTTGGTATTATTCCTAGTTCCATGAGTTTGTTAAAAATGCTAGTAGTGTTGCAACTCAATAACAATAGCTTAAAAGGTGAGCTGCCTTCAAGCCTGCGATATTGCAAAAATTTGTTCGTTCTTGATCTCGGAGATAATCAATTTTATGGTCAAATCCCTGAATGGATAGGAGAAAACCTATCTAACTTAACAGAACTTCGCTTGAGGTCTAATTCGTTTTTTGGTACCATCCCTTCCAATATAATGCGTTTAAGGAATCTTCAGGTCCTAGACCTCGCAGATAACAACATTACAGGGTCAATACCACAAAATTTGGATAAATTGGTGGCAATGGCTTCAATAAATCAAAATATCATAACTAACGCCTCATATATATATTATTTTCTAGTAACTTGGATTGAATTCTATAGCATAAGCTTGTTTGTGGTTACAAACAATTTAAACCTCGAATACTCTACTATGCCCCTGTCATCTTTAAAAAGTGTCGATTTATCAGAGAATAATTTAACAGGTGAAATACCTCAAAACATAACCACTCTCCTCGGATTAACGAATCTAAATTTGTCTAACAACCACCTTTCTGGAACAATCCCAATGGAAATTGGGAATATGCAATCAATGGAGTCTTTTGACCTTCGCACAAATAATCTTTCGGGCTCGATTCCAAATAGCCTGGCCACCTTGCATTTTCTTACGTCACTAAACCTTTCTTATAATAATCTCTCGGGAAAAATACCAACAGGATATCAACTGCAAACCCTTAATGATCCGTACAATTACATAGGCAATATTTATCTATGTGGGTCCCTACTTAATAAGAGCTGTGACATTGAAACAATTACTGAAGTTCATAGTACAAGCGAGGATGAACTAGAGGAAGTTTTGTTATATTTATCTGTGGTAGTTGGCTTTGTGTTTGGGTTTTGGGTGTTTTTTGGTTTTCTTATATTCAAAAGAAATTGGAGGTACCGTTTTTTCCAAATGGTGGATAATATGTTCGACAGAATCTATGTATTTGTGGTGTTATATTTTGCAAGATTGAGGAGAAATGCGGCAAGATAAGATAAGGTTAAATGGATTTGTCATGGAAATGTTATATTGGATACAAGAATGTAGTTATGCCTTTTAAATCAAGTGAATTTTTTATACTTTTCTTCGTTTTGAGTGTGAAAGTATTTGGTATCCAGTGTATAAATGAATAATTTGTAAAATATTTGTAAAATTGTGGAGACCAGATCGGATTTTATCGACTCTTAAAAAAAACTCAATTTTATTCAAATAAAATATTAAATTGGAGTGATTAAGATGAATAAACTAACAATGCTATATCTTAATAAAATTGTGGATTAAGAATAAATGCTTTTCTTTGCAATCTTCATTTTCGAATAATAGATGATTTTTTTTTTTTTTTTTGCAATGAAGGGGCTTGATGCATATTTGTCATTTTTAAATTTTGGAATGGTGTATATCAAATTTTACCTTCTACATAGGTTTGATCTGGCCTAGATGTCTGAGGCCCTGTTCGGACGCAGAGTTTTGAGCTGTCTCGTCTCTAATTAAGACTAAATTAGGACAAATTATGGCTCAAATATGATTAACGAGAGATGAATTGTGAATATTAGAGACAACTTTTGCTAAATAGAGCTGAATTTGGATTCAATTTATGGTGATGATTTATAGTTCAATCTGTTTAATTAGGGTTAAGAAGTTCCAAAGCTGAAAAATTTGGGTTTCTTGTAATCTGAGAATAGATTCGTAAAAACTCAGATTTCTTTTGATGTGAGATTGAGTTCTTAACAAGTTGAGATTCATATATATGTTTTCTGCAACCTGTATAGAGTTACTAATAGCTGATTTTATTTTCATCTAATATTGGATTCTTTACACAATGTGAAGTTTAAATTTAGAATTTCATTTAATTGGAAACTTGTGCAGTGAAGAGGAAACTGGAGGCCTTTCATCGAAACGGGCTATGCAGTCAAGAAAGTAGCCTCATTTCGGCTTTTCAGTCATAATGAATGTTTTTTTGAAGCACATACTACACTATATATGTAAAGCCCATCTTCTCATCAATTGAAAAATCTTAAAGCACAACACCATTACACATTGACTTTCATGATTTTTTTTCTTCATTTAAACCCCTAATCTCTTTAATACCGCACATAGATTTCAATTTTAGCCATCTTTCACTGTCAAAATCACACACTCTTACAGATCACATTCTTATTAAGATTGTAATTATTATTGCTTTCCTACTTTAAAGCCAATTGAACAAAATTGTAAGAATTATGAGCCATGATATTGTTAAAATGGAATGGACGATAAGAACAAGTCCTCCAATTATGATATTGCCTGAATTGAAATAATTTGAACAATCCAAGCAGAAGTCAAATCTTGTAATCTGAAATTGATGTGTGCCAATTGCCAGGAACAAAAAATAAAAAAAATATAAGAAAACATAATGGATCAAATCTAAAACAGAAATATTCACATGTACTAAATTCTCAGAAAAACCCTTGAAAAAAATATCAAAATATCATACCAAACACTACAAAGATTGACAAAGCAAAACTAAGATATTTAAATGGGGTACAATGAAAATTTCCTTTATAAAATAATTAAAATAAATACTAGATAATTAATGTGGCCGACAGAGCTTCGACGCACAAAAGTTTCAAGTTCGTACAGAGGCCAAAATTCATCAGATTTGCTGCAACCAACCAAGACAATACACCCATTTCAAAATATAATAATAATGACGGTATTTTTTGTAATTATACCATCGAATCCAATTTTACACTCTGAAGTTTGCAATCAATACAAATTTACACTCTATCTATCAACCCTCAAATATACAATGTAAACAAACATATCTAATATCTGTCTATTCATAAGACTAGAGTGGAGAGAATGCGACAACGCTATATCTTCATCAAGATAATCGCCCTCGCGCGGAAAGAGAGTGAATCGCGCATTGAGGGAGAATCAGTCAATGCATGGAGAGATGGAATCCCCCTGCATGGAGAGATAGGCGGTCGCCGGTCGCATTGCATGGAGAGGTCGGCTTTAATGTAGAGAGACACGATTGGATTGGGGTGTGAAGACGAGAGTAACAACTAATAAAGAGGAGAGGCGTGAATAAATCAATGGTTAAATCGGGAAAATTAACTTTGATGAACGACGTGGGTTAACCTGCTTGTAGGATTAGTGTTAGACAATTAAATTACTAAGTTAATTCTATTCTTTAGTTCCTTACCTTTCATTGACAGTTTTGTTGCGTACCCTTGCAAATCCGCATAATAATCATGAATAGCCTCAAAAACATAGAAAATATCTCTAAACTCTCTCTTCTTCACTTTCTACAAAAAGATTTCCATACCAACTCTCCTTAACCAGTTTCTCTCTGCACAAGGTGTTAGGAGAGAGGATTTGGATGACTTTTTCATGTATTATTTACTGGGGTACTCATGATATTTTGAGGTTGTCACGACTCGATGAATCAATCAAGGCATCAAAAATAAGGTATACATTTAAGGGGGATTCAAGTGTTAAATGATGTTTTAAGAGACTAATGGAAAATATGTTCTGAATTGCATTGGCGATAATGTTTTGAAGAAAAAGAAAATATTTACAATTATGTCTCTATTTGTTTTAATTGCTCTTTTGTAATATGTGGGATTATTAGAGTTATGCATGTAAAAGTGCGGGGGTATATATATCTCCATGTACTGGAGATCAGGGTTTATGTCAATTTTACATATCTACCCATTATATTTTTGAATCTTGTAATATTGCGGACTGCATGAATATCTATCGAACTTTCTTTTAATTTCTATCGATTTCTCTTATGTTCTATCGATTTTCTCTTGTTCTTCATTTGGGTACTTGACAATTGATATCAGAGCAACATTTAACCACTCCAAATAGAGTTCGATTGAGAAATGTTCGCCCACAGTTTTAGTAATTGTAATGACTACTCCCACATATTTCTCTACCTAGCCAACTGAACTTAGATTTTAATTTTCTTCAATTTTGCTAAATTTATTTTCTTTTATCTCTAGGAAAATCAACTTGTTGTGAGGAACATTGACAGAACATTGCGGCACCGGAAATAAAACTGCTAGAAAATATTGTATCTTTGAACAAATATTAGTTTCTTTTAGTTATATAAAATTATATTTATTTTAATTGTAGATGATAATTTTTAATATTATATTTTTTAGGATAAAGTGATTAAAGAGGAGGAACCAAACAAAATTTGGACAAGTATTTGGATACAGTCGTTGGTCTAAAGTCTAAAGATTCTTCTTGGAACTACGTTAATGTGCATGATCATATTGAGAGAATCCTTGGAATAGCTATGGAGAAATTCAAAACCGAGTTTCAAAACTAGATTTCCGCTTGCAGGTATTTTATTATTAAAGTTTTTTAGTTTTAATTAGGTATGAATCATTTCTAACTATGATTTACATTATATGGATGCCCATACATTTTGGACACTCCCATTGCATCAAGCTTGCCTAAGCTTGCAGCGATTTTGGCTCAAAATGGACGTCTTACTCGTAGCTTGACAATTTATTGGTAAATACTTAAAATTATTTATAGTTATAATTAGTATGGTATTTATTTTATTTTATTATTTACTAATTAATGTTTGTAATAGTAATACAAGAGAAGAGGCCTTGGAAAGGCACTTGTCGTCAATGGCTTTAGCGAGGGATGATTAGGGAAGGTGGATTCGCTTGATGACGGAAATAGTAATCTCTCTCATTTTTTCGTTATTAATTCAAAAGGAAAATGTTCAAACATTACCTATCTTTTTTTTAATTATTGAAAAAACTAGTATTTTTTATGAGTTGCAAATTAAGTTTATTAGTTTTGAAAATATTTTTTGTAGTGCAAGGTCCATTTTGCAGGGGAGAAACAATTGTCTAACATTGTTTACGGACAAATGCCCAAAGTGGAAAAAGATGTGTGCTACATATCTTCGATCAAAAAAATGCATTGGAGAACTTATGAGAATCGGGAGCGAAATTGCTCATGTCATTAGGTCATCGAATGAAATCTACCAATTCTCAAGATGTCAGATGCATTGTCACAATTCCATTTGGATGTATGTTAATATTTAAATTCCTTTTATTATATATCTTCTTTGTCAAAGGAGACATTGAGAAAAGTTAAGGTCAAGATGCTGACACACCTTGAGATCAATTTACAAGACGTATCAAGTAAGTATAAGGATAGTGAAACTCTTGCCTCCTTGTTCCTTGTGAAGAATCTACATCATATTTTTACATCTCTCGGGTAATCAACTCTATGCCTCTTTGGCATTAATTTTGCACTCTACTTATTTACTAACTTCTTTTAATATTTTTTGCAGATCGGAGGCGAAAAATGATTTGGTTGATAGTTTTAAAATTAATTTTAACTTCTTTGTAGATCGATTTTCTAAAGCTGCTCTGGAAAATGTAATACAAATCAATGTATTTTCTTTAATATGTAATTTGAATAGTTTTATGTGTATGATTTTCTATTTTTGTCCTAAAAATATTACGTAACGAATGGTTTACAGTTAGAGTCTCAGCATTTATCTTCTTATGTGGAGAGTGGGAGGAGGTACAAATTTACACATAAATTACTATTAAATACAAAAGAAACGTTATAAATTTTACCTATATCTTGCCCAATTTATTATTTGTAATATGTTTTTGTGAAAACAATAAAGTGGCAGTTTTGGATCGTCATAGCGTAAGGACTTGGCGCGTGTGGAAAAAGCCAATTTAAAAGATTTGATAAAGAATTGAAAGAGCTATGCAAGAGACATATGCAATGGGTTGTGGAGCAACCTGAATTAAAAAATTCAATTAGAGTTAAGCTAGTTGATGATGTTCGGCCTCTTTATGGGACTTTTATCATGAATCACGAGTAAATTATTTTTGTTTGTGGTTGCTAGTGAATCTGAGAATTGGGTTTGAAGGTTTTCAACCAATCTCCTCAAGTCATCCATGGATTGAGATCTGGTCGAAGGCATCACTGGATCGATCACTTAAACTGGAATAGAGATCGAGATACCGTGGATCTATCAATTGCAATTCAATCAAACTCTATTCGGAGTGGTTAAGTGTTGTTCTGATATCAATTGTCAAGTTACCAAATGAAGAACAAGAGAAAATTGATAGAACATAAGAGAAATCGGTAGAAATTAAAAGAAAGTTTGATAGATATTCATGCAGTCCGCAATATTACAAGATTCGAAAATATAATGGGTAGATAAGTAAAATTGACATAAACCCTAATCGAGATATATATACCCCGACACTTTTACATGCATAACCCTAATAATCCCACATATTACAAAAGAGCAATTAAAACAAAAAGAGACATAATTGTAAATATTTTCTTCTTCTTCAAAACATCATCTCCAATGCAATTCAAAACACACTCTCCATTAGCCTCTTAAAACATGATTTAACACTTGAATACCCCTTAAATGTAAACATAATTTTTGGCGCCTTGATTGATTCATCGAGTCGTGACATTTCTCCCCCCTTCAAATTCTCCTTGTCCTCAAGGAGAAAGTGTGAAAATGATTTTTTTATGCGATCATAATCTTCCCATGTACTATCTTCTTCACTTAAATTTGACCAACGAATTAACAACCGTACTGCCAGTTTTATTTTTTCTCTTAACTATCATGTGGTCCAACACCTCTACCAGCTCCACCCTTATCTTTCCTTCGGAACCCACTATTGGTAGTTGGTTCACAACCGATACACAATTGAGACACATGAATTACGGGGTGTATTTGCGCCCTCGGGTAATTTGAGTTTATATGCCACTTCCCCGATCTTCTCTAATATCTCAAAAGGGCCACAATATTTTGGTTTAAATTTCAAGTTACCTTTCCCTCCTATTAAAATTTGCCGATAAAGTTGCAAACGCAAATATACCCAATCTCTCGCACCGAACTTTCTTTCCGATCTCTTCAAATCGGCAAATTTTTTCATTCTCGCTTGAGAATTTTTAAATTTTCCTTTAATTGCTTAAGAGCTCCAACTCTCTCCTTCATTAGTACAAAGGCTCGAAATGACTTATTTTAATGGTACGAAGTATTATACTACCACTCGGCTAGCGATAAAATCTTTGCATAATTTCTCGGATTATTGGAAGCCATACACCTCAAATAGCACTCAAGACATTGGTTTATACGCTCGGACAATCCGTTTGAGGGTGAGAAGCGGTACTAAAATTTAGTTTAACCTCCAACTTTGCAAAAAGATCCTTCCAAAATAAACTCGTAAAAACTGGATCCCTATCCGTTATAATATCCTTTGGTAACCCGTGCAACTTATAAATTTGATCCAAAAATATAGTTGTGATATATTGGGCCTTAAACGGGTGATTTAGAGCTATAAAATGATCGTATTTCGTTAGCTGGTCCATCTCGACCATTATCACGTCTTTCCCTTGCGATTTTGGCAAACCGGTTATAAAATCCATACTAATCCCTTCTCATGCTCCTTCGGAAATTGGATTAGGTTGTAGCAAACCCGGGTTAGATACATGCTCGCTTTTATTTAAATGACATACATGACATCCCTTCAAGTGTTCGTGCATGTCTTCCTTCAATTTCGGCCAATAAAACATACTCTTAAATCGTTTGTAGGTCCTTAAAATACCGGAATGACCTCCCAAATATGAATCATGCGTCTCTTTCATCAATATTTCCTGCCAATTATTATTGCAACCAACAAAAATCCGCCCCTTGTACCTAAGAACTCCTTGGTGTAAAGAGTAATTTGGGTTAAAGTTAAGATCTTTTTGTAACTCTTTTAAAATTTCTTGCACCTTTTCATCGCCTTCATAACTCTCTTTTAATTCTTCAATCCACTTAGGAATAATTTCCGTCATCGCAAAAAATTCACATTCGTGAGCGATTTCCTCCATTAAGCCGATTAAGGTTTTTGATTGCACCTTCGATTCCGACGTTTCCCTTTTTTCTCCAATTAACCTACACACCCAAAAGCTTAGGTTCCATTAGGCTTTCTATCTCGGCCCTAATCGCATTACATAAACCTCCCATAAATTTCAATTCCAGTACTTCTTGAGCAACTTGCGGTTTTTCATCCCTCACAACACTTGATAATGCGTTCTCCACCTTATTCTCAACTCCCTTTTTATATTCTCAACTCCCTTTTGATAATGCTAGTATTCGTTCTTCATTTCTCTCACAGAAATAACAAGAGAATAATTTTTGGATTTTTCTCTTCTCTTTGTTTCACAAAAATGGACGAAAAATATTATGCCCTTAATCTAATTTTGGGGTGTCTTTTGTGCCTATATAGTCCATAAGTTTTATATCCTATGTGCATGGTAACTATGTAACCATATATGCAACACACATTATCATATAAGATGTTGGATTGGATGTGTCACTTGACTATGTAGCTCTCCATACAACTTATCACATAAGTTATGATTTTTCTATGTACGTCTCATTAGTTGTTCTTTGTGTGTGACCCTGTAGGTTTACTTAATGTTGACAATAATCACAATGGATTATAAATCATGAGCGGCCTCTAACAAGACATCATGATTACCCAAATTAAACAAGTATAGATGATTCGATCATACCTAATTTATGTCATGCATTGTATCCCTTTGTTACACGATATCTATATCGTCCATAAGGCATGGTATGTGTCAACCTTATGTTGGTCGATAAATATTTCTTGACACCGAATTTGATTGAACATGAAATGACATTAATAACTCCTTATTAATTCACTTGAGTACGACCGTGCGTTTCTTCAATCAAATCATCAAGAGGCCTAAAGATATCTCTCTCAATTTATGAGAGGAACAAATCCTATCTTAATTAAACTCTTTCTTCCGCACAATTCATTATATACCTAATTATAATCTTTACGATCGCCCGGTTAAAAACGATGTTAGACTATATTAAAGTATAAAATTTATCATGTAAGAAACTGAGATAATCTCAAGTCTAAGGATTACAGATACATTCTTTACTGAGAATAACTAATGACACGAACCATGTAGTATTCTCAAGGTGGGTCAATCCAGTATATGGTCTCTAACATATACTTACGTTAATGACTTAATAACTCTTATTCATGATCAGTAAAACGTGACCATCAGTCAACTAACATACTGATGTCCATTTATAGCTTATCATAAAGTATCTTTGTCTCACAAATATCCTATGAATGATCAGGGACGGTTTAGAATATCATTCATAATACTTTATAGTTTTACTATCAAGTCACATACTTTGATGATATAAACCTGAATATCATATTCAAGGTACATTTTAGTAATAAGAATAAAATAACTAATATGCATTTATTATATAAAATATCTCTAAATAAACACAATGTTTGTTTAACACAATCCATACATTTAGGTCTCAAATATATTGGCCTAGGGCATACTACTAATAGTTCGATCTTGAGGATACTATCAAGCGGTCACATACGGATATGTATTAGTTGAAAGAGACCTGAAATACTATCATATGGCTGTGCGCACAGATGTGTACTAGGATGCGACTGGCCATCTGTGAGTTTTGACGAGGATGTCAGAATTTAAGTGGGGGAGTTTGTAACACTCCGGACCGGAACGTAAGGTAGGGGCTAGTGATTAGTCCCACCTTCACTTGTAAATATGAAATTGGGTTACTTAAATAGGCTAGTGCATTAACTACTAGCACTAACCAAGCTTAAGCCTTTTTCAGGACAATATGGTGTGGATGTGAAGGTTGGGCTGGGCCAGTTAATGCACTACGCTCTTACACAATCTCACATCCTGCTCGAATTCATGACATTGGAATGTTAATTTTAGCCCCTCGCAAACCTCATCGGTTACTAATTGTTCACCGTTCGCTATTCTTACCGTCATTGGTATGGAGTGTTTAATTTTGCAATCTACTCCGTCCAAAACCCTTGGATCAAGAAAGATGTTTGTGCTCCCACTATCTATAAGAGCCCAAATCGGGTTTCCACCTAACACTCCCTTGAATTTACCGTCTTGGAAGAACTAGCGTGCAAAGACACGTACGTCTCAATCATCTCTCCTTCTTGAGTTTCGCCCTCTTCATCAACATTCTCTCCATCCAACTCGTGCATCATACACGGTCTTCCTTTACACTTGTGTCCCCACGTGTACGATTCATGACACTTGCAACACTTCTTTTCTTCCCTCAATTTCTCCAATACATCACTATTTTTTTCCCATTTCTTGAAATTATTACCTTTACCACTTGATTCAACCCTTTTCACCTTATCTTCATTACCGCCTTTACTTTATTTATTCCCGCTACCTTGAGAAAATTCCGCCCCGCTTTTACTTTTCTTCACCTTCCCGTCACACGCACCTTCATACGTGAGAGCGTATTCATAAATTTTCTCCAAGGTATGAGACTTGTGCACCTTCACGAAATTGCATAAGTCCTCTCTAAGGCGCCATAAAATGATTGGATAAAGAAACTTTCGTTTAGGGTAGGGTTATCTTGAAGTATCATATCCTTGCCATTCTCAAATTTCTCGATATACTCACTATTACTTCCCTCTTTAGTATATTCTCCTAAAATCCTCCATAGGCGATCTAATAGGACCCCTCCTAAACCGCCCATAAATTAACTCAATCAACCCCTCCCATGTGGGATTATCATGAGTAATTTTGTATCCCGACACCAATGCAATGCCTTTCCTTCAAAGTGAATTATCGCTAATTTCATCTTTGGTCCTTGGGAACCCTAAATAAATCAATGTAATAATTCGCCTTCATGACCCATTCTTCCGGGTCCGCACCATCAAATGTAGGGTATTTCATTTTTGGCATAAAAAATCTATTTCCCCCATTTTGCTTATGCATATTTGCTTCTGTTAATTCCGGCAAGGCGTTTCCATAATTATTACCCATGCCATGATAATTAGGTATCATTTGAGAATTATTAGGGATGACTCGATTGTCAATCGGAATATTACGTAGGGATTCACCTAAATTAGGATTAGGCAACCCGAATTGTAAGGGTCTAGTAGTCCCAAATTGCACATTAGGGAGATTAATCGGGTTAATTTGGGTATTTGTTGCCTTCATTAAAAAGTTTGGGTGTGTAATAGTACCAACAATACCAGTCTGAACTGGAATAGAAACACGCATTCTAGTTCTAGAACTTTCCCCCGTTGATAACACCACCCCTGCCTTCTCTCTCCTCGTTCGATTCTCATTTCCTTCATCCTCACTCGAAAACCAATCTTCCACACGAACCTCCTCTTCGCCGGCTTTCGCCGGCTTTAGGGGTTTAAATGAAGAAAAAAATATCATGAAAGTCAATATGTAATGGTGTTGTGCTTTAAGATTTTTCAATTGATGAGAAGATGGGTTTTACATATATAGTTTAGTATGTGCTTCAAAAAAACATTCCTTATGACTGAAATGCCTAAATGAGGCTACTTTCTTGACTGGATTGCCTATCAGTATCAGATCAACCTAAGAAGGTATATGTTATCCCTGGACCAATTGCTCAAAAAATAATAATTTACTTCTTTCTATTTTTTTGTAATTTTTATTTTTTTCAATTTTATTTAGAAACAGGGAGTATGGTTTGGTATCTAAGGGAAAAGGAGATAAGGATCCAATCTTACTCATATCTATAATGCTCAGATTTTGCTTAATGGAATATTTGAGGTATTATTTATTTTTTCAATAGACTTTTCATTTATTTATTTGGGTGTATTTTATTTTATTAGGGAGTATTTATACATTCTTATTAGATTTTGGCAAGCGTAATGGGAAAGTAACAAAAGCCCTTGCACATTTTTTGTATTTCTTAAAACAATATCTTATTTCTCACATGATAGGTTTATTTACTTGTAGTTGCTGAGATTGTTGAAACTTGGAGCTATGAAGACTCACAATGCAAAGGTTTTCTGAGACCATATAGGGTTTCGGAAACTAATATCTTCATTTCTTGATAATAATGCTAAATTAGTTAAGATAATGTTATTCAACGAAGTGAAATCTGTAAGTTTTCTATGTAGGAAATCAAATTCAGGATTAAATTAAGTTTAATGGATTTTTTGGGTGTTAAATTAGTTTCAATACTAAGATTGTCTTGCCTTGTCTATGTGCCTAAATTATAAGCGCATCCTTTTGTATTTGCTTAGTTTATGAATATTTGGACAATTGAGGATTATAATAATGTAAATTGGACAAATTTGGCATAAAAAATGATAACTTGTAGATTATCAATACAAAGTATTCAACAAAAACCATTGTTCTTGCATCCATGAATCAAAGTAGAATTTCTCTTTATGCTAAATTATAGCTGAATGATTGGGATGTCATTTGCCTAACAAATTCATACTTGACGGACAATTTTTCTCTTCATTGAGGAATAGTAGACACCAACTGGAGCTCATTACTGCATTTGATAAAACAAAATTCAAAAATTCATTAGATGTATTTGTAATATATTATTTTTAACGATATTATACATTACTGCATGATATGTGTGCAATAAAATATTTTGCATTTAATATTACTTGCATTTATCTGTTAAAATTTTTGTTTTAAACCTAGTTTTGTATAATTCTTACATATGAATATGAATATGCACATATGTTTATTATTTGTTTATATTTGAGAAATAAATGTTGGCTGGGGGGAATGAATGATATTTCCATCCACAATATGATTCACATTTGAATTTTGCCATTTATTTTGTCAATTTTCTTTACCCTCACGAAATCTTGAATTATGATATGCCCCAAGTTTATTTATGTGTTCAATTTTACATTGGCACAAATTCCCACAAATAATAACAGCAAATAAAAGAGTTTCTTTTCCCAAATAATTTAATACTTCAACTTATTTTCGAGAAAAATACTAAAACACATGCACAAGGAGTGACATTCGAAAAACAAAAAAAAATTTCAAGACACGATTATTCCATCCAATTTCCAACCCAATAAGCTCCATTAATAATATATAACCCTCATAATATACAACATTTCCTCTTAATTAAACCCTCCTAAAACCCAATCGCCTATTATTCTAAGACCATGATACATCCTATTAGGCACCCTATTAGGGCAAAGATCATCAAGTGCATCCACGCATCAAAACTGCTCAATTCTCTCAATCCTGTCCAAACGCTCATCGAATCGTCTAGCACGTCCCATCGATTCCATGTCTCTTCGTGTAATAATCTCATTTCACCAAAATCACCCTTCAAAGAAATGCCGCTTGATTACCTCACCTTGTAAAGTGCCATCAATATAATGTAATATATGTACCAATTAATATATGATTAAATACGGAAATTTACCAAGAAAACCCTGGTATTATGGTTGAATTGTAAAAAAAACTTGTCCATTATTATTAGAAACTGCAAAAAAACTCCTCAATTATTATTGAAATCTACAAAAAAAAAGTCCCTCTTTCATTTAGAAACTGCAAAAAATGCCTACTGTTTGGTAAGATCTAGCACCGTTAATCTAGTGAGATCTAAATAATTAATATATGTTGAATTAAATTAATTTTATTCCAAACAATATTAGTTAGAATGATTAAGATTAGTTGACTAATAGTATTACATCTTAGAAAAAAGTACTGTGATGTTTGAAAATTTTAAAGAGTAGATGAGATTTTTTGCAATTTCCAATGATGCAGAGGCTTGTTTATGATTTAGGCATAACATAGGGGCATTTTTGAAAAATTCGCAATTAAATAAAGTTATTTGAAGACTGATACCAGGGAGTGTCTCCCCAATTCCAAGGATTGGTACCGTTCGTACCGATTGTTTTAGCAGCAGTTATGGCTAGACTCTGGTTCTAAACATCAATCAATACTAAGTGTCGACCTATTACATCCCGGAACCAGTGGAAAAAGGGGGCTAGTTAATTAGTCTCACCTTGAATAGTGAATGCAAATTGGAATTACTTAAATAGACTAGTGCATTGACTACTAGCACCAACCAAACTTAAGTCTTTTTCAGGATAATATGGTGTGAGCCTGAAGGTTGGGCTGGACCAGTTAATGTACTAGTCTCTAAGAAATGGTATTCAGAGTAGTTCGATTCTGGGGGTACTATCGTGCGGCCGAAAACGTACCATACTGTTATCATATCTAGAGGACCTGAGGATCGTATATGTCTCAGTGGGGATACATGTATGGGATGAAGGTGAGCACGGATATGTACTAGGACGAGACTGAGACTAAGTGCTAGTTCTTGACGGGAAGTCAGAAATTTAAGTGGGGGAGTTTGTTACACCCCGGAACCAAATAGTAGAAAAGGGGGGGCTAGTTGATTAGTCTCACCTTGAGTAGTGAATGATAATTGGAGTTACTTAAATAGACTAGTGCATTAACTACTAGCATCAACCAAGATTAAGCCTTTTTCAGGACAATATGGTGTGGGCCTGAAGGTTGAGCTGGGCCAGTTAATGTACTAGGCTCTAACAGACCTGCCGCTCACAAACTAATAATTTTAACTAAAACAACATAATAATCATTCATCACCACCATAGTCCTGATCATACTAATTATTTCTTGAAATTATGCAAGAAATTTTTTGGTAACAATATTATTTCTTTTATATTTCTTGCATAATTGTCATTAAACCACTAAAAAAATCAGACCATACTAATTATTTTCTTTGAATTATGCTTATAATACCGAAGCAGAGTGAGAGTACTCGCTAGTACCGATGAAATTTTTTCACACAACTGACAACTTACCTTTAATGATGTGTTGTTGAAATAGAAAGAAAAAAGATGAAAAAAAAAAATCAAGATGCATCTAATATGAGTTTACTATGAGTTATTGTGAAAGCGAATTGTTATATTCATTATCACCTATATGAAGTTTGTAATTTTGTGAATCAATAATATATAAAGTACATTTCATGTGAGGGTTCAAAGATCTTGCTTCCTTAGAAGCAAGGTACTCTATGCT
Source organism: Juncus inflexus (assembly GCA_024447665.1). NCBI lineage: Eukaryota > Viridiplantae > Streptophyta > Magnoliopsida > Poales > Juncaceae > Juncus > Juncus inflexus. The sequence continues at coordinate 1,288,717 of JAJHPC010000009.1, forward strand.
TCTATGTTTACTTTTATTTTATTATACATTTATACTAGATCTTCGCTCCATTTCAGGATACACATAATATAATTTTGTATTTAGAAGTAGATATAAGCATCACTAGATGTCCTAAATGGGCCCAAAAAGCAGTGGTGGATCTTGGGTCAAACCCGGGGGGGAGGGCAATAATTAAAGCTATGCAAAAAAAAGGGTTCCATCATATATAATATTTCCGCTGCAATACTATTATACGAAATATTTTAACTAATTTTTATATTATCTTCAAAAGTAACAAAATAATAAAATAAAGTTAACTCTAATATCTCTAAAGTCGAGCTCTCCGCTCTCCTAAATTTTTGAAATCTTCAATAATCTCTTCTAAATTTGAAATTTTCCGCAATCTCTTTCTCAATATACACAACCATATCATGGTATAGAAAATATTTTAAGTACCAAAATAATCAAATAAATAAAGTAAAGAAAGAAATAGCAAGAGAAGAGAAAAGCAAATGACTCAAACATTTAATCAAGCACCTAGTGTGCATGGAAAATACATGGTGATTCCATATTCTAGTAGAGAAATATTAGGTACCAAACTCAAAGTATTAAATAGAAAAACAAAGAAAAAGAACAGAGAAATAAGAGGATCATTATATGTTTAAACCATCTTATTAGAAATTTTATTTCTTCTTCCTCTTGGGACCACTACTCAGCTACTCTATTTTGTTTTGTCTTTTGAGAAAGGAGATTGAAATAAAAAGAAGAAAGTTGTTGTTTTTGAGTGACTTTTTTTTTGAAATGGCCAAAAAAAAAAATTAATTAAGGGAATGGCCAAGTTTTAAAAATATTTGCAAAAGTAGCCATTTCGCCCAGCCACCGGGCGAAACACGAGTAGTTTCAACAGAGCGAATCACGTTACGAGCGAATTTACTTAATTAAACCTGTTTCGCCCAGTAGTTGGGCGAAACAAAGCTTTTTAGTATCGGTTTTTATAAATAACCGTTACAGAATAAACAATTTAGTATCGGTTTTTTAAAATAACTGTTACAGATTAAAACACTTTTAGTATCGGATTTTGGAAATAACCGTTACGAGAATGAAGAATTTTAGTATCGGTTTTTATAAATAACCGTTACGAGAATGAATACTTTAGTATCGGTTTTTATAAATAACCGTTACGTAATAAACACTTTTAGTATCGGTTTTTATAAATAACCGTTACGTAATGAACACTTTTAGTATCGGTTTTTATAAATAACCGTTACGGACCGGTCTTTCGCCGGCCACTGGGCGAAACACTTCAGTATAATAGCAAAAAAAATGTATGCTATGAAAATCCTTCGAAATTTTTTTTTTTTGTTAATATTGTTAGAAAAAGAAGAAGAAGAAGAAAATATAATAATTACAAGCAAATTTGTAATATTTTCTCTAGTTTAGGTACATATTTATTTTTGAAATTATTTATTTTTGAAATTAATTTTTCTAGTTTAGGTAATGTATATATTTATTTTATAAATTATTTTTCTTGTTTAGGATTATTTATTTATATTTTTTTTGTTATAGATATATTTTTTAGTATATTATTTATAGTTTTATTTTTTAAAAGTTTAAAAAATCAAATGTATGCTATGCATTTATTTATTTATTTATTTATTTATGTATGTTAGGCTATTAGTACATAAACAGAAAAAATAGGGTACTAGAGAATATTAGTACATAAACATTGATTTAACATGTTAGGCTATAGGAGGAATCTAAGTTTTTTTAGGTTTTTTTAGGTATATATTTATTTATGTACTAATAGCCTAACATAAATAAATAAATAAACATAAATAAATAAATGCATAGCATACATTTGATTTTTTAAACTTTTAAAAAATAAAACTATAAATAATATACTAAAAAATATATCTATAACAAAAAAAATATAAATAAATAATCCTAAACAAGAAAAATAATTTATAAAATAAATATATACATTACCTAAACTACAAAAATTAATTTCAAAAATAAATATGTACCTAAACTAGAAAAAATATTACAAATTTACTTGTAATTATTATATTTTCTTCTTCTTCTTCTTTTTCTAACAATATCAACAAAATCAACCAAATAATAAATCTAATTTCAAATCAACCACACAAATGGAAAATTAATTTTGAGCAAATAAACCTAATTTGAAACTAATTTTGAGCAAATAAACCTAATTTGAAACTAATTTTGAGCAAATAAACCTAATTTGAAACTAATTTTGAGCAAATAAACCTAATTTGAAACTAATTTTAAGAAAATAATCAAAGAAATCAACATACCTTCCCTCTCCTTTTTTCCGTTTTTTTCGCCTCTTTTTTCGCCCCTGCGTCGCCCTTTTTTTTGCAAGTTTCGAAAATTTTCGAAAAAACACTCGAACTAACGGTAGCGGGTTGGAATACAAAGATGTTTCGCCCAAAGAACCGGCGAAAGACCGATCTGTAACGGTTATTTATAAAAACCGATACTAAAAGTGTTCATTCCAGTAACGGTTATTTATAAAAACCGATACTAAAAGTGTTTATTCCGTAACGGTTATTTATAAAAACCGATACTAAAGTATTCATTCTCGTAACGGTTATTTATAAAAACCGATACTAAAATTCTTCATTCTCGTAACGGTTATTTCCAAAATCCGATACTAAAAGTGTTTTAATCAGTAATGCTTATTTTAAAAAAACCGATACTAAATTGTTTATTCTCGTAACGGTTATTTATAAAAACCGATACTAAAAAGCTTTGTTTCGCCCAACCGCTGGGCGAAACAGGTTTTATTAAGTAAATTCGCTCGTAACGTGATTCGCTCTGTTTCGCCCGAACGCAAATGAAACTGCTCGTGTTTCGCCCGGTGGCTGGGCGAAATGGCTACTTTTGCAAATATTTTTAAAACTTGGCCATTCCCTTAATTAATTTTTTTTTTTTGGCCATTTCAAAAAAAAAGTCTTTTTGAGTGATACAACTAGATTAGACTTGGATCTTTGATAGGATAATAAGATATAGACTTCAAGAATTTTAAAAATAATTTAGAGGTCATGGCCCATGTATATGCGCTTCTTCTTCTATTATAAAATATTATATCATAAAAATATATTTGTTTACGAGTTAATAGTTAATATTTTTTTGTTTGCGACAAGATCATAAGCAGTTAATATTTATTGTTACTACTTCAAAATCTAAGAGGGGCTACTTCAAAAAGTTTCAAAAATATTTAGGGGCGCGGTATATGTATAATTTCTATATTTCTTACATAGTATATTATCAGTCCCTATTAAGATCCGTCATTGCCAAAAATTATGTATTCGTGAGGTCCGGGAGAACACGTGTTAGGATGTGATGAAAAGTGAATATCCTTTTATATAATATATATTTGGAAAAAATGACTGCATATCATTATGAAAAAAAAATGGCATAATAGGAGGGTTATTTATAATTCTGCAATCATTAAATAATGAAAAATGATTTTGACTGTCATATATCCTTCCCTGTATAATGCAGAATTAGCCTTAGAATTGTTTACCTGTATTAGAAATATATTCTAGTATAATACAGAAGTTTTTTGCATGTTTCTTCTCGCAGTTTGGACATAATTCAAAAGGTTTTGAAAAACCTTACTATAAAAAATAATGAGAACTAATTTCTTCAAATGCTAAATTATAGTTATGATTTAATACATATTATTTTTATAAAATGATTTAATATATGCATTAGTGAGTCACAAATAACTTGTTTCATAAAATTTGCCATGTTACAAGAATATTAGACACTTCCTAACATATCAAGAAAATTGTAAATTTTTACAATCCACATTTAAATAATTCTTTTGTGCATGTTTAATTTTATTCGATAGTAAATTGTACATCTAGAAGAGCCTGGGCTTGGTCAATATCTATTTTATAAGAGTATATTTTAGAGAGACGCTTTGGCTAGTTGCTTTAATCTCCATATATGGTTCACCAATCAATTCCATGATATTTTCAATGTTATGATGGATTTGGTGGTGCTTTAAATAAATAAGTAAAGATAGAATCTAAGCACATTTCTCTTGATTGTCTAAATAAGTAAATTATAGGGCATAGTAACACCAAAAAGCCAAATAAACATTCAAAATCCAATACTGATCACATAAAAAGTTCCATGCTCATATCAAGTCCCAAAACAACAAACACCCAAGTTATAACTCAAAATCATCGAAATCATACTCAAATAACAACCAACACGCAATTACTACACAACTAAGGGCCTTTTTTGAACAAATTGAACAGATGACTATTCATTCATCACAGGCTTGTTCTCACTGGCTTTGGGCCTGTGCTCCTTTGGTTTCTGCTCTTCGTTTTTACTGTTTTCAATTAAGAAAAAAGAAAAAAGGATTAATTGATGCAAAGTAAACAAAAAAAAAGTAACAAATCTAGAAATAAATTATAAGAATCTACTTGTATATACAATTATTTCAGTTTTGGTACGCATTGGTACTGAACTTGGTTGGTACAGCACCAAAAATACATGAGTTTTGGGGTCATAACTTATGTTTAAAGCGCAATTAGGGCTCAATTGACCAATTAAACAAGTCAATAATGAAAATTTAAACTTACAAAAATGAACATTTGTTTATTCTTCTGCTAGTAATCACCAAATTAACAAGTAAAATATAAAAAAATACAGCATTGAGAGAAATAACTTAGTTTGCTAGAGCAATCAACAAATTAATTCAAATTTATGATATTAAACCTCAGTCTAGAACTAATTACTTAAAAATAATGTCGAGAAAACAAGCCATATACACGAGAAATTTGATGTTTTACAGGATACAAATAATTACAGGAATTTGAGGTTTATTGTACAGATCTAATTATCCTAAAAATATAACCAATCTCTACATAAAACCCTAAGCTCTAAAAAATTACACAACAAAAGGCCCTTCTAACAAAACAAAGGATTACATAACAGAAAAACAACCGTGAATTAAACAAGAAAAAAAGGGTATTATAAGGAGGGAGGGAAGTTTACCGGCGGTCGGAGGGCCCGCCCTTCTGGCTGAGGAAGGAGCGGAACAGCGGCGAGTTCACGTCGTAAATCATCTTCTCTCAACGGCGGCGAACTGGAACTCTCTTCTAGGGTTTCGCTTTTCTTTGGAAGAATGGAGAAAGGAAAAGAATGGTTTTGTAGAGGGGATTTTGGATTCTGCCTTGTGAATTATTGAATTGATGAAATGAGCTTGGCATTTTTGGGCTGATGGTTGAAGGAGAGTAAGTTGTATTGGATTGGTTTTATTTTTATTTGGGGTGATGATTGAATAAGCCCAAATTTATTATTTTTGGGCTGATGATTGAACAAGCCTTATGGGTGCATTTACTTGGTAATGTGTGATTGTTGTGTTAATCACAATCACATTCTAAAGAATGTTTTTTAATTGAGAAATCATTCTTAAGATAAAAATAAATATATATATAGTTCTATCCGTATCCTAATTGTTTTCAAATTTACCGTATTTCCATATTCGTATCGTATCAAATACGATACCTGTATCTGTATCCGTCTAACATAGGCCTCGGCTAATGCTAGTACTACATTGTGCAGCTTTGATGTTCCTGTGAAGATCCTCGTGTTTCTCTCTTTCCAAAAGATCCACTGTGTTGCCAGCCACGTTGTGTCCCATTTTTTCTTGTGATTTTCCTATTCATTTGTCAGTGTGTCAGATAGAAGTTTGCAGGGTCGTCTGGCATGATGATCTGAATAATCCCCAATTTATTCAGCATTCGTCACACAAAATGTCTCGCAAAAATAGACATGAGAAAAAGAGATGTTGGTGGTCTTCTGTCGCATGCAGTCCGAAACATGCAAAATAATATACGAATCATTCTGAAAATTTCTCCAAACTTGCATTGATTATTTTTTTGTCTATTATTAACAATTAACTATCCTTTGATTCTCAAAAATCTCCGGAATATGGTAACAAGTCAAAAGTGACTTCATTCCGATTTTGTATTATTGCACTACAATTTAGTTGATATTGTTATTATTTTCTATGTTTTCATTTTGTATGTAGTTATCCTGTTTTCCTAAAGTGTTGTTTGTATTGCATTGTAATTTTCCTGATGATTTCTTTCTGGATCTCAAGTAGGCAATTGTTAACTGAGCTACCTGATTAAATCAAATAAAAAAGAGATTGTTACTTGTTCATCGATTACGACCTAAAGGGAGGGTGAATAGATCAAAACGTGCGGAAGTGTAGTTTTATCTCTTGAGAGTTTTACGAACACACAGATCTGCTGACAAAGTTTGACGAGCTGGTTGCGTTAGCTGTAACCGTCCGTTCTCGTTAGTGACCCTTGTCATGTTCACGTGTGTCTACTCTCCGGTTATGCCTCTTCAGCTCCTTGATCCACTAATCCAAATAGTATTTTACAAGACTCGAATCAATGATCGCTTTACAAACTCTTAGCGATTCGTTGAGACAAACAAACAATGATTTCTTTCAATCAAACAAACCAACAAAAGCTCACTAATTTCCTCCAATCTCACTAAAGATTATTGAGTAAATTTCTTTGAACACTAGAGAGGAATTTTCTGAATTTTGCCTTAAATTTTCGTTTTCCAAATTTTTACAATAATTTTCAAATATTCAGCTACCAAATATGTCCAGATTTGTCTGCTATAGAGATCTCCATTTCTGACCAATTTAGAAGCTGAATTTGAAATTTTGTAAGAGAAGAAAAGTTGTATCGCCCTCTGTTATATTTCTATAGCCATATCACACGTCTTCATAAGATTGGCCCAAATACTGAAGACTTGTCAGCAGATTTTGGGCTAATTCGGCTCATCTTTGTCGCTTTGCTCTATTTTTATGTTTTGATCCAAAAATCAAACAAAAATATAAAGAGCTCTAAACAAGAACTCCAGGAGTCCCGGCTCCTTTGAACAAAAGACGTCGCGTCCGTCTTGATGAGTACTCATAGAACGTTTTTCTTGAACTTGTAAATTATATGTACTAATTCATGATATTCAAAATATTATTTGTAACTTGGAATTATTTTAAACATCATCAAACCAAGAACAAAATTACTAAGTTCTTATATTACAGAATGAATAGAGCTGAAAGAAAAAAGAATATTCTCATTTGGCTTCATTGAGATTGTGGTAACCTAGAATTAGGATACCTTCCACCAATGTTGCTGTCTTGACTACAAAGATTTTGTAGTTCTGCGAAATCGTGTTGTTGAAAATTTTGTTGTTTCTTTGTTTTCATATGTTCCAAGCAACTGCAGCCCACAATGTGTCTTTCTTCCTTCGTTGCTCCTTATCTTGGCTTTGCTTACTAAGTCTTTGCCAGAAAAGCAGTGGCTTTTCTCCTTGGTTTGACTGGTTACCACATAGTCTTCTCCAACTGCTTTTTGCATATGGGCAGTGTAAGAATAGATGGCTTATATTTTTCTCTTCATTGTTCCTACAGATGACACAAAGTTGAATGAGAGCCCATCCTTTCTTTGTAGATTGTCTTGTCTGGGTAGCTTGTTCCAAAGAAGAAGCCAAAGGAAGAATTTGACCTTGTTAGGTGCTCTTACCTTCCATGGTAAGTTGCTAGTTTCTTTGAGAGTTTGTCTTAAAGAGGAAGTTATAGGTAGATTTCGGCGTGAAGTTTCCTAGGGCTGACCGGCCACATTCATATCTATATTTTAGATCATCATTATGTCTCTTTGTATCTTATTTTTAGTACTTTTCATATTTTCTTATTTTTATTTCATTAGAATTCCAGTTTATATTTATCTACATTTACATGATAGAAGTGATTCAAAGCTAAATGAAGCTAAAATGAGCTTTTTGGAGTTAAATAGATAGGAGCCCAAAGTTGGATCTTGGACCCGCCCCATCAGGCCAGGTCTACCTAACCGCAACCTCAGCAGATTCACCGCTACCGAGGGTCTGCCTCACCGCGATCGAGGTGAGAAGTCGCCGCATTCGAGGATTGTAGTCGGCAGTTGATCCTTCTAGAAGCAAGCACAGTCAGCCTAATTGTGCGGAAAGAATGGACTCCATTTGGCAGGAGGAATAAATCCGGGGAATAAATTTGATCTTTGATTAGGTTTAGATTTAGGTTTTAACTAGGTTAGATTTAGAAAAGATTTATTTCCTCTCATTGGCAAACCCCTCACATATAAAAGGGTGAACTCTAGGACTGGCCAAAGGATCGCATATTCGTAGTCATTTTGCATTATATTAGAGAGAAGACAAAAAATGTTGTATTGTTCTATGTACTACTTTTATTTGTATTGTGTTTTAGTTATGAGTTCTTGTAACTAAACCTTTTCTAGGATAAAGTTTGAGTAGTAGATTCGATATCTCTTTGATTTTATGTTTGCTTGTTTGCTGTTTAAATCTTATACTTAGTATCATAGGCATTGGACCAACAAGATGAAATCTAATGCCTAGGTGTTATACTGCACGGTCAAATCTGGTGGGTGGGCAGGTGTTGAACTTATCCCGTCAGCCATAGACCATGGAGGTGAGATCCTGCCGACCAGACCAGCATAGACGAGACTTGGTGGGGCGAGTACGGTAGTCCGCAACACCTCGGTGCCATCAAGTTTGAGTACCCATGGAATTGCTGAGATAGATCCTTTCTCGACGAAATGACTGACTAAATCTCTTTTTTTGAGACACTGCTTGAAAAAGTGACCCTTCAACCAGGACTAGACTGAGAACTCAGGATGACAGTTAGTGACATACCCTCCATGCAAGGGTGAGTGACAGTCCCTTGCGTTTAGAGAAAGGAGTACGGCGATCGTGGAGCATTGTGTAGAAGGGATTTCATAGAACTCAAAGTCCCTTGCGTTTAGGAGTACGGCGATTGTGGAGCATTGGCGTAGAAGGGATTTCATAGAACTCAAAGGATTCTCACTTCAAGATGACACGAGGACACGGCGGATCTCTGATTTGCTTACCAGAGGGATGAATCCCCTACTAACACAAGACAAGAATAACATACGCAAGATGAAAGAAATTACACAGAGACTACGAAAGAGCTCGACCCTCTAGAATTCTCTCTACTACAGATCTTTATCTACAACCAACCGTGGTCAGGAACTAGCGACAACCGTGTCTGTGTCCTCATAAGAGACCACTTTTCTTTTCCTTTATGTTATTTTATCTCAATTCCAAACAAAACTCAATAAAATATTCCATCCGAACTACCTAAAATAAACTTAAATCAACGTCTCCTCTCTGTGTATTGGACACAAAAAATACTATGCGTAGATCATGTACTTACGATCGAAATTAGCTATAAAAATGATAATTTAGAAATCATATAGTACCCACACATTAAGGGGGTCCATCTCCAGCTGAGTTGGTCACTCTGTTGTGTAAGGTTGAGAGTTGTTATGATTGAGATGACCTCTCTAGATTGATAATTGATGTTGAGGTTTGTTGTGTTAACAGAGGTTACGTGTTTCCACTGTGACTCAATCACTTCTTTAATGGAGGGCTCCTTGTTCTTTGAGAGTCCCTCCATTGTGTCACTTATCTAACCAGAAGGAGGTCAGCTCACCATTCATCACATTGATGGTTGTTGAAGTTGAAAAGGTTGGTATAAGGTTTAGGATGTCGTTGAGGAAAAAAGAGACATTGGTGGGTTGTCTATGCTTAAAGTAAGACGGTGTATAGTTATAGAGAGTTTGAAAAGTTTTTGCCCAAAGGCTCATTGGTTTATTTCTTGGCCACCACAGCCATTTCATACTCATAGCATGTTTTGATTAGCTATGTCTAGAATCCCCAATCCACTATTGATGTTTGGTATTGCCAGTTTCTTTCAGGTAACTAGGCAGCGTCCACCATAGCAAGATTTGTCACCTCTACATAAGAAGCTTCTCATCACTTTTTCCACCTCTTGGATGAATCATTTTGGGAGGGTAATTGCTTTCATATGATAATTGAAGATGCTCATGAATACTGCTTGGATGAGAGTTAGTCTCCCTCCATATGATAAAGTATTGTCTCTAATTTCAACCTGCCAATCTTTTTTGCTCTTTATGACGGAGAGATAGAAGGATGAATTTGGATGACTTTTTGAGAGTGAGGGGTAACGCTAGGTAGGTTATGTGAAAGTCTTTGTGGATTATTTGAATTAGGATTTGGTGATGATCTTGAGGAACACCAAATGTGGCCAAAAGAGCTCTTGTCATTGTTGATGCACAATCCAATCATTTTGTCAAAAGTAGCTAAGACATGTTTTACCACTTGTGAGGAGAGACCTCACAATAGTAAGTAGTGTCATCATCAAATTAAAGCACGTACAGTTTGATGATGTAGTGTGGTTTCATTAATGATCTAGCTCTCTCTAGCATAAATTGTAATGCATTCACAACCATATCGAAGAGAAGTGGGGATAATGGGTCTTCCTATTTGACCTCTTTGGAATGGAAGAATGGTCCACTCTCATATCCATTTATCTTAAGGTAGGAGGATGATGATTTTAGAATGTTATCAATCCATTGAATCCATTTTATTGGGAAGGCTCTGCCCCTCACGACTTTGAAGAGGAAATTCTATTTGACTGCGTCAATTGCACTTTTGAAGTCAAATTTTAGAACAGATGATAATTTAATTTGCTTTGCATATGTGTCATTTTTCTGGCCACTATGAAAGAATCTACTGTGGATTTATCTTTGATGAAATCTGATTGGTTTTGATGAATCATATTGTCAATATGGCAACCAATATTTTTGAGATTATTTTGATAGGTGCATTTATGACACTTATAGGTCGGAATTAGTTGATGTAAGAGGCATCTTCCATTTCAGGGATTAAAGTGATTGGGGTTCCATTTATTTTCCAAAAGTCAGGTTTTGTTATCCATAAAGTTATTTGTGAGCCACATAAGATCTGTCTTTATGATCTCTCAGGATTCTTGACGATTTTGTATGCTGAAAAATAAATATAATGAATCGTTAGAAGATTTATCATTTGTGTGACAGCATTAGCAATATATATAGTGAAGTTTTCCCTTCGCCCGCCCCCCCACCCCAACCCCCCAACACACACAAAAAATACCCCCCCACCCAACCCAATTTCAGTTGTTTTGTTACATTTGTACACAACAACTTATTTTGGCCAATAGGACAAAAGAAGAATTTCCTAAAAATATAGACAAAATAAGCGAAAGTCAAAAAAACGAAGTGCTCATCACATTCTATTACACAATTCATGCATGGTTAATTAATTCTGTATTCATGGCCACCACTCATAATATGACCATTTTTCTATGAAACCCTAAAGTAATACGTATCATCCTATTTGTCTTCATCTCTATGTTCTATCCACCTGCATTCGCACCTATTTCTAACAAAAATATACCATGCATCTTCTACTCCTAAAGTTCTGATCTTTAACCAAAAAAATTGTCCATCAAACATCAACCTATTACAAAAACCATGACCGGTCAATCATGCCGGTTCAAAGTCTTGTGCTCTTGTATTAGGCCAGGCAGTTATCTCTTCTTTCCCACCTTCACCGCCGGAGAGCATTTCTGGCGGCTCAATTGTTATCCGGGCAAATTCGGAGTCTTGGAAGGTGAAATCGACTATTTATCATTCTCTCTTATCTACGGAGGTGAATGGAAGGATGTTAAAGTAACTTTCGACTTCAATGTGGTTAAAAAGGATGAAGTTGCATCATCCTCAGTCAAATGGAAAACAACTACTCATATCTTTCTGAACTGCGGGGATTATTTCAATTTACAAAAGGTTATTCAAGGAGATGAACTGAAAAGGTACTTAAACGATGATTATTTTGTAGTTATTTGTAACATTATGATTTTAAGTGCAACATTAAATGATGATGTTACAATGTTAAGTCCAAATAATAAATCAACATTGAAGAATCACTCCACCAATCAACAATCTATCTATTTGCATGATGACCTTGGCAAAATCTTGCAAAATAATGAGAGGGCTGATGTGACTTTCGAGGTCAATGAAGAAGTTTTTCATGCTCACAAACTGATCCTTGCAGCACGGTCACCTGTGTTTTACGCTGAACTCTTTGGTACAATGATTGAAAATAACACAAACAATATTAAAATCAATGAAATGGAGCCAAGAGTTTTCAAGGCAATGCTCTATTTTATATATACTGATTTGTTACCTAATGTTAGTCAAAACGATAATGGGGATAGTGAAGAGAGTAACCCAATGAATTCAATTGAAATGAATCAACATTTACTCGTAGCTGCAGATCGTTATGAATTAGAGGGGTTGAAGCTAATTTGTGAAAATAAATTATCTGATAATATGGCAATTGATACAGTTGGAACTACTCTGGCTTTAGCTGACCAACACAATTGTTCGAACCTCAAGGCTAAGTGCCTTGAATATGTTACCTTGCCTCAAAACTTCACAAAATTTGCAGTAACTGATGGATACCGACATCTACTACTAAGTTGTCCCACTATCATGAAGGAGTTACGGGAAAAACTTACCATGTGAAGGCATCAATAGTTATATCACGAATGAATTTAATTTGTATTAATTGTGGTTATGTATGGTATCCACAGGGAACTGCAATTTTATATTATGTTGATACTTTTTTGTTTCGTTTTCTGTCATTGTGTATTGGAGGTGATCATTGTTGTTTTTAAGTAAAATGACTTTGTATTGAAACCTTCGGATTTCCAAAAATATAGCTATCTACATTGTCACGACCACTCTCCCTTATGATGGGGGTGTACATTAGCCGAGTTGAACGGATTTGTATAAAAATTACAACCCAACACAATAAGAATGGATTTGCATTTTTTCAACCCGACTCAATCCATACTGTTAAATTTTTTTTTATCCAATCATAATTTTCTTGGGCGGGTTGGACGGGTTAGGCGGGTTGATAAGATTTTGAACTTTTACTAAATATATATTGTTATAACATGACCAAATAAAACATACGATTTTGACACAAGAATATACAAAAAAAGTTGAAAATAATTTATTATTTTAAAAATAAATCATTGAAATTATTTTTAACGAAACAAGCATGCTTTATTTCTGTACAACATACCTTGACAAGTTTTTATTATGCTTTATTTTTCTTCTGGCAAAAATATTACAATTTATTGATTATAAGGTTTTGTTTTTATTTGTGAGATGTACAATACTCAATACAAAAGTTTTTTTTTATGTTAAGTTTATAATTGGAAACAAAATATATAATATAGCATTTTTTATGTTAACTTTATAATACAAACTAAATAATACAATATAACATAAAAATTTGATGTAGAATAGGAAACAAATAAATTGAATATAGTATATTTCATATATAATTTTGGTATACACGGATTGGGTCCGATTAATATTGATTTACAACTTAAAACCCGCAATCTGATTCATAACTTCGGGTTATTTAATATTCAGACCCGGACCCAACCATACAACTTCAAAACCCGGAAAAAACGGGTTGGATCGGGTTGGGTTGGACGGGTTGAACGGGTCAGAAAATTATTTGTACACACTTATGATATGCTACCCCAATTATCCTCACGCCAAAGCATAAGATGCCTTTTGAATTTGTTACCTTGAACGGCAGCTTGATTATTAACCAATGGATATCGCTTTCTACTGCAAAATTGTCCCGTCATTATAGAGGAGTTATACATAAAAGTGGTTCCCGTTCTTGCTTATGTGATTGTTTGTTTATTTTTTTGTATTTCTGTAATTTTTTAAAGAGGTATTACGTATTTTTTGGTGGTTGTATCAAAATATCTTTATTTCATGACTTCTTAGTGATGTGGCGATATTCGTCATTGAAACTTATATTTGGGTGAAGATAATATATTAGTAAATCTTGTTCGTTACCATCTGATGAGAATTTTCATTTAATAAAAAGGGCAGAGGCCATTCAATATCTTGCGAAATTTGAAAAGAGCTCAATCCTCTTTTTATTTCTTTGTACTTCAAATTTTGTATGGAGGAACATATAAGTAAATCTAACAATGACGGAATCATTTTCATTCAACTAAGGGGTTGTTTGGTTCATGTTTTTAAATGAGGATGGCAAGATATTTAAGTAGAATGGATTCCATTTTAATGTTTGGTAAGATGTGATAAAGTAATGACATCTGTGATACCCGCGGAAATATTTGGTGAGAATAGAATAGCCATCAAAATTGGTGGTTTTTCATATTCTCATGAGAAGTAAATGCAAAAATAAGAAAATAAATTTTTATAAGGAAATATTTTTTTTCTCTCATTAATGTGTAGATGTCAATAAATTTTTCAAATTTAGAATATCAATAAATTCGGATCTTTTACATTCTTTGGAATAAATACGCCAGATCAAATATATCAATAACCCATGCCTTGAAATTATATTCCATGAAATTTGATTTCTTGAAATCATACATTCAAAGACATGGTTCAAAACTCGAACCAAACGGACTCTAAGGAATTTTGAGCAAAGATTTCAAAAAAAAAATGGAAAGTTATTTTTTACCATTTTTATTCCATTCCGTGGAAACAATATATAATATGTCAAGGCTGCAGATTAAGCACTAGTAATAAGCTTGGCGGGTACATCGCTGATACCAAAACAGGTGCCGAACAATTCTTTAGATTGCTCCGTTTTCATTATACTTTTTGAGCTACTAGCGGTATCTACGCGCTTTGCCCGAAAATTTGAAAGCATGATACAAAATCCTATTTAGTTCACAAAAATATTTAAATTCGAGCATCATAAAAAGCCATGTACTGTTACAACCCACAATACCAATATATACAAAATTACATACACCGCATGATTTTAAGTAAAAATATGAAAAAACATTAATAGAAGAAAGTGGAAATTGTATCTGCCACAATAGTTCAAAGTATCAACACATGTGGAAAGCAACTAACCTATCATGTCATTTTGAAAGCAATATAAGAATGAACACAAAAGTATGATAAACCCATAATGGAGATGCAAAACTTATTTGAATGCGTTATTTTGTGCTTTGTGTTCTGTTTGCCATGTAATTGAGAATTCTCATCAGACTGACTATTCATCATTTGGACCTATAATGATAAGTACCATAGAAAAAAAAACTCATATTAACTATTTTAATTAGTAACGCAATTTGTAGAGACACTGGGCACTGTTATACACTTATACTCCGCATCATTACTGTATAAATGATTTAGTAATATAACCCATAGGTGAATATATATATATATATATATATATATATATATATATATATAAATATATATTCACCTATTTAGGGTTTAGGGTTTATATATATATATAAACCCTAAACCCTAAATAGGTGAATATATATATATAACCCTAAACCCTAAATAGGTGAATATATATATATATATATATATATATATATATATATATATATATATATATATATATATATATATATATATATATATATGGTTTTAGCTCTTTTTATTTGCACGAAACATTAAATTAGGCTCGAAATTTCAGAAAATACACTCACTATGAATTAAGGTTCTAAGTTCAATATTCCAAATCACATTCCTTGCAAATCCATGCTTGCGAGCATATACAATGTGTCAAAACTAAAACCTGAAAATGTTCAAAATGAGTATAAAAAATAATAATATTGAAAAAACATAAATTTCATACAAATTCATTTGAACAAATTTTTTGTTTCTCTTTTTGTTGGATTGTGTTTAATTACAAAACTGATGGCAATTGAGGGTAAATGAAGCTAACGCAACTGGTGGTTGACTAAGGCCAAATTGGCTAAAGTGAGGCTTACTAAGGCACAATTGTGCATTGGCGGGCTCAGGTTTGAGGCTTAATTCAGTGATTACTAAGGCAGAAATTGAGCTCACATAATTGGTTGAGAGGTTTATTCTTTCATAATTTATAATTACACTATATTGAGGAGGACTAAGTAAGGCAAAATTTGGTCGAATTGAGATTCAATTGTACAGTGGGGCATTAAATTAGGGTTAACATGTGCTATTTTTGCCATGCATCACTATGCAAAATCATTTTTAACATAATTGCATCGGCTGAGCATCTTTCGGTTTTCGCTTTGAATTTTCTTCCTATACAAAATGATTTTTGATAGGAAGAAAATAATAATTTGAACCTACTTAGAATTGCATAGACCCTGAAATAGGAGGAAAAAAAATAGAAAAAAAATTACTTTTTACCCATAAATAGAAGAAAGTTAACAATGACAATGTCACTTTTGTTCTTATGCACTGAATAGGCGGCTGCAATAAAGTTACAAATACGATTCTTGACTAAAGTGAACAAACCTATATGAAAAACATAAAGGAGGTAAGAAAGCAGAGTATGGAAAAAAAATGGATGAAGATATCCATTTCCTTACTTGCTGTTAGAAGAACATTTCCAAACTTGCTTCTTTCTTCTTATTTTTGGATTAAGAACTGGTTTATTTCTCTTGCAATATATATTTAATGGTACAAAAATAAAAAAAATTCGATAAAAAAGGGTAATACATAAGTAACAATTTGGAGATATTACAAATTACACCCCACAGGTAGTATAGTTCAGCTTGGTGGCACCTCGTCTATCTATGTCTTGACATTAGGAAGGAGAATTACAACAATATAGAGGAGAAATTAATAGAAAAAGGATTAAGCCCTGATATAAGGAGATGGCATATCAATTACTCATAAGAAGGAGAAATAAATACGAAGAAGTGTAATCTAGTTCTACAAATTAAATTAATAATTGATCTGAAAAAACACATGCATGTCATACCTGATTTTGTGAGAAGGGCGAGTCATATCCATTCAGAAGAAGCTCTGTTTCATCTATCTACTTCAGCTCACTTTTTCTCCTGCCATTGATTTCTACCCCCTTCTCATTGTCCTTTTTCATAGTAGGTGACAACCAGACTGGAAAGTGATAGGTTAAATAAAAAAACCGATAAAAGAATCCATAAGTTTTCACCACTTTTAACACTTACTAATGCCCAAATTCAACTATTAAAAAATGGTTCTAGAGATTCATCCATAATAGTGTGTTGAGAAACGTGAGAGACTTTGGGAGCTACTGAAACTCTTTCCTGAAATTAAATATTATTTCAATTAATTTGAAAAATATGGATCAGAAATATATATGGAATTATCTTAAGTATGAACAGGGAAGATGAAAATATTAAAAAGTTAACCTTTTTATTATTTATGTTCCTTGATAGATTACCCTCCTTTATTCTCTATCACTCTATTTTCAGTATTTTTTTTAAATGACAAAAAATAGTTAATTACAAATGATGAAATGAAGACAAAATATATACTTAGCAAATAGTTTTGACTAAATTATATCTTGCGTTGTGTTTAGGAAAAGAAATGAAAAAAATGATACTAACAAAGAACCATATGTAGCATAAGCCCACATCTCGTACAATGTTGTCTTGCAATTTCATTGCTATTTTCGTTAAATTTTTGCTCTAATACATAACGAAGTTTATTGGCTTGTTAATCATTTGAAATATTTAGTTTAGTATTTTGTGTGATTAATTTGGAGTTGTGATTGATTTAAATCAAGTCTTGTTTTGAAATGACTGTTTTGAAATAAACTAGCCTTTAAGTCAATTTCTTGAGTAAATCTTAGCTTAGATTGTTCAAAATCCACCATTTAAATCTGAAAAATTATATCCTAAGTGATTTATGATTGTTACAAATCGTGAGTTTCCTAAAAATCCCTAGTTTTAAACCAAGAATCAAACCCTACTCCAGTTTCTGACTTGCTGCTGTTCTTTCTCCGTTTTTGAGTCTTTTTCCCTTAATTTCATGTCTAATTCAGATTTGAAAAATTAAATAATTATTTGTAAAATTTAGTTCTCATTTATTAGATAATTTTCAATCCAAATGTTGCCCAATTTCAATATATAATCTGTGATATATTAATTTTCCAAAATTTTAGTTTTTCTGTTTTTTAACTTTTTGTCCAGATTTACTGTTCCTTTTCTTCTGAATTTTTAAAAACATAAAAACAAATAATAAAAATTCAAAAATAGTCCTAATTGAAGTATTCTAAGTGTAGAATCAAAATATGAATTTTAAAATAGTAGTTATTAAAACAGATTAGGAGATATTATAATTTTTGTGAGTGTTGGTCTGTCAGAACCAGTTTCTGATCCAGATCAAAATTTTCATTATAAATCTCAAACTACAAAATATAATTGTATAAAATATTAATAGCTAATTCAAAACTTGATAATTGAATTTCTGTACAAATTTTGGGATTTTTCAAGATTTGGTTATTTTTCTATAATTTTCTGAATTTGCTGCTGAACCGATTTTAAATCTAAAACAAGTTCTGGACTGAATTATAAATATCTCGGAATTCTTGAATAAAATAATAATAACAGTAAAGAACCATATTGTAGATCTCTCTTTCTAGTTTCCAACGGTATCTCGTGTGTTGCATTCGGAGTTTATTTGGTATAATTACAAATTAAAACGCTAAAGTGTGACGTGCTGAATTTTTGAAACACAAACTGAAATTGTTTAATTGAACTTGGAAATTTACCTAATAAACCTTGAAATAAAAGATTTTACGCTAGAGATAAATCATTGAGATTAGTTAATTCTTGAGGCCACACCTCCTTGTGTTCGATCCTAAACTCATTTACCGCACATACTCGTAAATTAAAAAATAGGGAAATATAAATAAAAAAAGATATAATATCGAAATAATAAAATTATAAAATAAAGTTGGATGGAATTGCTTGTATAGCCTTCATTTTTGTAATGGATTTTCAAGAAAAAAGACCAAAATTGAGCAAGGTATGGATTAACATTGAACTTACATTCTTCAATAAATTACCTATCAAGCATGCAAATCCACATTTAAATCAATTCTTCACGGCTTCTGTCGGATCCTGAATTTACTAAATGGAACTCTTCAGGCTAAAAAGAATTTCAAGCAACTAAAAGAGGTATTCAAAAATTGAGAATTTGAGCTAACAGTTGGAAGTAAAATCAAAATGATATTAGACAATGAAATTTCAATCAATAGGCATTCGGTTTCATTTCATTTTACTTCTTTTCATCCACGAGTTAGGGGCTAATCCAGCCCCTCATTCTGTAAAATGAGAAGGTTGAGTCTTTAGGTTAATTTGTAGTTTATAGGGTCTGATTGGAAAAACAAATGCAAAAAGGATTGTGAATTTAGAGATTTGAGTTGTTTGGTTGTGAATATTAGGGATTTTATTTTGAATTAGGGCAAGCTTAGGTACTGTACAAATGGATCCACTAGATTAACCATCTACATATACTTATAATGATCCTAATTCATAAAAAGGAGAACTCACAGCTCAAAACCCAAAAATTTAGCCTTGAAAAAACCCAAAATGAAGAAAAATGAAAAACTATATTGATTGGGCCACAAATCAATATAGACTGAAATCACAAATCTGACCCGAAATCTCTTTCTTCAGATGTGTGTCTCAGTCGTGTGTGCCTGCGGTTCCGACGTCTGCCTCGTGCGTGTGATGATCCGTTGGCGTCTGAAAAGAAGGGGTGTGGGCCTCGTCGTCCTCTTTAAGCAGGGGCTGTTTCAGTGAGAAGGGAAGAGGTCGTCAAAGGCTTGATAGAGAGATGGAGAAGTGTAACTACGCGAAAACGTGTCATGGTGTCTTCACGAAAAACAAGGGAGATATGTTAGCGGTTCCGGGAGCGACAACCAAGCCGATATTGTGTCATAATCAGCTCGGTAATATCAGTCACAAAGGACTGCAAGTGCTGGCTTCAAAGGGTTTGTTACCCAAGGTGAAATTGGTAGAAACCGATTTCTGTGAGAACTGCGTGCTCAGCAAAGAAAAACGGGTTAATTTTTTGACTGTCGGACGAGAACTCAAGACGGGGAAGCTAGACTTGGTGCAGAACGATCTGTGGGAACTAGCTCCGGTCCAAGGCGGGTCACACTACTACAAGGATATGTCAAATGATGAATTTGAGGACTACCATGAGGCGGTAGAGACGGGAGATTATGTTAAGTGGGAGCGTGCAATGAGAGATGGGATCGAGTCTCTCGGAAAGAACAATACTTGGGTATTGATCTGGTTACCATATAGCAAGAAGGCATTATAAAACAAGTGGGTTTATCGGATAAAGGATGAACCAGCTGACAGCAAGCGGTACAAGGCGAGATTGGTAGTAAAGGGATTCCTACAAAAAGGAGTTGACTACACAGAGGTATTCTCGCCGGTGGTGAAGCTAACAACCATTCGTACGGTGTTAAGTATTGTAACGGCCGAAGATTTGCACCTCGAGCAGATGGATGCCAAGATGGCGTTCCACCATGGCAATTTGGAGGACGACATTTGTATAGTGCAGCCTGAAAATTTTGAGATCCCAGGAAAGGAGGGTCTAGTGTGTAAGCTAGAGAAAAGCTTATACGGTCTAAAACAGGATCCCAGACAGTTGACCAAGGAAGTCCCTATCGACAAGCTGAGGCTGTGCATTGCCTCAGTGGGGTTGGTCGAGTGAGTTAGTGGGAGCATGTCGCCGGGCTCAAGGAAGATACAAGGGAGAAAGGAGAATGGATTCAATGCAAATGATTCGTATCTTTATGAAGTCTCCAAGTGGGAGAATGTTTGGTGTGGAGACTTCTGAAAAACTCTGGATAACGTAAAAAAGGAAACCCGACAGGAGATAAGAAAGTTCTCCATATTTGCTCTCCATGACTTATTTCCATAAGTGACAATTGGAATTGGAAATATGTTTATTTCCTTATATTTGTATTTCCATATATTAGGTGTTAATTGGGGCAGTAATTCTTTGGATTATTTCCTTGTATTAGGCATGACTATCCTATAAATAGAGGGGTAGGGGTAGAATTTGATTCATTCCCACAACCACAAGCAATTGTATTGTATTTCTCTTTCTCCAAGTATAAAGAAAGTTTGAGTGCCGGCGGCCGTGATTTTTACCCTTTAGGATTTCCACATAAAAAAAATATCTTTTTTTCTTGTGTCTTGCTTTCTGTGTTTGCTGTTGCGTCTCGGTTCCTAACAAGAGAGGGAGAGAGAGCAGTTAGGGGAGATGGAGATGGAGATGGAGAGAGAACGATTGTGAGAGGGATTACAGTGAGAGGGAGCTTACAGAAACAGAGATGTGTGGAGAGGTGTACTTAATACCTGTCCTCTGGTAAAAAAAAATTGATGAAATGGCTGAAATTAATAAACATCTCAGCCATCAAAATAAAATCACACGACTCAAAATAAATAGAACACCGTGTCGACCTAAGCATCCAGAAAATCATCCTAAAATTAATTCTATTATAAATACCTTCCGTAAGTGACCAAAATGTGAACTATTAAATTAGCTTCACTATACACTATGTTGATCAGAATTCACTTCGTGAGAACTCTGAATAAAACTCATCATTTCATGCATAAATAACTATTTTTATTTACTCCTCCTCTAGCGAACATTATTTGCATAATATTGAAAAAAAACGTGTAATCGTATAGGCACAATGGAATTAAAATTTTACCCATTTTTTAACCGAAGAACCGTGTATATCAATCAAATCATAAAATAAATCTAATTTCATATCTCGGATTCAGCATATACAATTAGTAGAGTTTCGTGATTCATCTCCGAACAATCTTCTTGTGCGAAACGGTACGGATCATCTCTGACCAACAAGATTGCAACCCTTTAAAGATTCTGATCAAGAAAAGCGCTACCGTCCTCCAAACATATCCACACCCAAACTCCCTCTTTCATTGATGGAGAAATCGGAATGTACTAGTATTTGATTTCTCTCTCTTTTAAGGCAGATTATCTCCTCTCTTTTCTCAAAAGGTGGCTAGAGTTGTCTTCTGTTTATATGGGTAGCCCCTATATTAGAACTTGTGCTCCACACGTCAGTACATGTGAGTATAGCATCTCATTCTTATACTTCTTTAATTTTTCTTTTGTTTTTTTGTGTCTAACTGAATTAGTTATATTTGTGTGCAACAATGTAAGTTCATTTAATGTTGGTAATAAATTTTAAGTTTGTAAATCGTAAGTTGTCTCTAATAAGACATTATGATTACCCAAATTAAATAAATGATACATGATCATAACCTAAATATCAATTATGTATTCAGTCTCTTTGTTAAATGATATTCACAATAAATAAAATTCAAGTTTTAAAAGCCTAACTAAATTTGACATTGGTTTGTTAAATAAAAATAAAATAATATAGTGCAACATTCTTCTTCTGCTCGTGAAAATATACGTCTAATTGGAGAATATTTGTGATAGAGATTTCATATTTTAAAACTATGTTATCGAGTTTTAATGTATGGAAGATGTGCCTGGAATGAGTGATCTAAAAGTTCATCATGTGAGGATATATGATCAAATATGCGGAATATGTGATATATGTGAATTTTTATATGAATTTTTCTTTGTGTTCATATTCGTAAAATTAGGATATAGTTACTTTATCATTTTCTTAAGTTTTAATGAGAAGAAAATGAAAAGAAAGATATGATAATATAAAAAACTTACATTATAATTGAATGATACTAACATTATGTTTGAATAAAAGAATAAATTATATAGGGAAAACAAATAAGGTGATATATAAGATAAACTAATATGAGATATTTTCTTAAAATACTAACATTAATCTTCTAATTATTAATCTTTTAGTTGTCAAAATTATGTATAATATATACATTATTTGAATGAATGCATCACATAATCTATTGATGAAACTTGTAATACATAAAGTGATATAATGTGGTTTTCAACAACTTGAGAAATATTTTGATGTAGCGGTTTCACGAAATCGAGGATATATTACGAAATACTAATCCAACAAATCATATGATGTTGTGTCAATCATTTTGTCTAAATTATGAGAAAATATTGGTTCTCAAGAAATCGGAGATAAAATAGAAACACCAAACTGATTATATGATAATGTCCTGATTAAAATCACATTTATCTTAGAATATTAAAGAATTTGAGAAATGAAATTCTAAGATTTTTTTTTTTTTTTAAAAATCTTAATTGGGGGGCCAATAGAAATAAGTAATGTGGCGCAATGAGAATTGAGAAAAGATGTTTAAAAAAAGTATAAAGATGTTGAAAAATAAGAATCATATCAATATGAAGTTCAAAAAAATGGTGAAATAGAATCATATCAATATAATTAGTTTTTACATTTTCTTAAAGTTGTTTACGATATTTTTCATTTTGTATAGTATATTTAACGTTTAAAAAATATATGGGATACACGTGAATTACAGTTACTTTATAATGAAAAAAAAACTAATTAGTTAATATTGGAGTAGTACGTAAAGTTTTGCGACAAAAGATTAAGAAAACAGTCCCAAATTCGAACTCTGAACACCTCAATCTGAATGTGAACATGAGAGCTTAATCAACTGAACAACCTTAAATTATGATTAAAAGAAACTCAAAAATTTAGTATACCCATTATAAACTTGTCAAGATAGAAAGAAAAATAAAAATTGAATAATTGTTGAACTCTGCATGCCTCTGTGTGAACATAAGAGTATAACCGCTGGACCAAGGTTGCGTTGTGAAAAAGAGCAATCTCAAAAAATAAATATACTCGTTATACAGGACACGTGTCAATCTGAAATTCAACTCGAATTTTTCTTGTATATATGACTAATTAATAACATGATAATATTGTTTTTTCATTTATTTTATTTATTTATTTTTTTGAAATTTGCCTACACGATATACTTAAAATTAAGTTATTAGCCAAATCTTGGGGCGGTAGGCACCATTGAACTTGGGAAGAGGTCCCAACTCCGAAGTTCACCGAAAAAAAAGCATTTAAGAAAGTTGATATTTAGCAAGTTTCTCAACTCTGAGCTTGAGTCTAAAAAAAAACTGTTATATTATACACAATAAAAAGTTTATAGTTGTACCTAACTATAATTACATAGAATTTTATAGTTGTATATTATATTAATATAGTTGGCTCTTTCTACTAAACACAATTATAATGGTCTAAAGTTGTATACTATATAGTCTACCGAACATTTCGATTAAAGAAATATAAAACATATAACAACAAAGAATTATTATTACATCTATAATAAATGTCCTTAACCACGAAATATAACCTTTGTATTTCTTTCAAAAGAAGGCGACAAATTTTAATTAACTCTACAAACACAAAACCCTAATAGGGGTTTCGGTCCGCTAAGAATATAATGAAAATTGGAATATAAAAATCCAAAAAAGGCAAGAAAATCAAGAAGCGAGCGCATAGGGATCCGTGCCATCAGATTGTGATGAACCGCCCATATCACTTTGCACCTCCATTTCCATTTTTTTACGCCTCGGGCCACCAAACTTTCTTTGTTGCTCTGTTTAATAAAGAAAATGAAAAATTAATTGCTTTTTTATTTTGAATTGGTAATGTAAAAACTATATATTTTCAAAATAAAGGCTCATAATGAAAATTTCTGCTCATACGTATCGATTATTGCGTATTTGAATCTAAAAAAAATGATTGCGCATTTGGTTCTTTTTATATTTCTAATTCTGATGTAATTTAATGTTTTAGGCTCAATTAAGTATGAGCAACAAAACAACAAAAAGTCAAGGAAAAAAAATGGTCCAACTATAATCCCAGCATTAATTATATACATCCGATAACTTTCATAGTGAAGCATTAATTATAGTAATAATAAAATTAATACTAACAATAAGTGTGCCTTTGACACCAGGAAAAATCAAGAAAATTCCCAATATGACCCCATAAAATAAATATCAAAATTACAAATATACCCACGAGCTTCAAAATATGCCAAAATCACCTCTCCTTAAAAAGTAGCAATAATTTTTCACATGTAAAAAACCTAATACTTTCGCAGGACTACAAATGCAACTATTCCAAAACAAAAAAAATAGGGAATAAAATATTAAAAATGAACTTACTTTTGTTATTAATATTGTTGCGAGTCATTTCAAGAAAATCTTCCCAAGTTAATTTTCTCAGCTCTTCTTTCGCTTCTTCCGTCAGCTCGAAATTTGGCTCTCTCCCACACATAAATGCGGCTCTTTTTCATTTCCACCACCCAAAAAATAAAAAATATCAATTAGAGACATAAATTAACCAGTATAGCCCAAAAAATTCACAATACTTTTTGAGTTATTAAAGGGTATTACTTGATGTATGCAGTTTTTGAAGGATAAATCTGATACATCTTGAGTTTCTAGAAGGGCAAATATAGTATTTGCAGTTTTGCAAGGACAAATTTGATATTTTGACTTCATAGAAGGGCAAATTCAATAGATTTTGGGTTCTAAAATGACAAATGTTGACATCTACAGTTTTAAGGATAAATCCGATTTCATAACAGTAAATTTGCTAACACTAGTCATTTTTTGACATGCACTTTCTGCAAATAACACAACAAAGTGCAAAATTGTAATTTTCAATAAATGAGAAATTTGCAAAAAGCCCCTATACTATACCGAAATTGCAAAAAAGGCCCTGCATTTTTGGAAATTGTAAAAATCCTCATTTACTGAAAATTACAATTTTGGGCTTTGTTGTGTTATTTGTAGAAAGTGCTTGTCTAAAACGGCAAATTTCAACAAATCTGATTTTAGACCTTTACCACCAATCAGCAGTTTCAAAACGGTAAATTTCACACGTAATTTTTGCAACAAAGGACCAAAATGTAATTTTCAACAAATTGAGGTACCAAAATTTCACACGTATTTGCAGTTTCGCAAGGACAAATTGATATTCCGACTTTCTAGAATGCCAAATTCAATAGATTTTTCTTTTTCCAAAACGGCAAATTTCGATATCTACAGTTTTGGAATGACAAATCTGAATATTTTCGAACAGTACATTTGCCAAAATTGCAAAAAAGCCCCTACATGATGCCGAAATCACAAAAAAGCCCCTACATTATAGCCAAAAATCGCAAAAAAGCCCTGGGATTTTTCGCAGTTTCCAACAATGCAGGGGCTTTTTTGCAATTTCCACGTAATGCAGGAGTTTTTTCAAATTTCTCATTTATTGAAAAATTACAATTTTCGCCAACACTCAGCAGTTTCAAGACAGTAAATTTCGCACGTAATTTTTGCAACAAAGGGCCGACACGTAAATTTTCAACAAATCGAGGTACCAAAATTTCACACGTATTTGCACTTTTGCAAGCACAAACTCAATATTACGACTTTCCGATCGGCCAAATTCAACATATTTTTTACATTTTAGCCCCCAATAATAATTTCTCTTAACATTTTAACATAAAGTCTCGCGGCTTCTTCTTGAGACCTGACCGTCCCTAAATGGATCTGTTTTTTATCGACTTTTATTGCACAGAAACCCTGGGCTTTTTTTGCAATTTCCAATTAATGCAGGGGCTTTTGCAATTTCAGCACAATGCAGGGTATCTTTTGCGAATTTCTCATTTATTAAAAAAACTCCTTACATGATGCCGAAATCGCAAAAAAGCCCCTACATTATTTCCAAAATTACAAAAAAAACACTACATTTTTTGCAACTTCCAATAATGTAGGGTCTTTTTTGCAATTTAAGCATAATGTAGGGGCTTTTTTGCAATTTCGGCATAATGTAGGGCTTTATCGCAACCACAGCAACAAAGGACCATAACGTAATTTACCTATCATAAAGTCTTGCGGCTTCTTCTTGGGAGCCCACAGTCCCTAAATGGATCTGTTTTTTATCGACTTTTATCTCGCATCGCGCACATTATTGCCAAAACCGCAAAGAAGCCCTGGGCGTTTTTGCACTTTTCAATAATGCAGGATCTTTTTGCAATTTCAGCATAATGCAGGGGCTCTTTTGTGAATTTCTCATTTGTTAAAAAAAACCCTACATTATACCAAAATTGCAAAAAAGCCCCTACATTATTGCCAAAATTGCAAAAAGGCCCCTACATTATGCTGAAATTGCAAAAAAGCCCCTGCATTATTGGCTTTATTGTAATTTTGGAAATAATGCAGGGGCCTTTTTGCGAATTTCTCTTAACATTTTGACATACCTATCATAAAGTCTCGCGGCTTCTTCTTGAGACCCGACCGTCCCTAAATGAATTTGTTTTTTATCGACTTTTATGGCGCCCTGCCACTTCACGTTCTCGAAGTAGACCCTGCGCATCACACACATTATTGCCGAAACCGCAAAGAAGCCCTGGGCGTTTTTGCAATTTTCAATAATGCAGGGGCCTTTTTGCAATTTCAGCACAATGCAGGGGATCATTTGTGAATTTCTCATTTGTTTAAAAAAAACCCTACATTGTACCAAAATTGCAAAAAAGCCCCTACATTATTGCCAAAATTGCAAAAAGGCCCCTACATTATTTCCCCTGCATTATTTGCAATTTCGGCATACTGTAGGGGCTTTTTTGCAATTTCGGCATAATGTAGGGGCTTTTTTGCAATTTCAGCATAATGTAGGGGCTATATCGCAACCACACCAACAAAGGACCATAACGTAATTTACCTATCATAAAGTCTTGCGGCTTCTTCTTGAGACCCGACAGTTCCCAAATGAATTTGTTTTTTATCGACTTTTATGGCGGCCTGCCACTTCATGTTCTTGAAGTAGACCCCGCGCATCACGCAGGGCTCCTGGTCCGAGTACTGCTTCCTCCTGTGCCTCTTTCTGCGTTTAATCTCCTTGCCTGGTTTCAGAAAAGTTCGAGATAATTACGAAAACGCCCTCGTATGATCTTTTTTTTTTCTTTGTTTCTTTTTTGTTTTTTGTTTTTTAGTCTGTTTTTGACGTTCTATTTACTTGCCTGGCCCTCTAAAAATCAGAAAAATTATAAAGACGGGCTGTATAGGATTTACGCAGAGAAAATTAATTTCTGGTTTGTCTTTTTCTTTTTCTACTTTTTATTTCCTATCCTGGCCTCCGAAAAAATAGAAATTACAAAAACATCCTTGCGAAGGATTAATGTAGTAGAGTTTAGAATTTTAGACCGTGCCACCTTTTTTGACTTTTTTATGTTTCTTTTTTTATTTATTTTATTTTTTGGGGATTTATTTTACGTGCTCCTGAACCTTTTTTGCCGTTTTATTTCCTTTCCTTCCTTCCAAAAAATTAGAAATTACAAAAACGCCCTAGTGAAGGGTTTAGATGGAAAAGAATCATTCTTGTAACAAAAGAATAGTAACTAATTTTCATGTGCCTTTTTCCCTATTTTATTTCAACCGCTCTGCCACCTTTTTTGTTTCTCTCTTTAGCTTCATTATATGTATATGTATGATTATGAATATATGTATATACAGAGAAAAAAAAACATTTTTCCATGTAACATAAAAATGAAAAGAATAAAAAGAATCTTTATTTTTATTTTTGAGTTAAAAATAAGCCTTTAATTAATGCTACCTGTTGTATCAAATAAATCAGGTTTACAAAGTTGTGAAAATATATACAGATACTTAAAATGAAAACTAGTCAATTACATTCGATTCACGCTATTTTCATGACCTATAAAAAAGTAAAATTATTCTTTTTTATATATAATTAAGAAGAGAGAACTAACCAGGATAATATTGACCACCACTTTGACTAGACGGTTCTTCTTTTGGTACCGTAAAAACTGGTCCGCTTGAAGGTCCGGCTTTTGATTCACTTTTAATCACCTATAAATATTATTATTACTATTATTATTTTTTAATATGCTTAAATGAATGCATGAAAAGAAAAAGAATGATTTAAAAAGAGAACACTTGTCATCTAAATATCAGAAAGAAAATTCAAAATATGGTTATACATATTTTGGCATGTATATATATGGAAATGGTGCCGCTCGAATTATAGTTGAATATTATTATTTATTTATTTATTTCAAATGGAAAAATTGATTATAAAGTGGCCACATTAAGTCGAGGATAAAAAAATTCAAGCATAATTGAATAATTGAGGGATAAATTCGGCAAAACTTGGTTTAAATTTAGAAGCAAGTATGTATTGAAGATTAATTGCTGTGCTAAACATGTAAAAAATTAAAAATAAAAATTGATTTCCTTAATTAACATAATATCACGATAATTCTCCAAGTATCTCTAAAGATTTAAAATAATAATAACAATGACAAGAGATTAAATTTATAGCAATTTTTTTACCAGCGGTAAGTTTGAAGAAATAACTGGAGGCAATGGATAGAAGCTTAATTTTTTCACATTTGAAGAACCGCTCTGATTTTGATTTTGATTCTGATCCAAATTTTGATTTTGATTGAAATTTTGATTTTCGATGGATTTTCCATTTTCATTAGGCTTGAAGAGATCAAATGAGAACGGATTTCGCCCTGTTAAATTCAAATTTAATTTTAAAATTTAAACACGGGTATAGTTATAATAATAACAACAATAATTAATTCGAAGGCTATAATGATAGTAATAAATTAAACAATAAGCTTAAGACCATTAAATATTCTGTAAAATGGAATAAATAGAAAGAAAAAATCCAAGCAGAAACAGGATGAAGTAATTAATATACTGTTTTTCTTTAAATAGTAACGGCTGTTTTCATTTTTCACTAGAAACTCTTTTATAAATGAAATAATAAAGTAAAAAATAAAAAAAGGTGAATATAAGAAGGGTGAAAATGAATATATACCGTTAAGTCCGAGATTTCTTCGCCTCCTTAAGCTAACCATGATTGATTTATATCTATAAAAAGAAATAGAAAAAAGGTAATTCAATAAAGAGAGTTTAATCTGTTTACTTAATTATAGTATAATGTAAATTTATGAGAACCAATGAGAAAAGAAAAGAAGAAAAACCACTACTAACGCAAAAAAACCAAAACTCTTTAATTGAAATTAGAAAGAAATATTGAATTTATTACATACAAAGCTAAATTACATTACAAAAAGTAATAGCACCCCCACAAATACATTACTAATGATTGAAAAATAATGTCCAATTAATAAAACACGAAATATATATATAGAGAGAAAGAGAAAGAGACTCGTCTGGTCAAACCCAAAGTCAACGCTCTCAAACCACACAAACAAGCAAAAGAGCTGATGAAAAGGATAAAACATGAAACGAGAATTAATATCCGAGTTCTGAATACTTATAAACCACTATTAAAACTAAAATCACTCTAGCTTTGAAAGAATCAAAATTACTCAACTCTCAAATCTGAAACAGGCTCTAAATCAATCAGACCCCTTTACCAACCAATCCCTAAATCCAAAATCAGCTCAAACTCAAACTGATCGAAATATGAACAAGCTGGTACCAATCTAAATCGCACAAAACAAGCAAGAAAGAACTACTAAGTTGATACAAAATCAGTAAAATAACAAACACAAAACAGGGCTATTTTACTGTTTTCTCAATAAAAACTGCAAACGACCCATCAGAGAAGAAGGCCGAGTCTCTACCTTGGCCAAGTCAAGCCGCCACAAACGGAGAAGAAGATGAACAAACAAGGGTATTTCCGTAAAACCCACCTCCCCAATTAAAGTTGGTAGAAATTTAGAGAGGTATAAACAGAACCCAGAAGAGAAATAATAGAGAAGGAGAAGTTGGCGAAGAAGAAGAAGGTGGTGCCTCACATCTACCACCTTTCTCTCTCTAATCTCATTCTTCTCTCTCTCTCTCTCTTCACAATTTAGTCACCTATTTTATTTTTTCCTTTGTATTTTATCAAATATATTTCCTTATTCTTTTCCGCTCTATCCTTTTATGTGCTGGTGGAGGAGAGAGAAGGCTGAACGTATGATTTCTGTTTTTTTTTTCGATTTATGGAATTACTTAAATACCCTTGGAATTGTATGATTGTCTGAAGGGCAAGGTGATGCGTGGACTTCCTGAAAGGTAATTAGTAGAGTGGAAATGACCAATTTGCCCCTCTACCAGCCGTTCTGTATTTTTTTTCCTTTTTTATTTTTTGGAAATGGCCGCCCATGATCTTCACCTGCCTGTTTTATCATATCAGCATATCACCTTCACATTTTGCAATACCACCTCAAATGTTTTTGTATTTGTGATAAAACATGTTTATTTTTCATGGAATTTATGGAAATTGATTTTTGTGAATGGTAACTTATATGAAGTGCTTTTTTACCAAATGGGAAAAAATATTTATCAAAAGATTATTTCAAAGTTTTGTATGTCAGTTTTAGGAAGCTAGTCTCTCATTTACTTCTTCTTCTTCTTCACTACATAAAGGATTTTTAGAAGCATGTTCAAAAGAAGCAAAACCGTCTAAGTGATAGTTAATTTTAAAACTAACTAGGCCACGAGATATGCCAAATCTTGCTAGTTTAAGCAGTTAGGCACTTTTAATTTTAGAAAAAAGTCTTTGAATTTTAACAAACGCATTTAGTATATTCAGCAAATCTTTCAACCAATGATAATGGTTTGAATCTCAAAAAAAAAAAACTATGGCATGAGATATATATGTTATTTATATTCAGTTATATGTTGTTTTGTTATGATGTCTTTGTAATTGACTAATATTATTTTAAAGCTTAAATATAATCTACCAAATTAAATCTTATTTCTATCAATTAAACAAAAGTCACTATGAAAAGTATAAATATATTACTTTAAGTTGTTTAGAAGTAGAAGGAACATATATTCTATTTAGATGTACCTTGAGAAGATGTGGCAAACTAAATACTAATAATACATTTTAATAATTTTGTTTATTATGTTTTTAAAATAATAATAATAATAATAGTAATAATAATAATAATAATAATAATAATAATAATAATAATAATAATAATAATAATAATAATAATAATAACAACAACAACAACAACAACAACAACAACAACAACAACAATAATTAATAATGTATAAAATATATAGTTAACCAAAATCATCAACCACTATGGCTCATATAGTTGTCCAGTTCATGAATAATACTCATATAATTTATGAACGCGTATACGACTAGTTTTGCCGTATCTAACATAGTAAATACTTCACGTACTTTACAAAATTATAAAAGTATTTAAGTATTAAACACGTTTCGCCGTACGGATAATGAAAAAATCATTTACAAAAATAGAATTTATTAATTAAATAAAAATAAAAACTTAATTTCTTGAATAAATTAAGACAAGAACTAGCTAGGAACTACAATTTACATACTTAGAATTCTAAACTAAAATAAACATTTTTTTAATAAATAACGATATTTCTTGATTACTACTGAATAAACATTTAATATTTACATGCTTTTATAATAAGAGCATATCACTTACCATACATATAATGAATTCGGAATGGATGACTGTGCTCTGACTTTATATATTAATAATACAAAATTTACAATAACATGAATAATAAAATAAACTGTTTTTTGCAATAAGTATAAGGATTTAGTATATTTACTAATTTTCTTGTTACATGAGAAAATCATACAGTCGTATATGTATATTGTTTTATTATTTATATACTTTCAAATATTTATTGTTATTAAACATTTTTATAGTGTCTACATATTATTTTAGAATATCTGTAAAATAAATTTACTGCTAATTTATTAACTCTGAGTTCTGCGCAATCTGAAAATGTACTGCTATTTTTTTTAACATTATTAGTCTAGTTGATATTTATGTAAGGATTCAAACAAAATATTAAGTAGGGACCAATACTTAAAAAAGACTTTTGAACTTCTTCCTCCATCAACCTTTTTTTGACAAATTTACCCTTTAAAACAGTTTAATAACAAAATACCGAGACAGACAGCATGGTCATATCTATTACCTAGGGGCAAAATCGTCATTTCCGTGAAAATGATATTACTGGTTCTCTGGCGGCCAGGCGTGAGAGATTAATAATGTAAATGACGAGGGTAAATTTGTAATTTTACGAGTAGGTTTTATTGGCATGGAGTTTTGTTCTAGGCACCGACGACTTGTATAAAATCATACATCATGAACTCGGTTCTCTAGACCATCATATATAATTATAATTATTTAAAATCATTAAATATTTCTGTTAAGGATTTGGAATTATTTAATAATAACTTAAATATTACTTTTATAATATTTTTGCGTGTATATAAATAACGACGGATCATAACTCATATCAATGAGGGTGTCGTAACAAAAATTATACCGAAAATTTAGGGGGCGATGCACATATAACTCTAATTTTATCGTAGAAAATATAGTAGTGTACTTATAAATATATTATTATTTTTTTTTTATACAATCACAATCAATAGATTATTAGACCTGCTAAATATTAAGTTATATATATTCATGGTAACTAGAATTTGTCTTTTCAAAATTATCGGGATGTTTCATCGCTTGAGCTAGCAAGTTTCGGTATATATACTATTACTTTAAATTTTAGGGGGAAATGTTGCCTATAAATCCCTATTAAGATTCATTAATGGATATACAGATATAATTCATGCTTCTAATAAATTGCATTTTATTTACCTATGTGGACCTAGTGCATGGAATATAAACAAGGGGTTGCGGTCGTTGGACGGATGGAAAGGTGGTGGCCATAAGGTGGTAAGGGAGAGGATAACGTCCACCCTTAGTTAACTTGTACTTGAGAACCAATTTAGTTCAACATATTCCACTGTTTTTTTTTTTAAATTTCATGCAAGTCACCTTTCAAAAAAACAAAATATCAGAATTATCCTCTTCAAATGTAAAATGTAAGTAAATAAATACATTCAAATATAAGCTAATATTTCTTTTTTGAAATTTCATTCTGTAGTGTGACCTTTTCAAGAACCCAAAATAACAGATTTGTCATTTGCAATTGTAAAATATAAGCAAAATTATCAAAAAGTAAATTTCCATCATTGTTACTGTTGAAACAGTAGGTTATATGTAACTTTATCATTTTGTGTTTACATAAGAAAATCAATGACAAGAATGGTCAATTAATATATTTTAATTTTTGGTAATTATTATTTATTAAGATAAATTTGATATTTTTAATTTTTGGATGGGGTATTATTTGTTATATTTTGCATTTTGGAAGAATAAGTTGAAATTTTGAGTCTTTGGAAGGGTATATATATGAAATTCTTTTTTTAATAAGGAATTGCATGATTGTATGTACTTTTTTTTTTGGAACAGTTTTATTGATGTAAACTAACTCTATTATTATTCTGTCAAATCATAAACAATACTTTAGTGCTGTAATTTCTAGGAGTCTGAAAGCTCGAAAAATGGTATTAGCCGGGGTTCCATTTAAACTTGAATTATCAAACTAAACACAAACTAAATTTAATATTTTGATGAATTTATGTTTTTCTAGAAAAATATCTGCATCTATTGTGTTTGATTTGTTTTTGTAGGGAGTTATGTTTTGATTTTTGGGTAATCCGGATAAAATAATATTAATGTCAATTTTATTAGTCAGCCCACTTTTATATCTGAGATTTTGGTCCCAAAATATTATTTTAGTTGGAAATTTCATTAAATGTACACCTTAGTAGGTAATAATACAAATATTTTTTTTTATATTAATAATACTATTATTATTTTTGTTAGCGGTGTTTGTTTCTTTTCTTAAATTAATGGCATTGTACTGTATCATTAGTTAGATTTAAAGGTGGCTAATATATAGGTCAAATCATTTTTAGTCCCATAAAATTTTTCATTTGAGACCAGGTTATGTTTGGAAAATTTCAGATTATAAGACCAGGCTGCATTCAAACCAGACTTGTTTGGAAAAATTCAAGTTCGAATCAAATCGATTCTTCATTTCAGTAAACTTCAAATTCAAGCCGAGAGGAGAAATTGAGAATTTACAGTTATAAGAAGGGCACGCAAAATTTTAACATATAAAATATTTGTTTACAAACCCTTGTTTAATCATTGTATGAATTATGAATTCTACTCAAGAAACTTTTTTTTTTCGAAACGATATCTATTTATTTTTGGTTGTTTGTTTATTAGCTACAAGGGTTGACCTCACTCAACTGGCCGAATAATACTCTTTCCTCAATTATTGTTTATATTTTCCTAAAAAATGATAAAAGAATACTTTTGTCATGTGAGAAGTGTGCAATGTAATTTGGAATTTCTAAACCATCTATTCATGTTCCAACTTGAGCCCAAATAAAACAATCAATTGAAAGTGACAAAGTTCCATATATTACATATATGTAATGCATGAAATATATCATTAAAAATGTATCACACTATTAAAATATTGCTTATATATTTAATCCATAAAAAAAACAAGGATGAAGAGAACCAAACTTTCCAAAACCATCACTCAATTAAAAACCAAGATATAAAGAAAGACAACTACAAAATAAAATTGCTACAAAATTTAAAAACCAAACTTTAAAAAAAAATTCAAAATCCCGTTACGATTTCTCCTGATTTACTTCACTAAACGCTCTTTTTGCAACGAGTAATTTTTCCCGCTCTTTTTTCTTAGCTAAAGCTTCTTCATCTAAGACTTTAATGGGCGACCATTCAGGCAGAATAAAATAATTACTAATTTTATCTTTTGTGAAATTTTCTCTGAATCTCTGCAAGTGGGGCCCGAATTTCAGAACCCCAAAATCTATTGCGGTGCCAGCTGTTGCAAATAAAATGGAGTATTTTATAGCTCCCAATTGTCCACCTAAAATTACAGATAAATTGATTAAATAAATAAAGTTACATAATATTTAAAAATAAAAGAAAATAAAATAAGGAAATAAAAAATAATGTGAAAATATGTTGTAATTTCTGGATTCACAATATGATCATGATATAAGAAATAAGAGTAATTGTCCAAAAATTAAAATACTATTGGTATGTTTGGATTTTACCAGAGGCAATATTTATACGGCCAAAAAAAGGGTATATTAACATTATAATGTAAATGGCATACTACATAAGAAAATGGTATATTGAGTATAGTATTATCAATTATATGCACTATACACCTCAAATTACATAAATTAATTAATTACGACCTTGAAATCTGCCAAGAATAGCTCCACTTGCTAATCCTCCTACAACTGAATTCATCAAATCATCTCTTTCTGATTTTCTTGCATCTCTTGCTAATTCACGCGCGCCTAGAATTAGAGTAAACTAATAATAAAAATACCTATTTTTTAAACTAAATATTTGTGAAATAATTTCAACCTGATCGGACTTGCAAAACAGTAAATGAATACTTCGAAATTGAATCATAAATTCTGGAATTTTGAGAAATTACCAACATTTCAAGGTTTAATTGAGCCTTAACCAGTAATTTTCATCAAAAACACTGTTAATTTCACACCACATACAAACAAAAAGCAAAAAAAATAACCAATAAAAAAATAAAAAAAAATAGTAAAAACCCATAAAAATCATACCAGAATAGCAACCAGCAACAACAGCAAAATTAGTCGCATAACTCAAAGCCAAAGCCCTTCGATTCTTTGCCGCCAATCCAAACGCTCCCCCTAATAATCCTACTCAAAACCAAACTCCCAAATCACAAATCAACCCATCATTTTAATTTATTTAATTCCAAACTCACCCCCTTAATAATCCTACTCAAAACCCAAAACTCCCAAATCAGCCCTTCATTTTCATTTATTTAATTCTAATTCCTTTTTTAGATTAGGATTTTACCGGCGAGGATGGTGGGGACAATGATGCGCTCCTTCCAGCCGTCCGACGGCGATTGGACTCCGGCGATCGAATCGTCGGAGGAATCCATCGGGCAGTGAGAGCTTTGGACTGGAGAAGAGAGAGATGAGTTGAATGAAGAATGAATATTGTGTTTTTGGTTTGAGTTGTTCTCCAGTGATACAGAAAACTGGACATTTCCAGTAATATGGTAATTTTTATGGGAAGGAAATGATGTTCTGAGAGCACTTTTTTATATACTCGGCTTGTTCGGCGACGGAATGGTAGAATTGCGGAATGAGAAATAGTCAACTATTTTATTTTATTTCAAGCGTGTTTAGCTAGATGTATTTGTCAAATAAAGAAATAGTAAATAAATTATTATTTTTTAGTAAAAATTAAAGAAAGAGAGAAAAAAACACGTTCTATTTCATCTCTAACATAGAATATTTTTTTCACTCTTTAATCCACTTTATTCTAAGGCTTTATTCCACCTTTACCGAACGGGCACTCTGAGAGCAAGAATACGTTATGAGAGCATCTTTATTTCATATTCTCAGATCTCAGAATATCGTCTCCCAATGTATATGATATGTATATCATGTGTGTGACTAATTGCGACTTCATTAATGAAATAATTGTTTGGTGTATCTTAATAAAATTAGTTAAAGGTAGCTTTCTAAGTTCTAATTCTAACACATTTTAATGCCAAGTAAAACAAGTTAAAACATTTTTTTTTGTTTATCATGCATAGTTGTCAATATGTTGAAGGAACTTATATGAGCCACCGGCTTATCTGTTACAAGTATCGTCGAAATTCATAAAAGTATAACATAATTACAAAAATATATATTAATATAAAATAGGTAGAATAAATATATAAATGTTATGATCCGTAAAAATAAGAATACATTTTATCATTCGTATGAAAATTTATAATATTAAAAAGAATATATATAATGAACATATGAAAATACATGATAATTCTATATAAGTATAATGAAAAACTGCTATTTAGGAGATGTTTAAGTGGGTAGTGCGGATATTTTTCCTATTTTCAAATACTAAGAAACTAACTATTTTAAGTGAAACAAAGCCCAAAAAGAAACAAAAAAATATTTAAAAATATTCTGTTCTAGCAATTAACTAACCATCCACTACTTTTTCACTAAATTACAACAAAAATAAAAAATAAAATAAAGAATTTGTATTTCGTCAAAATTGCGGCGCCATTTCAGAAAAAAAAAAAGGACAAAACTAAACTAACATTACAATCTAACCTCCATCATCTCAAAATATTAAAAGAAAGCAAACACAACTAGCTAATAGAAAAGAAAGAACTAAACGAACAAATGAGACATTATTAATAGATACAGCCGAATTATAATTGGGCGGAGTCAATCCACCAAAACCAGTACCACCAAACGGACTCAAAGGCATGATAGGTGTCATTCCAGGCGTACCGGTACCAGTTGAAGAGCTTGCAGGTGTAGTTGAACTGCCAGCAGAACTGACAGAACGGGAAAAAATGATATAATATAATATAATTAAAATAAATTTAAAATTTGAAATATGAAAAATAATGTGAATAATGGGCTGAGAATTTAGAGAGAGATACCTTGCGGATGAAGGGTATGTGCATGATCCATAACCTATATATTATTCAACAAATCACAAAAGGAAAAAAGAATATTAGTAAAAATTATCAAAACATAACAAGTCATGATAAAGTTCGGTTGAGAAATGTTTTTGGGCCTGGATTTAAAATTTCCAAATTTTCGCATTAGGTTTTGGTTTGGGGCTTCATTTCTTTTATCTTTAGATTAGATTCTAGGGGATTTCATATTTTTCCAGATTTTATTTTTCTGGCTTTTTAGTTTGTAAATGAAATGGCTTGTAAATAACTATAGAAATATATGGAAATATACATTTGGAAGGGGATAACTAGCCCCTTCCAAATTTCGTCAAAAAAAAAAAGTAGTAGTCATGATAAGATGCATAATCATAGAACGGTGTATGTTTGTATGGGCTATTTCTTATATAAAAATCATTCAGATGTTCAGTTATTCATGTTACATGTTAATTGGATTTCGAATTATTCTTGTTCGGGTTTGAACTGTTTATTCGAGTTTGTGTTTAAACATTTTGGATGACATTTTGGGCCGGATCAGATTATTTTTTCCCATCTTCACCCTCACTAATTAAATCCATCCGTCAGTCCATGACAAAAAATTGGCCAACTTTCTATAAACTTCCATCAATTTATTTACAAACTGATGAAATGCTCGAATCTTAATGCCTACTTCTCTTTCACTCCAAATCTAACAGTGGGTCAATACTCACTATCACTAACCCACCGCCTAAGAAAAAGCAATGTTTTCAAATTGTGCGGACTTGGCTTATGACCATTTATACTAACAACATCATCCTTAAACTAATCATTCCATAGTCCACATTCTACATCCTGCTCCAGGTCCAACTATCCTCAAATCACACAAAAAACTAAACAAATGTAAAAGAAACAAAATCTACGTACTGGGATCAGTAACCGTAACAACAGCGGTGCCGGCAAAGTCACACGCGCCCGGTGCACCGTTGGACCGCTGGTAGAAACTATTAAAAGCATATGAAGCGTGGGCCTGAAGAGTGTTAGGGAGGTAGCACAGGCCGGAGCTCTGAATCGGCGCGCAGTCCGCCGTACCGGACCCGCACGCATAGTCCAGCGCCGACTGGAGCGAGGTTTGAGCGTCTCCGCTTCTGGCGATGCACCACGTGGCGGTGACGGACTGTGAGTGTGCGGGTTGGTGGAGGAGGAGAGTTAGGAATAAGAGCAGGATTAAGATCATTATTTGAGAGAGAGAGAGAGAGAGAGAGGGAGAGGGGGAGAGAGAGTGGGGGAGAGAGAGAGGACCACAGATAGAGAGAGAAAGTGAGAAACAGAGAGAGAGAGAGAGAGAGAGAGAGAGAGAGAGAGGAGAGAGAGAGAGGGGGGCTGGCTGTGGGAGAAGGGAATATCGGAAAGGAGAAGGATGAACGAAGGTGCTTTATTTTTCTTTTGATTTTGAATTAAAATGTTTTGCTTTTGTTTCTTTTTTGACTTTCACCTTTATTACGTTGGATTTCGTTGGTTTTCAGATTTCATTTTCAGATAGGAGATTATGATTCTTCTTGTCCACATCGAATTTCTTACTACAATTTACATAGTGCTACGTCACTCAATAATTAATAAGTAGGAACATTTTCCGAAGTGACCCAAATAAATTTTAGAATTTTGTAAATAACCCACCAGCCAAAAATATTCCCAAACTAACCCACCAGTGGCAGCTCAGTCATTTTGGAAGTTCTCGGCAAAACTCAAGAAAGATATTTTACTCAAAGAACCAAGACAACAAAAAAGTTAAAATAATTAACTCCATATAATACTACTAATTTAACTTCAATAGTAAATAATACAATCTACAACTCAAAAAAATATCAACTACACATAACAAATACTAAATATTCGAAAAAAAAAATAATCATCTTCAATAGGAGATCAACCAAATGACAATGCTTAAAAATTGAAATTTAGGGTTTGGAGGTCCGATCAGAGGAAAAAACAGTGATGCTTAAAACAAAATAATATTCGATAAAAGTGAAAAGCATGCAAAATTAATTATTTTCTTTTCCTTTTCGTGTGAAGTTCTTTCTTTTGCTAAGCTTTAGACATTAGAGGAGACATAGGGGCATGATTTGGATATAACTTCATGGGCGAGCTAGAATAATAATTAATACTTATAATATATATATGTATATATATATATATATATATATATATATATATATATATATATATATATATATATATATATATATATATATATAACATTCGTATTAGATAATAAGGCTTCATAATTTTAAGGCTCTAGACTCAGTGGTAGCCCACCTAGGCACTTGGGTCGTCCTTGTAACCCATGGTCTCACGAAGTTGTATATCTTGATCATGCATGTTTCTGATTACAAAAAACACCCGCCCTTATTCAAATAAAAAAAGAAATATAATCTTTAGAGCGCTCGTC
The DNA here is from genome assembly GCA_024447665.1 of Juncus inflexus. Taxonomy (NCBI): domain Eukaryota; kingdom Viridiplantae; phylum Streptophyta; class Magnoliopsida; order Poales; family Juncaceae; genus Juncus; species Juncus inflexus. Next base: position 1,329,319 of record JAJHPC010000009.1, read on the forward strand.
TATAGTACTCAACTTTTTTTATTTATTTAAGGATAGATCTAATCAAGATAATTATGATTAATATGGGTATTTTAGATATATATATAATACTAATTACATAGATTTATTCTTAATTTCTTTCCATAACAACCATATCTTTACTTCCATCCCTTCCATTTGAGATTTATTTTAAAAGATTTCCATTAAACTTATTTTTCTCCTTCATCCACATACCACAAATATAACTTTAAGAAAAAAAAATATTATAATATCATTATCATGTTCTAGTGGTGTGAATATATTTTCTTTCAGTATTAAATATTATCAGATCTCCTCACCCAAACCCTCATAAAAAATAATAAAAGAAAAAAAATACCAAAAAAAGGAAAAAAAATCTATTCAACAGTAGATCTCTAACCCTCTCTCTCTACTTGAAGGTCATGGTGTACTGCTATTTTTTTCCTTGCAATTCAGTTGAATTAAATTTGCTGAGGATAATCACTCTTGAATTAAATATATAGATTACTTATCTATCAACCCTAAATCTTCATTATCAAGTTGTCAAAGGGACCAACTGATCAAAACAGAAACAATCAATTTACAAATTCAATAACAATCAATTTACATATAACTTATCCAATGATTCTTTCACTAAACATGATATAAATTCAATAACAATAAATTTATATATAACTTATCCAATGATTCTTTCACTAAACATGCAACACAGAGTATGGTCAAATTCAAGACAAGCCAATTTCAAAGTATCATGCTCAAATTGTCCCTTTTTTTAGTTTGATTCGGCATTTATGTACGTACTCAATTTATTCTTTATTTGACAATCAATTTATTCAGTTTCTCCTTACTTTTCTTTTTCTATTCTCAATGGATGAATGAGAGATGATAGCAACATTGGAAATAGAAATCAAAGAAGGGGGAAAAATAGAAAGATAAAATTATATATTTACCCTTCTTTGTCTATTTTAGAAAAACAAAAATAATTATTGTGTTTCACTTCAAATTTAATATGGACCGTACAATCTAAGTAAATTCAGAGACTTGAAGTACTATAAAATTTCTCTAATCTTTATTGGAAGAGACAATCTTTGTTGAAAGAGATTTTGCATGGAAAAAAAGAGGGAATCTCCGTTGGAATAGAGGGGATCATAATCATCAATTCCGTTTATATGTATATATATATTTTTAAAAAGACGGAATTTAAGAACATATTCTTTATTTTGTATTTTATATGAACGGATTAAATGGCTCCATAATTTTTCCTTTTGTTTATTATAAATTAACAGATTCCATGATTCCGTGGGCGAGTTTAGAAATATTTTTGGCTGATGGGTTATTTAGAAAATCTAAAACTTATTTGGGTCAAAAGATATTACAAGTATAAATTTTGTAAATTCAACCGGTGTGAAGTGGTCAGGGTCAGGGAAAGTAGTTCGAGAAGACAGTGTGAACTATGAAGTATTATGTTCTTCAAATACCCTTGTTTTTAATTGATACTTCAGTGGCACAAATGAGATTGATGTAATAATATTGTGATAACATAAGGTTATTTTGGGAAGTTTGTGCTGGTCTGAATGACAATGCGGCGCTGGCTGTTGAGGTCTGAGAGACTGCCACGTGGCAGGAAATGCATACGTGTACTGTATTGTCTCTCTTCAGGTGAAACTGTATCTTTTGTGGCTCCTTGCGATTTTTTTTTCTTTAGATCAAAATTAATTGCGCAAATACTGATTTAAAAAAAATTGAGTATCCATCACTATCGTCATAATTTCTGGCGGTAGAGAGTGTTTACCGCCATATATTCTGAAGGTATAGTCTATTTTTAATTTTTTCAACCATTGGACCTAAACAGATTAATTAGAAGAAATTAGTGTCTACCGCCAACTTTTCTGGCGGTAAATAAGTCTACTGCCATAATTATGGCGATAGAAGCTATTTTTCAATTTTTTCAATCAGTGAACCTAAGCAGGTTAATTATGGAGAAATTATTGTCTACCGCCAAACTTTCTGACGGTAGATATAGAAATTTTTTTTAACATCAAAATTCTTACCCGCTTCACCAAGGAAATCAACGAAAATTTTTGAAAATTGGGCTCTACCGCTAGCTTTATGGGGGTAGTGACATTTTTGTAATTTTTCTAGTTCCCGTTATCAAACTCGTTAAGGAAAAAAAATTATACCTCTACCGCCAGGATTCCTGTCCTGGCGGTAGAGATTCAAAACCCAAAATTTCGGTTCCCTGACTGAAATGCGAAAAAAATAATAATAACACATCTACTGCCAGATTATCTGGTGGTAGAATTGTGGGTTTTTTGTTCTGATTTTCCCCCCGGACAGGAGACCTAAAAAAATAATAAAACCACATCTACCGCTAGAATTTATGGCAGTATACACCCTAAACCCTAAATTTAAACCACGCCCCCCCTCTCTCTCCCCCACTTCTCCTATCTGTCTCCAAAGAAAAAAAACCAAAAAACAAGCGATTTTTCAATGATTTTCTATGAGCCAAAAAAAAGAGAAAATAAGAAAAATATTAAAGAGAAAAGAAGAAAGTTCAAGAAAAGAAAGACCGAAATAGGTAATTTATTATATGTTATTTTCAAAATTTTAATAATGATTTATATTTATAAGAAATTTGTTGTTGATTTATTGAAATATGATTGAAATTAGGAAGAAGAAAGAGTAAATTATTGAAAGAAAATGACACAGAATAGATCAATTCTTGTATATTATGATTATCGGATTGTAGCATTATCCAACGGAATCAATTATGACCCACCTGAACCATGTTATTGTTGGGTTTCTACCATTCATAACGCAGCGGAAAACAAAAACGAAACAAAATCGAATTCGAAACCCAAAAGAAGGATCCGTGAATTACAATTAAATCAAAGAAAAGTTCATAACTTTGTACCTTCGGATTACGCTTAATCCGTGATAATCAAAAACGAATTTGGTTGACGGTTTTCTTTGCCCGTTCCAAACCGGTTTCCAAACCGATCCTTTGAATGATTCGCCTAATCGGTCTCACAAACCGATCTCCAAGCAATCTCCAAACGAACCGATTCTCCAAGCAAACCGATTCTCCAAATAAACCGATTCTCCAAACAAAAATCACGGTTTCAACCCAAATCACAAAGACGCGGCACTTCGCTTCGTCCTCTGCTGGTATCCACACGAACAACCCCTTTGAACAGATAAAGAACGATATATGCTAGTATTCGTTCTTCATTTCTCTCACAGAAAATAACAAAAGAATAATTTTCGGATTTTTTTTTCTCTCCTTTTTTTCTCACAAAAAGATGGACGAAAATATTATACCCTTAATCTGATTTTGGGGTGTCTCTTGTACCTATATAGTCCATAAGTTTCATATCCTATGTGCATGGTAACTATGTAACCATATATGCAACACACCTTATCATATAAGATGTAGGATTGGATGTGTCACTTGACTATGTAGCTCTCCATACAACTTATCACATAAGTTATGATTTTTCTGTGTACGTCTCATTAGTTGTTTTTTGTGTGTGACCCTGTAGGTTTACTTAATGTTGGCAATAATCACAATGAATTATAAATCATGAGCGGCCTCTAACAAGACATCATGATTACCCAAATTAAGCAAGTATAGATGATTCGATCAAACCTAATTTATGTAATGCATTGTATCCTTTTGTTACACGATATCTATATCGTCCATAAGGCATGGTATGTGTCAACCTTATGTTGGTCGATAAATATTTCTTGATACCGAATTTGATTGAACATGAAATGACATTAATAACTCCTTATTAATTCACTTGAGCACGGCCGTGCGTTTCTTCAATCAAATCATCAAGAGGCCTATAGATATCTGTCTCAATTTATGAGAGGAACAAATCCTATCTTAATTAAACTCTTTCCTCCTCACAATTCATTATATACCTAATTATAATCTTTATGATCGCCCGGTTAAAGACGATTTTAAACTATATTAAAGTATAAAATTTATCATGTAGGAAACTGAGATAATCTCAAGTCTAAGGATTACAGATACATTCTTTACTGAGAATAACTAATGACACGAACCATGTAGTATTCTCAAGGTGGGTCAATCCAGTATATGGTCTCTAACATATACTTACGTTAATGACTTAATAACTCTTATTCATGATCAGTAAAACGTGACCATCAGTCAGCTAACATACTGATGTCCATTTATAGCTTATCATAAAGTATGTTTGTCTCACAAACATCCTATTAATGATCAGGGACGGTTTAGAATATCATTCATAATACTTTATAGTTTTACTATCAAAGTCACATACTTTGATGATATAAAGCTGAATATCATATTCAAGGTTCATTTTAGTAATAAAAATAAAATAACCAATACGCATTTATTATATAAAATATTTCTAAATAAACACAATGTTTGTTTAACATAATCCATACATCTAGGTCTCAAATATATTGGCCTAGGGCATACTACTAACAGTTATATCCCAGAAAATACAACAGTGAATAGAGATTATTGCGAATTGTGTAATAAAATTTTTGAGAATATTGGTTGGTCGTATAGTAATGATCTTATTAACCGAGATAGGTTTTCTTCCGTTAAACGCGAAAATATGTTAAATTATAGATTATTGAAAATTATCAATGATGCACAATTGGTTAAATTTGCGGAGCACGTCGTAAGGGTTGGGGGTGGAATTAGAAATATATATTGACCGCATTCAAAGTAAACAATCTTAGATAGGAACAAGTAGTAGATCAAATATAGTTTCAGATGCAGACGTGCATGAGCTAATAGAACCCATACATAATGAAATAAATAATGAAGATGGGGATGATGACGCATTTGCCACCTTTGATATGACACGTGTGGACAATAATGTATTTCCAGAAATAGAACATGATGAAAATGAATTAGACGAGGAACCAAAAATGGGGTCAGAGGACGAGAAAGAAATTTATGAGGATAACGAGAAGAAAGGGAGATAATAAACCATCAGACGTGATTAAAATATACGTAACACGGTGAAATGATTAATGTGGGAACATTCGGCGATCCGCCGGCGGGGAAGTTCAAAGATAGTTCAATGTGAGAACATGCGAGAAATGATGTTGTATCAGGTACGCGCGTGAATGAAAGAGATGATGAAATCTTATATAAGGGGAATACATTTGAAACGAAATGAGAGCTTCAATCGGCCATGAGAGCATACAGTGTCAAACATCACGGAAAAATAGAGGTTGGCCACTCAAACAAAAAAAGATACATTGTGGTCTGCAAGCTTAAAGATAAAACTAGAGGATGTAAATGGAGGATGCACGCTTCGATTAATAAAAAAAACAGAATTATGGGAGATTAAAATATTTAAACAACTGCACGTATGTATTAATCAGACACCTAGAAAAGATCATAAACAGTTAATGAGTGCGCTTGTTACGGGGCTAATTCTAAATATCGTTAGAGCATATTTAGATATTAAACTCGTAAGCATAATAGAAGCCGTTAAATTGAAGGTTGAATATATCATATCGTATTGGAAGGCTTGGCACGCAAAACAACACGCACTTCGATTCTTATTTGGGGGTTGGAGGGAGGCTTATAAATTGCTTCCTGGATTAATGGCGGCAATATCATCAACAAATCCTGGTATTCTGTATTTTTTTAAAACTGGTGATCTAAATGGTGATGGTGAATTTGAGTTCGAAGGTCTTTTTTGGTCATTTGGTGCATAGCTCCACGGTTTCCAGTTATGCAAGCCCGTCATAACAGTAGAAGGAACATTTTTAACTAAAAAATACCAAGGATGTTTACTGATGGTGATTGGTAACGACGCAAATGGTCAGTTATATACCCCGTCTTCATGCACCATAACAAGTTCCTCATGACGGCTCTCATCTTATTTCCGCTCCATCTTTTTGAACGGACTTTAACCCCATCGCGCAGGCCTTTGTAAAGACTTCCATCTTAAAAAAAAAATATTATATTGTAATTAAAAAATATACTAACATATTAAAATTATTTAACTTCAAAAATAAAGTAACATGACCGTTTTTCTTTTGTCCGGAGCAATTGGACGATACGAGGATGAACCATGCGAGATGGTTGACTGCACAAATCTCATGGACTTGTTTCCATACCAACGCATGTAATCCAAATGATTCGCCGGATTGTACGGCCTGCTCTAAATTTTATGCTCGTTCTTCAACCAATATTCTTATCTGCCATATTGCCACTCCTGAATATATTCCGCGTGAACGGAAAACTAATCACCTCCACAGTAATGAATCATCTTGTGGAATGTATTATTGTATATACACCTTTCTTGTGGGGGTATTTTTTTATGAAGCCCGAACTATCGCATCACCCTCTGTGGGCGATAATGCTCGACGAGCCACAAATAAATCAACTTCGTCCGAATAAGTGTCGAATCTCTTTCAAGGTGACAAATGGGTGGGAGTCTCTCACGGTAAAGGGCGTATGGTGTCCACTCAATCTGAGATTCATGAAGGTTGTCGATCTAGTCTCGATTTCCCCACAAATGAGTAGATCCGGGTCTCTCTTTGATACTAGGACCAATCCAAATAAACCCAACTGTATCATTCTTATCTGGATCATCGTACATTTTTAAAACACCCGGGCCTATATCACGCCCCAGTGTTGGTCGCCTGAAATTGAAATGTGTCTAAGCCCACAATTGAAGTAATATAACACAACCCTTCATATTCTTCTTCCCAATTTTCGTGCTCTTGCACAACTCCCTGTATAAATATGCTAACATTGCACTACCCCATGACCAGTCTTCCAATTTTTCCAGATCCTCTAAAAATACCAGAGGAACAACCGATACACTATCTCCCGACGCCTCCGTAAACAAAATATCATTACATTACGCACATATTACATGACTTATGATTGATATAGATATCGTGTGACAAAGGGACTAAATATGTGATTGTTGATTAGGTAAATCGGATCACCGATATTCACTTAAATTGGGTAGTCATGATGGCTTGCTAGAGTCCGCACATGATTTATAGACTGTCAAGTCTATTGCCAACATTAAGTGAACCTACGGGTTCACACACAAAGAACAAACTGAAACGGGCACAGAAAATCCTAACGACTTATATGATGAGTTGCATAAGAATATCACAAAATATATTATCATCTTATGTGATAAGATGTGATATATATGTATATAAAGACTATGAGCACAAAAGATCATGTAATCTAGAAGAGTCTAGATGATGGCATATGGATAATGATGAGTGATGTCATACACATCTTTTAGTACGAAAAGACATAACACTTCACCTCTATATAAGGACATAGAGGGCTCTAAATTTACAATACAACATATCATTCTCTCTCTCATTATTTCTCATTCTCTTTTGTGAGACAAAAGAGAGAAAATATATTTTCTAATTTGTATGACAAAATTATGAAATGGTGCTTTCTTTTTGTATGACAAAAATGAAAGAGTGCGATTATATGAGAGGAATTATATACATCTTTTGTGAGATAAAATAAGAAGAGTTTTCTTATGCAAGAGGAGAACAAGCTACTAGCATATATATTGTTCTTCTTCCTGTTTTAAGAAGTTTGTTCGTGTGGACACCGGTAGAGGCGTTCGTACTTTCGGCGCTTGTGATCTATTCGGCCCAAGAAGATGAGAACGATTTGTTGAGAGTTTTGGTGGAGACCGAGTGTGCGGTAGATGACTTCCGCACGACCCGACCTAGACGGCCTAGACGGACCGAAAATCGGTTAGGATGGTAACCGGTTTAGAGGCACATGGACAATATGCATGGTTTGAGCGTCACGGATTAAGCGTAATCCGAAAGGTATCTTTAAGATTTATTTCTTTGATTTAACCAATACGCACAGATCCTCGGATTGGTTTTGGACGAAATTTTTGTTTTCCGCTGCGTTATGCACGTCGAAACCCAACAGAAACTCCTTTCTCAGCTCCATTTTTAGCTTCATCAAAGTGCAAATGAACGGATTCAACAAAATAATTGTATTAGAATATCCAACGAAAATTCCTTCATTAGATTTCGAATCAAATTTATCAAGTTTATTAGATTCATTAAGAATGAAATATTTACAACCAAAAACTTTACTGTTCGAGAAATTTGGCTTGCGGTCGTACCATAATTCATAAGGTGTCTTTTTCAAAATAGACCTTAGGCCGACGCAATTCGCAACGTGACAGGCAGTGTTAACTGCCTCAGCCCAAAGATATTTCAGAGTGGGATGTTCGTTTAACATGGTACGTGCAAACTCAAAAGAGTGCGATTTTACGCTCTACTACCCCGTTTTGTTCTGGAGTGCGTGGAGCGGAAAATTCACTTTTATATCCCCTTTTTGAGCAAAAGTTGTCAAATTTTGTATTTTTGAACTCACCACCATTATCACTACGAACCGTAATGATAGTAGTGTCTTATTCATTTTCCACAAGGGAACAAAATTTGATGAACACATCACTAGTTTCATTCTTTTAAATCAAGAAATAAACCCAAGTAAAGCGAGAGTAATCATCTACAATTACAAAACAGTACCTTTTACCGGCGAGGCTAGAGACGCTCATAGGGCCGCACAAGTCGAGGTGAAGTAGCTCGAGAGGGCACTTCATCGAAATTACCATCTTGGACTTAAAACCCGATGACTTGGATTGCTTACTACGCTCACATGCATGGCATAACTCATTTAGCTTAGGTTTGTGTGATGGCAAACCGGAAATTAGCACAAAGTTCCAAAATAAACACACAAACACACGATTATCCAAAATAAACACACAAATATTAATTATCCAAAATAAGCACATAAACTAGAGGTGGCAAATGGGCCGGTCGGATCATATTCGGGTTAACCCGTTTGTGTTCAGGTCAATTTTATGTTCGCGTCACCGTCGGATTTGGTCAACACGGGTCAGGTCAGGTCGGTTTTAGATCTTGTGTCGGTCGGATTCTTTTCGGGTCAAGAGTATCTTCGGGTGAGTTTCGAGTTGGGTCGGGTTGTATTCGGATCTTATTGTGGTCGGATTATCTGGGTTTGGATTATTTCGAGTTTGAATTGAATGGATGTTCGGGTCAAGTAAAAGTCGAGTCTTTTCAGGTTTCGGGCCAACTGGGTTCGGGTTGTATTTTCTCGGAACTAGCAAATGCTGATCTGTCATGAACCATCCGACTCTGGTCATTTATAGGATATTTGTGGAGACAAATATACTTGCAGATACATATAAATATATATTTATATACAAGCTATAAATGTACACCAGTATATTAGTTGACTGATGATTATGTTTTACTGATCATGGATAAATAGTTATCAAGTCATTAACATAGGTATATGTTAGAGACCATATACTGGACTGACCCGCCATAAGAATGCTACATGATTTACGTCATTAGCGATTCTTGTAACATAAAGTATTTATAGTCCTTTGACCTGAGATTGTCTCGGTTCCCAACATGAGTAATTTAATATTTTAATATAATCTAACACTGCCTTTAACCGGGTGGTCATAACGGTTATGATTAGGTATACAATGAATCATGTAGAGGGATGAGTGCAATCAAGACGGGATTTGTTCCTCTCATAAATGAGAAAGATATCTTTAGGCCTCTTGATGAATTGAACTGAAGAAATGTATGGCAATACTCAAATGAATTAATAAGAGTTATTAATGTCATTTGTTCTTGTTCAGTTTAATTTGGGATCAAGAAATATTAATCGATTTATATAAAAACTAATAATAATAAAATATGGTTTAAGATTATAATGCAGCAAGAATTACCTTCATGCTAGAAAAGGAAACGAAAAGCTAGCTTAGCATAATTTGGTACCACACCAATTATTTGACCAATTTGTAATCCCCTTTTTTGTTTCATTGAGGGTAAAAATAAATAGTGAGTTTAATTGGGTTAAACTGAGGCTTAATTGAGTCTCATGGCATGCATCATTTTTTTTATATCTAACTAAATCCTACTTTTAATTAAATCAGTTGAAACATTAAAACCCAACTGAGACATATTAAGATTAATCCAATCATAATTCATTCCAAAATTGTGTTAATTTAAGTGCTTTACAAGCAATGCCATGCTTGACTCTTAATTCAGACAAATTTGTGTTAAATTAAGGCTTTTTAAGCATAATTTCACATTCGACTGTCAATCCAGGCAAAATTATGCTTAACTAAATCTAATTTGAAACAATTTCAAGCTTGAATATTAATTTTAGAAATAAAATAATTGAATTAAACTTACCACAATGTTACGGCTGGAATATTCTCTCGCGACAGTTTTAGTAAAACCAATAACGCCGGCCTTGGCCGCGCTGTAATTGGTCTGGCCGATATTTCCTGTCAGGCCGACTACTGACGCAATGTTTATAATTCTCCCCTAAAATAAATAAAATAATAATAATATAGCTTGAATCAGGATTAAGAGCCAGAAATTCCACCAAGCCCACCTCTTATGTGTTTTTAATTATTTTATTTTATTTATTTATTTTCTTTTTTAACACAAGCTTGAGGTTCTGTGTTTTTAATTGTAATATTATTATTGTGTACCTACAAATATGATCTTTCTATTTAATGGTATGACTTTGCTTTTCTAATTACAATGAGTATTTATTTGTTTTTGAGAAGATGACAATAACTATATACTGTTTTCTTTGTACAATTTTATAATACATATGTACTGCTTCATAATCTATATAATATCTTTTTATATTATATTTTATATATAATAATGATATATTGTAATCCAGAATATCACTTCTGAAGTATATGATCATCTCTTTTGACTAGTAATTATGAGATGAAATGAAGATTTAATCAAAAACTTAACAATGTCACTGTAACCTCTTGTGCAGTAATTTCTTCACGTATAACTTCCTGTTTCAATTTCAATGTATACAAAAATATAAATGCAAACGTGCAGTAGTTTCTTCATGCAACTTATGCTTGTTTAACTATATAAAAATCATTCAACCTTCATTTTGGTTCACACCATGCAACCATCATTTCTTGTTCATACAAAAGCTATGATAAGAATAAAATATATATAAATAAAAAGATCTAATAATGAAACATAATATATATGTTCAATGCTGATTTTGATGAGATTTAGTATATTAAATTGGGATTCAAACAGAGAACATCAAATAAACAATAATGACGTTCCTTTCGACATTTTATAATTATTATTAGCCTAAAAATATAGGATCTTTACATTGAACGATACGAGCTTGTTATTATTCTTATTCAAGTATTTTGTATGTCATGTAAAGGAATTCATGCCACTTACCATTACAATGATTAATTGTTGTTATTGTTTTCTATCCAATCATATGCTTTTAGCACAAACGAAATATTGTTTATATTTCCTTTATACTATAAACAATTTTTATGATACAAACCGCACCACTTGTTATAATATCTATATAAAAGTTATTATACACATACTATTTTTATATAATCCCACCCCGGAATATCATTTATGAAATATCACAATCTCTATTAACTTTAGTCAGAGATGCTCTCAAAATACAACCCATAGTTTCTAAAAGAGTAAAAAATATAAAATAAAAAGTTGCACACAACAGTAGCCTCAATTAAGATGAAATGACGATTCAAGCAAAACTAAACAAGATGTCTGAATTTCAAATAAAAAATAAATAAAACAAAAAAAACTTATTTCCCCCACCTATTTGCTTACATCACCATCCCACCATCAATTGTGAACACCTGCACCGTTATATATCATAATACAGATTAAAAACAAGCACAAATTTATTCAATTCGTATAAAAGGGCTATATTCGTAACCTTTTTCACTTACAAGTTAAAATTACAGAAATAAAACATTATTTAAGGCTCCTATAGTATTTTTGTTAATTTATTATTTGCAATGAGAATTTGTTTTGAAAAAATATTATAATGGGGTCTTTCCAATTTCTATGTAATAAGTAGTCTATTAACATAAAAATTATTAATAATAAATATTCGATATGAACTTTACTTGTCCAGTAATATAGCTTGAAGCAGGATTAAGAGCCAGAAATTCCACCAAGCCAGCCACCTCTTCTGGTTGACCGTACCGCCCTGCAATTCCATTCCAATTTTATTTTTTCGCAATTATTTGGTTTATAGATATTTAAAATATTCAAGCCATAATGAGTTTCAATACTGTGTTATATACTCAGCAGCTTTTTGGGGCTTTTTTGTATTTTATTTTATTTGTGCCATGCAATGTAGGGCAAATTAACCCTAAATTAGGTATGATTATTAATCGAAGCTCATTTTGATTTTATTTATTTATTTGCAATTCTAAATGAATAATAGGGTTTTAAGTAAGATTAAGCAATTGATTATAAGTATTACCTAATGGAATAGTGCTTAAGATTTTCTTCTCAAGATCCTCGCTGAGTTTTGAGGTCATATCAGATGCGATAAATCCTGGTGCAACCGCATTTACCTAAATTTAAACATAAATTAATCTCAAATAATAAAAAAAATACAATTGACTATAATATAACCATATCTTGGTACCGTACTGATTCTAATTCGTAAGCCCAATATATATATATTTTTTTTTGTTCAATTGATTGCTAAAATAATTGAACTAGTTAGTTCAAAACGAATGTCAATTTAAACAAAAATGCAATACGGAGACCTAATCCTGGATCAACTGCATTTACCTAAATTTAAACATAAATAAATCACAAATAAATAAATAAAATCCAATTGATTACAATTATACCATAATTTGGTACCATACCGATTCGATTATTATCGTTCGACTAATTCATAATCACATTTTATTTTTCTTTAATTGATTAACACACTAATCACACGCTTACATCTTACTTCAAAGAGATTGTGTATAATTTAATTAACATTTATCACTTAAAAATCTTAATTTTTAAACTTACCACAATGTTGCGGCTGGAATATTCTCTCGCGACGGTTTTAGTAAAACCAATAACACCGGCCTTGGCCGCGCTGTAATTGGCCTGGCCGATATTTCCTGTCAGGCCGACTACTGACGCAATGTTTATAATTCTCCCCTAAAATAAATAAAATAAAATAATAATAATTTAAATATGGTCAGAATCGGTTAATAATAAGAATCATAAAAAGAAAATAAATGTGTGCGTGCAGATTTTGAACTTATTATTAGTTGAATTGTATGAATAAAAGTCACCAACAAATGACGCTATATTCAGAATTCTCCCATTAAAGTAAATAATAAAATAATAATTTAAATATGGTCAGAATGTTATTGGTTGTTAATGAGATGAAAGCGAATTATTAGTTGACTTGTATGTTATATTAGTAAATTATTATATAGTCAGCCTGACGACTGATGCAATGTTTATAATTCTCCCCTAAAATAAATAAAATAAAATAATAATAATAATAATACTTCAAAAAACATGGTTAAAAGTTGGTTGCCAATAAGATAAAAAGACTGTATAAATGTGTTTGTTTAGATTTAGATATCAAACTTATTATTAGTTGGCATGTATGATTAAAGTCATCACTTATAAATGGAACATTTTAGGTTAATATATTATTATTATTATTTATTATTTAATGCTATTACTAATTATTTATTATTATCTATTATTAATTATTAATTATTATTAATCATCAATTTTTTGATATGATATATTATGCTATTTTATTTGTGGTAAAATATGCTGAGTACAAAGATAAAGTGGGAATACATACCTTTTTTTTCTTCATCATTATTTTTGTAGCAGCCTGTAAAAATCACAAGAAAATAAGAAAAATAATAATTTTATCATTTATAATATACAAAAAATATTTTTTTATTTTTATAAATTCTAAATTTTGTATAAAATAAATCAACCTGAGTGCAAAGAAAAACGCCAGTGAGATTCAAGTCAATAACTTCTTGCCACTGTGCTTTTTTCATTCGCATTAACAAAGTATCTCTTGTAATTCCTAAATGAAACATAAAAAATATGTTTTATAAAAAGGTAAAAAAAAAAAAATATGATAAAAAGGAGGGACTGAAAAGAAAGATTTACCAACCTGCGTTGTTTACTAATATATCGACAGTTCCCCAAGTATCAACAGCCTGAAATATAAATATAAAAGAACAAATATTTTAAATATGTAGTAATTTAATTACAATATTTATACATGCAGTATAAATATAACAATTTAATTATAATATTCAATGAAAAACTGACTCATTACAATATTATATTTATACCTAAGGTACACAATAAATATAATAATTTGAAGTATTCATGAAAAACATAGTAATGTAAATATAATAATCATACATGCAGTATAAATAAATATAATAATTTGTGAGTTTATTTATTTTATTTAAATGAAAAATCGACTCACAGCTTTGACCATAGAGTCCACATCAGCTTCTTTTGAAACATCGCCTCCAAAAGGAAGAGCATGTCCGCCCAATGCCTCAATCTTCAAAAAAGAAAAAATAATAAAAATAAAATAAAACAAATAATTAAATGAATAAATAAATAAATAAATAATAAATAATGGATAAAGATTTTGTTTCAGGAATTAGTGAACTTACTTCTTTCGAGACCTCTTCTGCCTCCTTTGCTGACCTCGCGTAATTCACAAGGACCTAAACGTAAAATTCCATGTTACAGAACGTTAATTAGGGTTTATCATATCAAGAATTACAGAAATTATCATCAAATTGGTACCAAACCTTCATAATATACTAGAACAAATATTCAAATTTTGAAATAAAGGAAAAATCAGTACTATAAATATAATACTGACCTTACAGCCAGCTTTACCCAAAGCCAAAGCGACAGCCTTTCCGATCCCTCTCGAAGCCCCAGTAACAATGGCAACTGGAGCCTCCACTTTTTGCTCCTCTTTCACCGTCGCCTGCTCAACCGCCGCAACTCGAGCCCTCATGCCTGAATCCAAAACACAAGTCAAACTACCACAACTGAGAAATTTCAATTCTGAAACGCTTACTGGAAAAGGCTGAGGAGTTATTTAACCGGAGAGATCCGGCGGAGTGAGAATTTGTTAGTCTGACGAAGGGCGCCGCTGATCTGGCGGGATTGGCGGCGACGGAGGAAGCCAGGTGGGAGATCGTCGCCGGGGAGGAGAGAGCGGCCGCCATGAGAGGTCGTCTGAGCAATGACTGGATCGCCAGAGAGAGATAGAGAGAGGGATTAATGGAGGAGTTGAGAGACAGATTTTGTACAGGCGGGCGGAGCAAACGAGGGAGATGAAATGGAAATGGAAATGGAGGAGGTTCAGAGAGTTTTCAGATCCGTAACCCGTTCCGTTCTGTTATTAGTTTCGAATTTTGATGGTTTGTAGGATTTTTTTTTTTTTTTTTTTTTGGTACCGCGTTCAAAAATAAATCGGTAAAATATCGCTCATTTCAAAATAACGGAGTTTTGTCATTTCCGCCGCTGGTACTGGCGAAACAGATGTGTTCCACATGTGAGTTTTCAGTTTTTTTAAAAATTTCTCATTTGACTGGTTAAACAGGGTTAATTAGTGTAAAAAAATACTGCTCCGCCACATGTAGTGACGAAATATGGAAAAAATTAATTTTTTTGTATTTTTTTCCTGAGAAATAAATTTTTTTTTTTTCTGTTTCGATAGTGACAATGGCGGAACATGTTTTTTCACTGATTAACCACATTTTTGAAAAATTATAAAATTCACATGTTCCGCCACTACTAGTGGCGAAACAATATCTGTTCCGTCACTAGTAGTGACGGAAATAGTAAATATCCCATTATTTTGAAACGACTGATATTTGCTGATTTATTTTTAAACAGAGCGGTAAAAAAAAAGTCATTATAAATGCTAATATGGATCTTTAGCCTATATATGTTGTTTTGTTAGCACAATTTATTGAGCTGAGGCTATATATGTTGTTAGCCTATTTATTGGTTTGATGAGTTGAAGGTCCGTAACCTGTTATTAGATTGGATGGTTTGTGGACTTTTATAAAGATAGATATTTAGCCTATATATGTTGTTCCTTAGCCTATATATGTTGTTAGCCTAATTATTGGGCTGGGACTATTATTATTATTATTACAAAATAGATGATTTTTTTTTTTTTTTAATCTAAAGATCATACAGCCGCCGGACGTTGAATCAATTACAAAAATCTAAATTAGAAAAAAAAAGCTTCCATATTCTCATTATTTATTTCTATAATTAGACTTTCATAGTTGATTTGAGGTCAAGTTGCATGATCTCTAGATTTGTTTTTTTCTTAGTTTCAAAATAGTATATTTTTATCATAGAACGGTTTATTAACTTGTCTTACATATTCAGTTAAATAGAAAGGTCAAAAACAGTATATATTGATTTTGGTTAAATATGCATGTATAAAAAGCCAAAAAAAGTATATATCTAAATGAATATATTTAACATAATATAATATAAAAAAAATCAAAATCAATATATATTTAAAAAAAGCAATATGAAAATATCTCAAAACACTAAAACAGTATATAAAAGTCAAAAGCATGATATATATAAATCCAAAAAGAATATATATATATATATATATATATATATATATATATATATATATATATATATATATATATATATATGGGAAATGCTAAAAAACATACGTATGTTGCAACATACGTTTTTTTTAAATACCCGTGAAGTGGTTATAAAAAGTAAAAATTCAAATTTCAACCGTACGGATGTAATATATATGTTATGAATATGTTGTGGATTAATTTTCACATGAATCAGAATAATATATCATTATCATCATGTATCATCAAACTATTATTCCGATATTTGTTTTGAATAGTGCTGCATATTTCGATGATATATGATGGCAATGATATAATATTCTGATTCTTGTGAAAATTAATTTACAACATATTCAAAATATATATATACCATCTGTACGGTTGAAATTTAAATTTTTGATGATATACGCATATTTTTGGGGCGTATGTTTTTCACCCCAAAAACATACGTATGTTTTTTTAGCTATATATATATATATATATATATATATATATATATATATATTTTATATATATATATATATATATATATATATATATATATATATATATATATGGTGAGGCTAAAAAATATATGTATGCAAAACATACGTTTTGCTTACGATCCAAAATATTACATATATTATCAAAAATTCAAATTTCAACCGTCCAAAATATATATATAGTGCTGAATTTTGATGATACATGATGGCAATGATATAATATTCCGATTCTTGTGAAAATTAATTTACAACATATTCAAAACATATATATTTCATCCGTACGGTTGAAATTTGAATTTTTGATAATTTAATACGTGTTTTGGACTGTATATTTTTTGGACCATCTTGCATACGTATGCTATTTAGCCATTCTCTCTCTCTCTCTCTCTCTCTATATATATATATATATAAAGAAGTGTCACCATACAGTTTATATCAAAAAGTATATATCTAAATGAATATATTTAACATAATATAATATAAAAAAATATCAAAATCAATATATATTTAAAAAAAGCAATATAAAAATATCTCAAAACACTAAAACAGTATATAAAAGTCAAAAGCATGATATATAGATATTCAAAAAGAATTTGTATAATATTCAAAAACTGTATATAAAAAAATATATATATATCTAATGCAATATATGGTTAATAGAAAACTCCACAAAAAAATTCAAAAAATTATATATTGAACTCAAAATAGTGTTTTAATATCCAAAACAGTATATTAGACTAAGAAAGCAAATAGTCAAAAGGTTCTTAGGGTTAATGCCTCCACTACACAAAAGACACCAATTATTTCTACTCTTTACAGGAAGTTTAAAAGTAAAATCACATGGGATTACTGACAAACCTGTGTTCATATTGAAAATTAAAGAGCCATTACTAAATAAATATTAAATAGTTAATTAAATAATCAATTAAATCTCGTACCTCTCTGATTGAAAGTTGGCTAAACAAGTTTAGATTCTGACAAACTTTATAAAACAAATCTCAAATGAACAGTTTCAAATATTGAAAATTTTATTGCGCCACCAAACAATACCCAAAATTATGATAATTTTGATAATTTTGGGACAATTCAATAAATAGAAAGTCAAAATTGAAGGGCACTGTCCTATTGACAAGAACACTTGCCTCTTAAGCATGCGATCCAAATTTAATACTCGGCGCCCTTAAAACAAAAAAAATATTTACACAATTTACTCTCATATATTAAGCATAGTGTATTAAACTATATGCACATTCATTAAACAATATATCTTTATAGTGCAAACAAAAAGTTATTGTGTGGTATTCGAATTGTCCCAAGATTTGACAAATAACATTTTTTTCCATTTTTTTTTCTAACTTTTTCTGTATCAATTTAAAAAAAAATAAAAAGTACATTCTCTTTCAAGTCATTTTTATTGGAGTCACCCTTTTTTTGTGATGACTATCTTCTGAATTCTTCAGCTTTATTATTATTATTTTTTAAAGGAAACCGGTTTTGCCGAGTTTCAAACCCACAATCTTTGAGTTGGTGAGATAATATTTTACCACTCTACTAGAGGTGAGTTTGTTTCAACTTTATTATTTTAGACTAAATTTTACTATACCCCTATAAAACGTCATAATTTCATGTATAAACCCCATAAAATATTTATTACGTCATCACTTCTTGTCGGGCTTATATGTCGTATTAGATTTGCTAACACATCATGATAATGTAAGAAATTATTCAATTTGTCCTATATATGTGTGGAAATGATTTTTAGGGTAAATATTTTGGGAGCTTGTACTATAACCAACCAAATTTTATTCACCGCCATCCAGCATTTTAAGAGTCCACAATAAAAAAAATTAAGACAAGACAACTCTACCATCAGGACTTACTTTTTTTTTAATAAAAAAAAATTATTTGCTCTTCTTTAGTAAACTAGATTATTACTCTTTTAAGTTCTAATAGTTCTTTTCGAAAGACTCCATTTGCTCTCTCTCTCACGCACACTTCTTAGTTCTTCTTTCTCACTCCTTTTGATGGCACAAACACCTGCATTGCTAAGCTTTCTCTCACTTCCCCTCATCCTAATTCTCTCACCTCATCTTTCTCTCTGTACACCTCAACCAAACCAACAATGCACGCCTTCAAACAACCGGTTAATCAAAGCTGGTTTTTACCTTTCAAATTCAAACCACTACTCACCAATCTCTTCTCTCAACCCTTCTCTCTACACTCACATCTATTACATCTTAACCTCAAACAATGATGACTCATTTTCTCTCTCTACATTCTCTAAAACCCTAAAATCCAAAAACCGATCACTTAAGACATTACTCTCCATATATTGCTCCGACGCATCGATTCACATGCAAGCCGATTTCATCAATTCCACCATCCAAACATTGCATTCAAACGGGTTCGATGGATTGGACTTAACATGGCAAATTTCAAATTCACCCTTCCAAATGATAAATTTCGCACTCTTAATACAAAAATTTCGGACTCGGATAAATTATGATTCAACCCCACTCATTCTCACAGCCTCGGTTTATTTTTCAAATCACATATTTGGTATACCAACAACGGATATTTATTACCCTACAAATATCATGTCAGACAACTTAGATTGGATCAACATTCTTTCATTCGGGTTTTATAAATCAACGAATGTCACAGTTTTCGACGCGCCATTATACGATAAATCCTCTCATTATTCCGTGAGTTACGGAATTATTTCATGGATTGATGCTGGAATGCCGGCATGTAAACTTGTAATTGGTATTCCTCTATTCGGAAAATCGTACATTTTGAGGAATAAAAATAAGAATGGACTTGGTGCACCAATTGTGGCTTATGGACCGAAACAAAAGGCGAGCAATCGTACTGGGATAATTGCATATTTTGAAATGGAAGAATTATTAATGAATGAGAATGCGATATTTTTATATGATAATAATACGGTTTCTACGTATTTCTACTTGGGCGATTTGTGGGTTAGTTTTGATAGTGTAGATATGATTAAAGAGAAAATTGAATTTGCTGTGAGATATAATTTGAAGGGTTATTTCTTATGGCCAGTCAATTATGAGGACTCCAACTATACCATTTCTAACCTAGGTAAGAAAATATCAATATATTCTTTTTCTTATAATTATCATTTCTAATTTCTCTCTAATGAAAAGCTTAATATTATAGCCTCAATTTATACTCACTCACATATAAACAAAAACTAACCAAAAAGAGTCCAATTTAAGTCAGTATTGGTACAGTTAATCCCAATTAAATAATTTTATTTAATACAGTTTAATTGCTTTGGTACAAAAATATAGTTTAATACAGATTTAATTTTTCCTTCTATTATACTAATTGAAATTATTTGTGTTTATTTACAGCATCAGAGGTCTGGAATAAGAATTTAAACACATCTTATTCCAAGAATAGTGGAGGGAATTCTAATAGCGGATTTAAACAAGCGGCGGCAGCAGCTCCTTTTGAATTACCGCCTTTAGAAAAGGCACCGTCTCAATATGCCGTTTCAGAATCGTCAGATTTAATTAAGTGGTCTTTAAAATGTTTCAATTGCTATTTAATTTGGTATTATTGTTTATTGTATTACTGATTCTATAGTGAACAGAGATATTAGGTATAGTTTTAAGAGTAGAAAGAGAGAATGTTGTGCTCTTATAATTGTAGAAAGAGTACAAAGCTAATGATTCATCAACAATTCTACGAACTAAGAAACATTGCAAAACATTGTGAGTCTTGTGATTATGTAATTTTGAAAGCCTCAATGGATTCTGCGATTCGGGTAGAACAGAGATTTTTAGGGAGATTTTTGCAGGTGAAAATAGAATAAAATCCAGAATCAACCTCAAAGTTTAAAATAAGATTTTTTTCCTTCTTTTAATTTATGCTTTTGTTGTTTTTAATTGATCTCTTTCTAGATTTCTAGCATTTTATTATTGGCAAGCAATAGCTTTCGTTTCGCCGTTCATGAAGGAAAAAGTTTTCAAATGGGAGCTGGTACTGCGCGATGGTATTGTAGCGACCCTATAACGATGACATATAAAAACTGAAAAAAAAACATATAAACTGAAAACAAACAGTAGATAAAAAATTCATTCGGTAAAATAATATATATTTTACAAAATGAAAACAGTATATAAAAACATATAAATTGAAAACAAACAGTATATAAAAATTCATTCGGTAAACAATATATATTTAAAAAAATAAAAACAGTATATAGCGTATATAGAAACACGAGAAAATAATATATAATTTCAATCCGTCACTACATGATCGGTACAGTTCCCCTTTCAAATTTATTCCCACAAGAGTACCATGCACACAAAAAAAATCACATGTTACATGAATTATGAGATCTAATCCAAAATCAATATTGAAAATAAAAATAATTGACTTTTATTTATACTTCCGCATTGGCATGAAATAATTCCATGAAAGAATTCGAAAGACGATGCATAACTTAAGAATATATTAATTACATACTTTTTCCACAGAATAATTAGCAACAAAGCAAGCTTAGGACTGAAGATCTAGAGTGTAAAATAATGAAATCTAACAATAGCAGCCGACTTCTTTAAAGGATTCTTTTTTTTCCTGAAAAGATCAATGAAATTCAACAGGCAAAAAGAAATACAAAGTCGTTCGAAACAACAAAAATTCAGAAAAATATTAAAATGGCATCACAGGAGCTTCATACAAAATCTTTTTGCAAACATCAGAATAAAAATAAGTAAAAATTTATGATTAAATGCCAGAAGTGCAAAAAACAAAGTGCAGTGTATTCTTCCAGACAATAAAAACAGAGGATATGGAAACTAATTCTCATGCAGAGCCTTCATTAAATACAACCTGCTAAAACTCTGTCCAGACGCCCTACAAATAATATTTCACAAATTAAAACATATCAGTTTACCAAAAAAATTATAAAACTTATTTTAATAGTAAATAAGAACTTATTTAACCTACATTGTTAGCTTAAATTAAAAGTATGCCAGA
Organism: Juncus inflexus; assembly: GCA_024447665.1. Lineage (NCBI taxonomy): Eukaryota > Viridiplantae > Streptophyta > Magnoliopsida > Poales > Juncaceae > Juncus > Juncus inflexus. Next base: position 1,351,367 of record JAJHPC010000009.1, read on the forward strand.
CGTATTTCTCTGCATTCTTGGTAAACCAAAATAAAGCGACAAATTTACAAGACATTAACTTATTTAACCTACATTGTTAGCTTAAATTAAAAGTATTCCAGAAGTATTTCTCTGCATTCTTGGTAAACCAAAATAAAGCGACAAATTTACAAGACATTACAATCTGAAGATTTTTTTTGGACATATTTTAACAAAATAGAGGCACCTTTTTGCAAATTTCAACAATGGATGGCCTTTTCGGCAAATTCTTCACTCAATAAAAACTAACAAATCAAAACCTTCCGACTTCTACAACAAAATAATAAAAGAAAATAAAAAAGGGATTCCTCAACCTTACAATTTGACCAAAAAAGTCGCCAACTATTGTCCAAATCAAGTAACTCATTAGTTTTCCATCAAATTTAAAAGTTGGATGACTCAAAGAGGACGATTAGTTGAGTGACCAATTTGGCCAAACAGTAAAGTTGGGTGGATTATGATGAAATTTATGCAATAAACTATTTATCGGTTGATTTGGTTGCAGTAGTTGGAGATCTGATTGGTGATCAAGTAACTGTCGAGGAGAGAAGGTTCCGGAATCGGCTTGAAGACCGGGTTCGACGGATCTTCTTCCAGAAGTAATTTCTCTCCCGCCGCTTTTCTACTCTTCCTGCCTGTTTCATTATGTTATTATGAAACTATAATACCATTTGTGTTAATCCAGACAAATTTGTGTTAAATTAAGGCTTTTTAAACATAATTTCACATCTGAGTGTGAATCCAGGCAAAACTGGGTTAGTTAATTCAATCTAATTTGAAATAACTTCAAGCTTGAATATTAATTATAGAAATAAAATAATTGAATTAAACTTACGACAATGTAAAAATGTGTTTGTTTAGATATTGAACTTATTATTTATTTGTTGACTTCTATGATTAAAGTGGTATATTATAACTATTGTTTAGTATTATAATTTATAGTTAATATTATTATTATTATTATTATTATTATTATTATTATTATTTATTGTTAATTATTATTAAATTATTATTATTATTATTTATTGTTAAATATTATTAAATTATTATTATTATTTTATGGTAAAATATACTATGTAAGGTCAAAGATAAAGTGGTCAGACATACCTTTTTCTTCTTCATCATTATTTTTGTAGCAGCCTGTAAAAATCACAAGAAAATATTAAATAATTTTTTTCATTTATGATATATAAAATTATTTATTTTTTATTTTTAATAAATTATAAATTTTATATAGAACAAATCACCTGAGTGCAAAGAAAAACATCAGTGAGATTCAAATCAATCACTTCTTGCCACTATGCATTTTTCATTCGCATTAATAAAGTATCTCTTGTAATTCCTAAATAAATAAATAAAATACTTGTAAAAAAAATATGATAAAATGGAAGGACTGAAAAGCAAGATTACCAACATGCATTGTTTACTAATATATCGACAGTTCCCCCAGTATCAACAGCCTGAAATATACAAGAAATATAGTAATTTTAATATAATATTTATACATGCAGTATAAATAAATATAATAATTGTTGAGCTTATTCTTTCACTTAAACCAAAAATGTCTCGTTACATATTATATTCATAACTAAGGTATATCATAATTATAATAATTTGAAGCATACATGATAAAATTAGTAATTTAAGTATAATATTTATACGTGCAGAACAAATAAATATAACAATTTCTATATATATATATATATATATATATAATATATATATAACACAATTTGTTTCATTTAAATGAAAATTTGACTCAGCTCTGACCATAGAGTCCACATCAGCTTCTTTTGAAACATCGCCTCCAAAAGGAAGAACTTGACCACCTAATGCCTCAATCTTTAAAAAATAAAATAAAATAAAATAAAAATAATGAAAAATAATTGAAAATAGTATTTAAAACAGATACAGATTTCGCATAATTTAGGAGGACCTAATGTAAAATTCCGTGTTACAATTAGGGTTTATCATATATAGAATCAAGAATCACAGAAATTAGATCAAAATGATACAAAATTATAAATATATTCCAAATCAAAGACAACAATACAACAAATTAGTACTAACTTGCACCAAATCTAGTACAAACCGGTACCAAACCCTCATTATATTCAGAATCACAAACTAAACTAATACACAAATAATCCTTACTATAATACTGACCTTGCAACCAGCTTTACCCTAAGCCAACGCAACAATGGCAACTGGAGCCTCCAGTTTCGGTTCCTCTTTCGCTGTCGCTTGCTCAACCGCCGCAACTCGAGTCCTCATGCCTGAATCCAAAACACGAGTCTCATATCAGATCCAGTCCACGGTGATCAACTGATCTATAAGAGAGAAATTTCAACGGATTCTTACTAGAATAAAAAGGATAATAGGTTTATGAAACGAATATAGCTACAATAAACGATACTAGGTTTATGAAAAAACAATATTAAAATTATGAGTTTTGATATGTTGCCGGACTCAAAAGTGAACGGCTAATATGAAATCATTTTGTTTAGGGTTTAGGGTTTAGTGAACGGACATGATGGGTTTGAGAAGGAGCCAACCTAGAAATGTTATCATTAATCAGTTATCAAAATAACTTTGAAAGGGGTAAAGTAGTAAGTCGCCCCTTTCCTTGTCCAATTACTCTTCGTCTCTCTCCAATCCAGTCCTTCATATCTTACACGCTACCTTCCCCCATCGCCCTTCACGCCATGATAGAATGAGACCGAAGAGGGTGTATCTCCCTTCTCTCACTTTCCTCGCATCTATTTTCTAAAGTACAATGAGATGAGGAAACTTCAATCTCCCTCGCAATTTTACAGCAGCAAATGGATTAAGGATAATATGGGCTGAAATTAGGTTATAATTAACACGAATTTCCACCATCAATTATATCATCTTTGATGGCAATGTTCATTTTTAGTTCCAATACATCATTTTGTACAATGGTGAAATTTGGGGATTTTTTTTCAGAATCACTATTTTCCATGCAATTCTTGTTGGTTCTCTTCAATTATCTTTGATTCTCATCGAGTTCCCGGCAGATTACGGCCGACTCTTGCGTTACAATTTGGTTTGGAAAGACAGAAATATCATTTTTTTTTTGTTTTGTCGAGATTTTTGAGAGAGGAGTTGAGAAAAGATATTTATTTTCTTTTCCCTGAACGCGGTTCACATTAAAGGCATGAACCCACTATAGAGCTGCACTAGAATTCTTTGTTTTGGTTCTAAAATCAAAATATAAACCGTGTCTATTCACAGAAGATAATGTTGTCTTCGAGAGAGAGACAAGAACAAGAGAAAACTGTATATCAATTATGTTAGAGAAACTGTTTTCAATTATGTTAGAAATAATTTTTCAAAACCATCACATATACTATCAAACTATATATGTAAAAAACATATTTCTAATATCAGTAATGGTACTTACAAATAATTTGTGTGTATTATGAGGTTGGAGAGTTAATATTTTGGTGTTGCCATTAATGTATCGTGCAATGCATACCGCAATGATAAAAAACATGATATAGTTTATTTCTCTTTCAAACTACTTCATGATATTAGTCTACTTTATTTCCCTAATTATTTTTAATTTATTAAATAGTTTATTCATTTTTTTTCTAAATTTTACCACTAAAACATTAGTTTTATGAAAAAACTATTTTTTAATGCAAGTCGGCTGATTCCCTAGCCGGCCCTGGTGCCGGATTCCGATTCCCATTTTTTGAATTATGATATTAATATATATTTTCTTTGCTAATTTCAGTGTCAATGTGCTACTATCGTATGCCAATAAACTATTTCAATATGAATATATCATTTTCATCGCCAATATACCATTTGTAAGTCACGGTATAAACTTCTCATTTGGTTGTTATACTATTTTTTCTGACGTCAATATGGATTTTTAATGGTAATATATATTTTTGTGCTAATTTCAGTGTTATTGTGCATTTTGTGTACCAATAAATTTATTTTCAGTATGAATATATCATTTTTTCTCAATTTCATAATTAATGTAACATTTTCTGATGCTAATATACTATTTTTAGTTCGGATACATCATTCTTGTACAAGTATGATATTGATGTTAATTACATCATTTCATCACCCATGCACTATGTTACGCGGATACTTCAAAAAATTAGCCGTATGTGTATCAGACACGTATCAGAGACGGATACAGCTCCGATACGACACCAATACGTGTCGGACACGCCATATGGCATATCTGGATATTTTAATATTTGTTGACTTTCGGACACGGTCAAGATACGGCAGGGGACGCGTGGACATGGCTGAGACATGGCCCAATATTTTAAATCCCAATTTAATTTTTATTTTTTGCTATAATTCAATTTTCGCCTCTTTATTTATTTACTTTGTTAAAAATCATCTTTTTTAAAGCCTATTTTTTTTAAGTTAGTTTTTTTTCCTTTTTTTAATTAATGAAGCTAACTCATGAGAACCATAACTAAAGATGATATCATATCTCTTCTTTGTTTAAAAAATGATTTTTTCCTCATTTCTTACTCTCGTTCTTTTCATGGTATTTTCTTTATCATATTTGGTTATTTTTATATTTTTAAAAATTTTTAGATATATAATAAATAATATAATAATATATATATTAGACGTATCGTGTCCAGAGATTTTTTGAAATTGCCGTATTACTCCGTCCGTATCGTATTGGATACGACACGCGTATCCGTACCGGTGCAACATAGCCCATGCACCATTTTGTATATTTTAGTTATTAAATTATTTTAGTAACTTCCTGGTTATTCGACACAATTTTGTTAGTATCAATATGTTTTTAAGCCACAATATATATCTCTTTTAGCTGTATTGTATTATATATATATATATATATATATATATATATATATATATATATATATATATATATATATATATATATATATATATATTTATTTATTTATTTATTTATTTATTTATTTATTTATTTTTGAAATATTGATATAAAATCTATGTGCTAACATATTTTTTGAGTTAATTTCAGTGTTATAATGTAAATATATCTTTCAAAAATTGTTATTATATATTTTTTTTCTGTAGATTTTAGTGTTATTACACTATTTTGTGTGTTAATATACTGTTTTATTATACATAGGAGGATGAGAAGATCGCATGTTCAAAAGAAGAAAGCTCCGGATGTAAAAAAGTCATGGAATGGAGATGATGGAGTAGTGCATAACACGCATATGAGAGAACCGAAGATAAGGAATGAGTTTTGGTATAATTAATTTTGCACTTAATTGCTAAGTATCTAAAATACCCTTTTGAATTTAAAGGATCTAGATTTAATCTAACATAAAATCTAAAAAAACTGTCGGGCACTATAGATGAAATCTAAAATTATTACTCTAAATCATGGGCGCCAATTATAAGCCTTACAATCAGTGACGGATCTTGATCTAAAACTCAAGTGGGACGGTGTGAAAAATGCATTAAAAGTCTAGAGGTGACGGTGTAAACATAGATTTCAATTTCTATACAAAATACACTAATTTAATCACATATATATATATATATATATATATATATATATATATATATATATATATACTATAATTTCAAAATCTTAGAAGGGTAGCTGCCTCTCTAGTCCCTATTAAGATCTGCCACTGCTCACAATCGATTATCCCCAAACAATCATTAATCACTCCCCTCCTCCATCTCATAAAAGAATAAAACCCTCTCAAAACCCTCTCTCTTCTCCTTCTCCTCCCACTCTCTCCATCCATGGCGTCTTCTCTCTAAAACTCTAAACCTGTTCAAACCCTAACCCTAACTACCCCCTCCTCCTCCCAATGTCTCTCTCAATGGCTCTCTTCTGTCTTTTCCCCATGCCTCTTCCTCCGTCTTACTTCACGCCTTACTAGAAAGGGCAAAAACAATGTATTTTGATTTTAGTTAAATAGACATTTACAAAACCGAAAAAATGTATATATCTAAATGAATATATTTAACAAAAAATAAATAAAATCAAAATCAATATGCATATATTAAAAAAATAATATTAAAATATCCAAAAACAGTATATAAGTAAAAAACACAATATATTTTGTTATATATGTCTCGATATCTTACCATAATATGTTTTCTTTTTTGTAATGATATTTAGGAAGAATTATGAGAAGGAAATAAATATTTAGGAAATATTTGGAGGATGGAAGGAGGTGGCTTATTTCCATCTTTGTATCTTTAGTTTAGGTTATTTTCATATTGTATCTTTAATTTAGACAGCTTATATTTTGGTAATTAGTCAAGGCTCTACTATATAAAGAGGCCTAAACCTATTGTAATTGCATCCCAATTCTTATAATATAGTCTCTCAATTGATTATACGATTTCTCTCTTATTCTCTAGTTATTTCTCTCATGAGTTCTCTTTTCTCTACATCAATATTCTATCTATTATCCTAACAAATTGGTACCAGAGCTATGTTACGATTGTCTTTGTGCTTCCGTAAGTCACTTATCATTAATGATGACACAAATTTGATATTGATATTCACGGTCATGTCGATCAAATTTGATATTGAGAAATATGATGACACAACGAGTTTCGCACTATGGCAAGTGTGGGTGAAAGTCATATTATCGAATCAACGAGTGAAGGCCATCATTTTTGGGCGACCGAAGGAGATGAAGGGCGAATTTGGGGAGATGACGGAAAATAGAACTCTCTTGATAATTCAGTTATATTCGAGCAAATTGACTCTTCAAGATACTACAGCCTTCGGCGCGTGGAAGAAGTTAGAATGCATCTATATGCAGAAATCGGTTATCAACCGGTTATGTTTGAAGCAACGATTCTACTTTTTGAAGATGACAAGAGGTATGTCTGTTAACGTCCATGTTTTGAAATATATCAGTTTCTTTAATAATATGGAGACAATCGATAATAAGATGGACGAAGAGGATAAAATCGTGGTGTTCTTGTGCACGTTGCATATTCTTTATACCAGGGAATCACTTATCATTAATGATGATAAGAGTAACTTATTAGTTAAGTCTGGCATTGACTGTGACTTGTCCATGGCCGAGAGTAGTCATCAAAAAGTTGAGTTATTTTTGGAGGGGTGGAGACGTAAGAAGAGAAATTCAAGTTTAGAGAAGACTCATTCGCAATTCAAGTACAAGAACCTGATGAGCAATTATTGCAAGAAGACGGGACACATTAAGGCTGACTGTTACAAGCTCAAAGAGAAGCAGGAGGCAGATAACGATGTTCTATCGGAAGAATCTTACGAGGCTAAATCCGGTAAGGTTGAGGTAACTTTTTGTGGTGAATGAGAATGAGAGATTTGAGAAGAATTGAGTGGGTTCGGGTAATTCAAATCAGATGATCCCGAATCGAGAGTAGTTCATCACATATGAGGCGTCTAATGGAGATGTTCTTTTAGGAGACAATCATCTATGTTGCGTTGTCGGTGTTGGCACGCTTGAGATCAAGATGCAGAACGGGGTTGTCCATTTGATCAAGATGTAGGACGAGATTGTCCATTTGATTAAGATGCAGGACTGGGTTGTCCATTTGATCTCATTAGGCGTTCTGGAGATATTGGTTGCAAGTTCCGATGTGAAGGTGGAATCCTCAAGGTATCTAGATGGGTTCTTACATTGATGAAGGCTAGAATGACTGCTGTGTTATATATTCTGGAAATTCAGAGTACCGAAAAATTATTTCGGGAAGTTGACATAGTTTTAGACTCGTTCGTGGTCGCCTTCTCTGCCTCAGTTAGAAGGTCAGAGTTTACGATTGGATGCGGGGTGACAATGTGATCTATTGTGTGGCCAGAATACGGGTGTGTTATATATTCTGGAAGTCCAGAGTACCAAAAAATTATTTCGAGAAGTTGGCGCAGTTTTAGGGTCGTTCGTCGCCTTCTCTGCCTCAGTTAGAAGGTCAGGATTTACGATTGGATGCGGGGTGACAGTTTTAAGCACGAGGGATACCAGAAAGCATGAGTTTTGTGAAGATTCTGTTTGTGGCAAACGGAGGAGGCTCAGTTTTATTACAACCGTTCATCGCATGAAGGGAATTTTGTATGATATCTATTTGGATATGTGGGGATAAATTTGTGATCCTTTTATAAGGATTGTTCAGCATTGCATGGTATTTCGCTCTCGACAACATAATGGGTGGTGGATCGGAAAGTACTCGAGAAGGCATGGTGCATGTTTTTGGGGCGGGATCAGACAATAAGTTCTGGGTAGAAGCCACTAATACTACTTGGTAGTTGGTCAACCGTTCTACGAATACGGCAATTTGGTGCAAGATACCAACAAATGTTTGGTCGGGTAAATAGGTGAATTACTTGACATTGCATGTATTTGGATATCCCGTTTATGCACAAGTCATTAAATGGAAACTCGAGTATGGGGAGAAGAAATGTTTTCTTCTTGGATACGCTTCAGGTGTGAAGGCGTGTTGTTTGCGGTGTCCACTACTATGACATTTTATTTTGAGAGACGCGACTTTTGAGTCGGTTATGTTACGGGCACAGGTGCAAGTTCCCGATCCGACTATTAAGAAGGTTAAGACTGTCACGGAAAAGGTGGAGTTTACTGTTCTCGATCAACAATGTGAAATTACTCGATGTAACTTCGAGCATTTTGTTGGCTCTTATTTTGATGATGGTGAATCGGTTAAGGAGAGTCAAGAAGGTCAACGGCCTTATGCTTTGGTAAGAGATCCGGTTGGATCTCCTATGAGGTATGGATACTTCAATTTTATGTATTGTTTGGCTGCGGTCAACGAATTGAACTTTGGCGAGTCCTCGATACAAGGAGGTAGTAGTTTCATGTGGAGCGTCAAAGTGGATTGCTGCTATTAAGGAGAAGCTCGTTTTGGATAGTCATTTTTACGGTTGTATATCAAGGATGAGATTTCGAGTCAAGGTGGAGATTGTTATATATGTCTCGATATCTCACCATAATATGTTTCCTTTTTTGTAATGATATTTAGGAAGAATTATGAGAAGGAAATAAATATTTAGGAAATATTTGGAGGATGGGAGGAGATGGCTTATTTCCATCTTTATATCGTTAGTTTAGGTTATTTTCATATTGTATCTTTAATTTAGGCAGTTTATATTTTGGTAATTAGTTAAGTCTTTACTATATAAAGAGACCTAAACCTATTATAATTGCATCTCAATTCTTACAATGTAGTCTCTCAATTGATTATACGATTTATCTTTTTTTCTCTAGTTATTTCTCTCATGAGTTCTCTTTTCTCTACATCAATATTCTATCTATTATCCTAACATATATAAATCCAAAAAGAATTTGTATAATATTCAAAAACTGTATATAAAAATAAAAAATAATATGTATCTAACACAATATATGGTTTCAAAATAGTATACACTGAACTCAAAATAGTGTGTTAATATCTAAAACAGCACATTAGATTAAGAAAGCAAATAGTTCAAAGGTTCTAAGGGTTAATGGCACCACTACTCAAAGGACACCAACTATATGTACTCTTTACAGGAAGTTTGAAAGTAAAATCACATGGGATTGCTGACAAGCCTGTGTTCTTACAGAAAATTAAGGAGCCATTACTAAATAAATAGATTAATTAATTAATTAAACAATCAATTAAATCTCTTATCTCTCTGATTGATAGTTGGCTAAACAAGCTCCATTTGCATAGTGACAATCACTTCACAGTTTAGATTCTGATAAACTTTATAAAATAAAATCTCAAATGAACAGTTTCAAATATTGAAAAAATCAATATGAAAATATCCAAAAACAGTATATAAAAGTCAAAAACACAATATTCAAAAAGAATTTGTATAATATTCAAAAACTATATATAAAAATAAAAAATAATATAAATTTAGTACAATATGTAATTACTAGAAAATCATGGATGGTTGTAAAGGTGGCCAAGGGGACTAGCTGTGACAAGTTGACTAGCCTAGTTGGCAAGTCCAATACTTATGGAGTCAGAGGTTGTGAGTTTAAATCTTCATTAAATACTTATGCAACAATTGTTGCTCTAAAAAAAAAAGTTATGAACTCCTCATGTAATATCATTGCATAAGAATTATATTGATTATTTCTATTCTCTTATTGCATATATATACAACTTATAGTTTCTTCTAAATTTTTTGGGTAAAGTATATGAAAGCGAAAAAAAATGGGACCGACTAATTACCTCCCGTACAATAAAAAGATGTCATGTGTCCATAAAATTGGAAGTCATTTAAATATTGATTCTCATCATATTGAGAGTTAATAGGAGCAAAATAAGCTAGGAGGTCCAACTTTTTTTCCAAAAATAATGGAGTTTCTTATAGAAAAGTAACAAAAATGACCGATTCGTCATTCTTCAACTAGTGAATCCAATGCTTCTTCTTTGACCATATTAAGTAATGAAACAAAAACATTTACTGAGCAATCCCGCTATTTTCAAAACAAGAAAAATGAAGGATTATTTTTTAACAACAAATTTAATTGTTCATATTGAAAAATAGAATTCAGGAATTTTTTAACAAATAAAATTTTATAAGACTTTAATTCAATGCAAAAAAGATTTTTTTCAAAAAAAAAATGCAAAATGACTGATTCCATAACATATCAAGCAGATATAGAAATGCATGTACTTTTGGATGTTTTTTTTTTTTTTTTGAATATGTACTTTTGGATGTTGGTTAGTAATATTGTGTGTTTCATTATTTTATATAGTTTGTTTTAATATGCATTAGTTGCTAATCAGTCTGGCCTCCCCTATTATATGTTTCTGGCACCGTCCAAAACTCCAAAAAAACAAAATTCAAAATAGTGTATTAATATCCAAAACAGTATATTAGATTAAGAAAGCAAATAGTCAGAAGGTTCTTAGGGTTAATGGCTCCACTACAGAAAAGACCCCAATTGTTTCTACTCTTTACACGAAGTTTAAAAGTGAAATGACATGGGATTGCTGACAAACATGTTGTTCATACTGAAAATTAAGAAGGCATTAATAAATAAATTAATTAACTCATATCTCTCTCATTGAAAGTTGGCTAAACAAACTTCCATCCACATACTGACAATAACTTCATAGTTTAGATTCTGACAAGCCTTATAAAACAAATCTCAAATGAATAGTTCCAAGTACGGAAAATTTAATGGGCTCCCTCCCAACAATACCCAAAATTCTGATGATTTGCTGGAATCGTGGAATCCAACCAATAAATAGGAACTCAAATTGGCAAAATTCAGTCATAAAATAAGGAGGGTATATTGAACTAAATACACATTCATTAAAAAATATGTCTTCTATAGTTCTATAGTGCAAAAAAAAAGTAATTATATGGTAATCAAATTATCCCAAGATTTGTCTAAATTATATTTTTCTTTTCCGCTTTTTCTGACCTTTTTTGTTTCAATTTTAAAAAATTAAAGAACTCTCTTATTCGAGTTATTTTTATTCAAATCATCCTTCTTCCGTGATCTCTACCTTCTGAATTTTTCAGCTTAATTTTTTAGGCTAAATTTCATATGTATTTCTGTAAAACCTCATAATTTCATATATACCCCCCATCCCACAAAACATTAAATATCACCAATACCCTTATAAAACACTAACATATCACTAAAATATCAGTATTACTCATTCATTTCTCATTTTTATTTGTTAAATATTTTTGTTTTGTTTGGGTCATTCCCGTTTAACATTTGAAAAAAAAATGAGGTGAAATATGGTTAATTCTCACATAGATATGTTCGATTAATAAAAAGTACCAATCCGACCTGACTTTTTCAGTCATGAGTTGTCTAATAATATTAATTAATAGTTGAAAATAATCCGTTTCTCATTTCTAACTCAATTCTCATATTAAAACTCATTATTTTAATTTGTACATCATCATTTTTTGCCGAAATATCGTGTTAGATTTGTTAACACATCATGATAATGTAAGAAATTATCCGTACTCTTCAAATATGTGTGGAAATGACTTTTAGGGTCTAAATTCTGGGAGCTTGATACCATAAGCAGCCAAATTTTATTCACCGCTATCCAGCATTTTGAGAGTCCACAATAAAAAAAAATTAAGACAAGACAACTCGACAGTCATGGCTTAATCTTTTTTTTAATAAAGAAAATTATTTGCTCTTCATTAGTAAACTAGATCGTTACTCTTTTTAAGTTCTCACAGTTGTTTTCAAAATACTTCATTTGCTCTCTCACATGCACACTTCTTAGTTCTTTCTCACTTCTTTTGATGGCACAAACACCAGCATTGTCAAGCTCTCTCTCTCTTCCCCTCCTCATCCTAATTCTCACACCTCATATTTCACTCTCTACACCTCAGGCAAATCAACATTGCACACCTTCAAACAACCAACCAATCAAAGCTGGTTTTTACCTTTCAAATCCAAACCACCACTCACCAATCTCTTCTCTCAACCCTTCTCTCTACACTCACATCTATTACATCTTAACCTCAAACAATGATGACTCATTTTCTCTCTCTACATTCTCTCAAACCCTAAAATCCAAAAACCCATCACTCAAGACATTACTCTCCATAGATTGTTCCGACACATCAATTTCCGTTCAAGCCGATTTCATCAATTCCACCATACAAACATTGCATTCAAACGGGTTTGATGGATTGGACTTAACATGTCAAATTTCAAATTCACCCTTCGAAATGATAAATTTCGCACTCCTTATACAAATATTTCGGGCTCGGATAAATTACGATTCAAGCCCACTTATTCTCACAGCTTCAGTTTATTTTTCAAATCACATATTTGATATACCAACAACCGATATTTATTACCCGACAAATATCATGTCAAACAACTTAGATTGGATCAACATTCTCTCATTCGAATTTTACAAACCAACGAATGTCACAGTTTTCAATGCGCCATTGTACGATAAATCCTCTCATTATTCTGCGAGTTATGGAATTATTTCATGGATTGACGCTGGAATACCGGCATGTAAACTTGTAATTGGTATTCCACTATTCGGAAAATCATATATTTTGAAGAATAAATATAAGAATGGACTTGGTGCACCGATTGTGGCTTATGGACCAAAACAAAAGGCAAGCAATCATACCGGAATAATTGCATATTTTGAAATTGAAGAATTATTAATGAATGAGAATGCGGTATTTTTATATGATAATAATACGGTTTCTACGTATTTCTACTTGGACGATTTGTGGGTTAGCTTTGATAGTATAGATGTGATTAAAGAGAAAATTGGATTTGCTTTGAGATATAATTTGAAGGGTTACTTCTTATGGCCAGTAAATTATGAGGATTCCAGTTGTACCATTTCTAACCTAGGTGAGAAAATATAATTAAATGCTCTTCTTTTTTTATGATTATTTGTAATGAAGTTCTAACGAAAAATATTTAAATTGGAGCCTCAAATTTCTGGTAATTAAAGTAATATAATCATATCTGAACAGAAACTAACCAAATTTAGGCTGGTAACAGCCAAAAATTTTGGTCACTACTGGTACAATTGATCCCAGTTAAATAGGATTCTTTAATATCATTCAATTGCATTAATAAAAAAAATATAGTTAAATGAAGTCCAAGTGCTGACTGGTACCATATATAATACTGTTTCGGTACCAGCATTAACTAATTTATTTATTCTTTCTATTCTACTAATTGGAAGTATTCTTGTTTATTTACAGCATCAGAGGTCTGGAATAAGAATTTAAACACATCTTATTCCAAGAATAGTAGAGGGACTTATAAGAGCGGATTTATACAAGCGTCAGCAGCAGCTCCTTTTGAATTACCGCTTTTAGAAAAGGCACCGGCTCAATATGCCGTTTCAGAATCGTCAGATTTAATTAAGTGGTCTTTAAAATGTTTCAATTGCTATTTAATTCGGTATTGTTCTGCATTTTTTAGTGTATTACTGATTCTGTAATGAACAGACATTTGGCAGTCATTAGAGTAGAGAGAATTTTTCACACTTGAGATTATAACAAAGCTGATGATTCATAGCTTTTGTTTTCAAATATTTAACTGTTTCATCATTAGAAAGGACACAACGTTTAGAATTATTCCAAAAACTCACAAATTTTAGAAATCATGCATATAACTCCTAAATCAGTTTTTTGTATTCCTTATTTATACTTTGGGTGTTAATTCAATATGTTTGTGAAATACTAAATCAATAAAATCACAATTTTCATTCTCTGAATCCAAAAAAACATACTAATTTATTGTAGGCATGATCAATTATTTAGTTTCAGTTATCACAAGACTAGTAAGAGATGCTTCATACAAATTGATTTGATGATATCACCCGTAACCACAAAATAATTTGAAATAGAACTGAAAAGATATACCATATGTGAATGATATTTTTTTTTTTCTGCAAAAGATCAATGAAAATTAACAGGCACAAACAAATACAAAGTTGTTCAAAACAAACAAAAAACAGAAAAACTATTAAAATGGCATCACAAGAGCTTCATACAAAATCTTGTTGCAAACATCAGAATAAAAATAACACATAATTAAATGCCCAAAGTTGCATAAAACAAAATAGTGTAGTCTAAATTCCAGCCAATAGAAACAAAGGACTTATAAATTAGTTCTCATGCAAAGCCTTCATTAAATACAACCTGCTAAAACTCTGTCCAGAAGCCCTACAAACAATATTTTTCAAATTTAAAACATATTAGCTTTCAAAAATAACAAAAAATAAAAAAGGAACCGCCTTCATTAGGTATTTCATAGTTAGCTCAATTAAATAATGCAAAATTAATTATTGTCGAACCATAATAAGGTAAATAATTTAGATAACAAATGAAAACCATAATTTATTTTTAATATTCTAACAGAATAGAAGGGGCCTTTTGCAATTTCCAATAATAATGTGGCCTTTTTTGCAAATTTCTCACTAAAAACTCATGGTTCGTATTTCCCTTTTCTTCAAATAAACTTCCCATTAAAAACCAAACACTTCCGAATTTCTCAAGTAATTGCAATGTTTAACTTTAAACAAATAAAGTAAAATAAAATATATCAAACTAAATAAAATAAAAATAAATTATATTAAAATAAAATAAAGTAAAATAGTATATTAAATTAAAATCAAACCAAATCAAATCAAAATAAAATAAAATAATATATTAAACTAAACTAAACTAAACTAAACGAAATTAAAATAAAATAATATATTTAGTCAATAAAATTAAATTAAACTACAAACAATTAAAATAAAATATAATAAATAATATAAATATTTACCCGTTGATTTGGTTACAGTAGTTGGAGATCTGATTGGTGATGAGATAACTGTCGAGGCGAGAAGGTTCCGGAATCGGCTTGAAGACCGGATTCGACGGATCTTCTTCCGGAAGCAATTCCTCTCCCGCCGCTTTTCTGCTCATATTCTCCTGCCTGTTTTATCACATTATTTTATTATTTATTTTATATTATATTAATCCAACAAAAATATATAGGGTTCAGATATGGAGTGCCAGCATTTTGGAGCGGAGCGCCCAACAGCGCCCAATTACAAAAGGTATGATGAAATTACAAAAATGTGTTTTTGAGAACACAAAAGGTATAGTGAGATTACAAAAAGGTATATTTTCAAAAAGATATATTTGTAAACACAAAAGGTATATCCAAGTGCAAATATATATGTGTACAGCTAAAACTGTATGGTGGGTGCTTCTAGGCACTCTGAATATTTTCTCAAATATATAATACCAGAATTAAATATTAATTATGTTTTGTTTTCGATATTTCAGAGGGGTGTAATAATACGTGATTTGGGTATTTATAAGGGTGTATCTGATATCATATTTTTTGGTATATTATTTTCGTCGTTTTTCTTGACTATTTTATTATTTTTATTATTTTTATTAATACCCACAAAAGTGTATATATACCATAATTAAATACTACAGGGAGAAATGAATATCATGAATAAACCAACGGAACATAAGAAATATCACATAAACCGCAAATTTGAAATGTCCACATTGAGGGGTAGTTTAGGAATTTTCAGAAAATATGAGAGCGGTATAATATATGATTTACAAGGGTATATGTAATATTTTGATGTTTTTTAAGGGGTAGATATGAAATTATGCCGAGTTGAAAATGAATATACCTTCTTTTCTGGAGCCATGCTTGCTGTTGAGCTTGTTGTCTCGACAAATTACGGTAATAGTATTGAAACTAAATTTAAAAAAATAAAAAAATAATAATTTTAGTCAATTTAGAAAATAGCACACAACTAACATATAAACAACAAAACAGCACACAAACATATTAAACCTTGCATGATGATAAAAAAAACATCATATTTTGAAAAGCAAGGGAATGAATAATTTTAATTAATCTAGAAAAAAAAAGTAAAAAAATAATTAAAAAAATTATAATTACCTTGTTTTGTTCAGCTGTAAGATCATCCATGCACTCAATTAAAAACTCCAAATTTCTCTCCATAAATGGAGCAGTTGAAAGATTAAGACGGTCATAATCACACTAAAAATATAAAAAAATATCAAAATATAATATATGTGTAAAATAATAATATTATTAATTTTTTGCATGTATGAAAAAATAATATTAATTTACCTGTGCAACAGGGGAATCAGGCTCAAGCTCTGTCATAAATGCACTGATTAATGCAGAATTAGACACCTTGATCTGTTTAATAAGAGAAAATTATTGCAAAAAATAAAAAATAATAATTAAATAAAAAAATAAAAAATATATTGTAAGAAAATATATCCAAAAATAATAAGCAAAATTTATAAAAAAACATACAGGTATTTCTTCAAAGACATCAACCCATGAAAGTTTCTTCTCCCTCAACCTAAATAAACAAACAAATAAATTATAATGATAGTAAAAAAATCACCACAAAAAAATTCATTTAATTAAAAAAAATATATAAATTTAAGTAAAAAAAAAATACTTCTCGCCAGTGAAATTATTATTTTTGTAAAGCTCCATGAATGAATCAGAAAGTCTAAGTGCTTTAAGAGCCAAAACTCCCTGATTAGCCCTTGATGGATCGTATATTATACATACACATCTTCTAATATTTTCCTGTTTACAAAATAAAACATAAAATATTAAATAAATAAAAATTGAAAAATAATATCGTAACTTTGCTTTTTTTGCATAAAAGGTATTATATATAATAAATAACCCTTAATGAAAAGTAGTGCATTTGGTACATCATGTTTCAATTCAATTAGTTGGAAAAGCTAATTACAGAATTGTACTATAAAAAAATGAGTATAAATTATTGCTTGGACATTTATGAGAAAATAAAATTAATTGAATTCAATACCTGGTAATTCATAAAAGTTTCAATAAGCTCAGCAGTCTGGAAAGATCCCAACAAAGTTGACTGATACCTAATTATAATAATAATTTAATTAATACATAAAAAACAAATAAAATAGTAACTAAATAAAAATATAGATCAGTTAATCCAAAAAAATGCTAATTAAACCTCAAATAAACCCTAATCAAACCCGAACCAAAATAACTAAACACCAAAACATATAAAGAAATGGTAATTTATCATATAAAAATTAGTTATAGACCTAACAAAAGTGAAACTAAATTACTACTATTATTTAATTTATACCAAAATTAATATGATTAATAAACTTACAAACTTACCAACCCACTGTATTATTATCAACATTTATTTCTCTCAAACATAAAAAATGGTAATTAACCACAAAAGAATTTAGTTATAGACCCAGCAAAAGTACAACTACATCACTACTATTATATAACTTATACTGAAATTAATACAATTAATAAACTCAAAACTTACCAACCAACTGTATTATTATCAACATTTACTTCTCTCAAGCATCTCATCATTTCCAGCTGGTAATTCGCCCCGTCAGCTTCTATCTCCTCATCTTCTTCTCTCGTCTATAAATAAATATTAATTATTATTATTATTTTATTTAAGTCAACCCAAAAAATTATTTACTTCACATATATCTATCTTATTATTTTATTTTCATAAGAAATTCACAAAAACAACAGTATGAAAACAACAGTATGTATAATGCTTTGCAAAAAAAAAAAAAACTCTATTATTGGAAATTTCACAAAAGATTAAATATTAAATGGGGCTTTTTTCAATGGCATTTTTGCGATTTTCATTAATGGAGGGACTATTTTGCTAATGTCCCTAATTTTTTTTTTTACGAAATGGGAATTTTAGAGAGAGAAAATTACTGGAAAAGGAAAGCAGTTTGTCACTTCAAGCACGCTTCCGACGTCCAAACCGAGTAATTGGCCGGTGACTAAAGCTGGTGAGAATTCTTTGCAGTGTTTTATTATTTTCATTACAGCCTGTAAATTAATCAGCAAAAAGGAAATGTACTATTATTATTATTATTATTATTATTTACTAGTGATATATACAGAATAGAGTTCTTAAACAGAAGTTTCTACTCAAAATTGAAATAATTTAAAACAAATATTATTACACTTTAGTGAAATTTATCCAATTCTAGGTGTAATTCAATTATTCAATCCTTAATCCCAGTTAAAAAAAAGACTAGTAAACCAAAATCAGAACAAATTGATCAGTTATTAAGTAAATAAAGAGAAAATTACCAGGCCTTCCATCTAAAGGACTCAATTGAAATAAATATTATTACAGTTTAGTGGAAAATTATCCAATTTAGGTGTAATTAAAATATTCAAGCCTTAAAAACTAAAAAATACCTTAAAAAAAAAAAGAAAAATAAGAACAAATTGATGGATAATTAACTAAAAAAAGAGAAAATTACCAGGCCTTCCATCTGGACGACTCTCAGAGGCGGCGCCACAGCCTCCTCTGAAGTCTTCATCGCTTGCAGAAAAGATCTCGCCATTGTCTCTAAATCCCAAAAACAAATCCCAAAAACCTCAAAAATTGAACAACAAAAAAAACCAATCAGTTAGTGAATAAATAAACAAGGTTTTTCTTACGATTCGCCATGATTGATTGATTGGAGAAGCAAAAGCGGCGCTAGAGAAGAAAGGGAGCTAGGGTTTTGGTTTTCGTTTCTTCTTTCTCAGACGAAACAAAGAAAAACTTGAAGAGATTAATTGAGCCCATTATTTAGAGACAATAATATGTTCAATTCAATCCACGGCCCATATTGATCCAGCCCAAAATTGCTCCATCAGCATGGAATTATTATTATTATTTTTTTGGGAAATGTAATATCATAATAGCACAAATTGATCCAGACCAAAATTGCTCCATCCGCTTGGAATTATTATTATTATTTTTTGGGGGAAATGTAATATCATAATAACACAATGTCGCACGCTCAAATCATGATTCATATGTTGTTTCTCCGTTTTTCAATATATTAATTTTTTTCTATATTTTTTTTTTCTGTTTATACATATACAGTTTACAAAAAAATGAATTATAAATACTGTTTTTTCAATTTTATGTATTATTTATTAGCTATATATGTTATCGTCGTGATATCACGATGAAAAATCCGCGGTGATATGTCAGGTCTCTTATTTTTTTTTTGTGTGCCAAAATCAGGATATTCTCTATTTTTTTATTTTTATAGAGAGAGCTCATATTTCTTTCATTTATATTCAAATAATTGACTTTTTATCAAATTTTGGATCTACAATCTTTGAGTTGGTAACCACTCCTATAGAGGAGCTTTGGCTATTTTTTTTTAATATTCAAACCCACTACCAATGAGTTGAAATACTTGCTTAATAGTGTTAAATATATTTATCGAGATATAACTTGAGAATTCTCCAAAATTCAAAGGTGGATAACCGTTTGATCAAGCAAGCTTTACAACAAATAAGCAGTAGTTGAAAATTTATATATTTTTTACTTAATATTGTATTTGAAATACCAATTAATCAGGATTAATCAGGGTTGACTCACCTCACATACTAATAAGGTATACGAGTTTGCACATAAAAAAAAATTAAGGTATACGAGTTTGCACATACTTATCGCCGCATAATATTTAATCAACACTCAAGCAAACAAATAAATCAAGAAAAAAAAATGTTAAAAAATCAAGAAGGATAAACAATCCCTAAAACCGAACTAAAAATCCTAAATAAAAAACACACAAATCATTTAAAATTATTCGAAAGTCCTCAAATTTCACCCTTTGGTTCTCAATATAGTAATGCTTCCTTGGCCTCCTTCCGTGCAAATCTTCTTCTTCCCCAAGACCGGCTTTCCGGAAAATTCCGAAATTCGATAATTGAAACTCCCAATTTGTTAGAGTTTTTTCTTAAAAGATATATGATTAAAAAGATATACAATTAACATAAATCAATCTTCAACTAACTAACCAACAAAAAAGAATAACAAAAATAACATTATGCAAACAAATCCATGAACCATTGAATCACCAACATCTACAATAATCAAAGAAATCAAATAGCATAGAACCCTAACCGCATAATATTTAATCACCACTCAATTAAATAAACAAACAAATTAAAAAACCTTCAAATCTCACAACCAACAAACCCTAAAAACCCCCTGAAAACACACACAAATCATTTAAAAATCCTCAAATTTCACCCTTTGGTTCTCAATATAGTGATGCTTTCTTTGCCTCCTTCCGTGCAAATCTTCTTCTTCCCCATGACCGGCTTTCCGGAAAATTCCGAAATTCGATAATTGAAACTCCTAATTTGTTGGAGTTTTTTTATTAAAAGATATATGATTAAAAAGATATACAATTAGCATAAATCATCTTCAACTAACTAATCAACAAAAAAGAAGAAGAAAAATAACATTATGCAAACAAATCCATGAACCATTGAATCACCAACATCTATAATAATCAAAGAAATCAAATAACATAGAACCCTAACCGCATAATATTTAATCAACACTCAATTAAATAAGGGCTTGTTTGGCATCATTCCCGTTTTTCTGTTTTTCGTTTTTTAAAAATAAAAATCAGTTTTCAGTTTTTGTTTTCAAAAAAACTGTTTTTTCTTTTTAAATTCATAATAATTTTTCCTAATTATTATTTTATAAAATGCATATTTAGAACATTTTCAGTGTCAATATATCAAGTTTTCAGAGACAATATATCGTTTATAGTATCAACATAATATATTCAGCGTTAATATACCATTTTAAGTAGCACTATATTATTTTCAGTGTCAATGTATTGTTTATAATGTTAATTTACCATTATTGAGTTTTAATATCCTATTTTCAATAATCATTTTTAGAGTTAATATACTATTTTTTATGTCAATATATTGAGTATTCAGTGTCAGCCTACCGTTTACAATATCAATATATCATTTTCCGCGTCAATATATTATTTTCAGAAAAAAAAAATATTGCTTTTATTGTAGCAAAATACTATTTTTTAGTATCAATAGAGCACTTTCAATATCAATATATCATTTATAGTATTAAGAAATATTAATATATTATTTTTAATATTGGCATGTATCATTTCTAGTGTCGATATACCACTTCGGTGTGGATATAAAGATTTCAATATTAATAAACCTTTTTCCGCTATCATTATATTATTTTTAGTGGTAAGTTACTTTTTTTTACTGCAATATAAAGTTTCAGGATCGATATTTTTAATTAGTGTCACCTTACATTTTTTAGTGAATATAAAGTTTTACGGTAAAAAAATCTTTTTTTAATGTGAATATAATATTTTTATACCAACTTACCTTTTTTTAGCGCAATACAATATTTCAAGGTCAATATTCTTTTTTAGTGCTATCATATTATTTTCATTTGGTTTCGGACATTTATAGGTTTGTCAATGAAAAATATAAAAGAAAAAATAACTTTTTCTTGTTTCCAAAATCTTGTTTATTTTTTGTCATTTGGACATAAAAAAGATAGAAACAGAGCCATTTTGCAAAACACATTTTGATTTTTTTCTGGAGAAAAGAAAACAGAAAACGACAACGATACTAAATGAGGCCTAAACAAGTAAATTAAAAAACCTTCAAATCTCACAACCAACAAGCCCTAAAAACCCCCGAAAAACACACACAAATCATTTAAAAATCCACAAATTTCACTCTTTGGTTCTCAATATAGTGATGCTTTCTTTGCCTCCTTCCGTGAAAATCTTCTTCTTCCCCAAGACTGGCATTCCGAAAATTCCGAAATTCGATAATTGAAATTCCTAATTTGTTGGAGTTTTTTCTTAAAAAATATATTATTTAAAAGATATACAATTAACATAAATCAATCTTCAAATAATTAAACAACAAAAAGGAAGAAGAAAAATAACATTATGCAAACAAATCCATGAACCATTGAATCACCAACATCTATAATAATCAAAGAAATCAAATAATAGAACCCTAACCACATAATATTTAATCAACACTCAATTAAATAAACAAACAAAATAAAAAACCTTCAAATCTCACAATCAACAAACCTAAAAAACCCCTAAAAACACACACCTCATTTAAAAATCCTCAAATTTCACCCTTTGGTTCTCAATATAGTGATGCTTTCTTTGCCTCCTTCCATGCAAATCTTCTTCTTCCCCACGATCGGCTTTCCGAAAAATTCCAAAATTCGATAATTGAAACTCCTAATTTGTTGGAATTTTTTCTTAAAAGATATATGATTAAAAAGATATACAATTAACATAAATCAATCTTCAACTAACTAATCAACAAAAAAGAAGAAAAATAACATTATGCAAACAAATCCATGAACCATTGAATCACCAACATCTATAATAATCAAAGAAATCAAATAACAGAGCCCCAACCGCATAATATTTAATCAACACTCAATTAAATAAACAAACAAATTAAAAAACCTTCAAATCTCACAACCAACAAACCCTAAAAAAATCCTAAAAACACACAAATCATTTAAAAACCCTCAAATTTCACCCTTTGGTTCTCAATATATTGATGCTTTCTTTGCCTCTTTCCATGCAAATCTTCTTCTTCCCCACGACCGGCTTTCCGAAAAATTCCGAAATTCGATAATTGAAACTCCTAACTTGTTGGAGTTTTTTCTTAAAAGATATACAATTAACATAAATCAATCTTCAACTAACTAATCAACAAAAAAGAAGAAAAATAACATTATGCAAACAAATCCATGAGCCATTGAATCACCAACATCTATAATAATCAAAGAAATCAAATAATAGAGCCCTAACCGCATAATATTTAATCAACACTCAATTATATAAACAAACAAATTAAAAAACCTTCAAATCTCACAACCAACAAACCCTAAAAACCCCTAAAAACACACAAATCATTTAAAAATCCACAAATTTCACCCTTTGGTTCTCAATATAGTGATGCTTTCTTTGCCTCCTTCCGTGCAAATCTTCTTCTTCCCCATGACCGGCTTTCCGGAAAATTCCGAAATTTAATAATTGAAACTCCTAATTTGTTGGAGTTTTTTCTTAAAAGATATATGATTAAAAAGATATACAATTAACATAAATCAATCTTCAACTAACTAATCAACAAAAAAGAAGAAAAATAACATTATGCAAACAAATTCATGAACCATTGAATCACCAACATCTATAATAATCAAAGAAATCAAATAACAGAGCCCTAACCGCATAATATTTAATCAACACTCAATCAAACAAACAAACCAATTAAAAAACCTTCAAATCTCACAACCAACAAACCTTAAAAAAATCCTAAAAAACACACAAATCATTTAAAACTCCTCAAATTTCACCCTTTGGTTCTCAATATAGTAATGCTTCCTTTGCCACCTTCCGTGCAAATCTTCTTCTTTCCCACGACCGGCTTTCCGGAAAATTCCGAAATTTGATACTTAAAATTCCCGATTTGTTGGAGTTTTTTCTTGGTCGGTGGCGGTTTGTGGATTTTTGCGTTTATGTCCTCCAAAGTTACGCCGTCTTGCGGACCAAAGGGCTTGATTAGTGTGAATGGGTTGGCCACTTGTGACGTGATCTTTTTTGGCGTCTTAATTAGTGATTTTTTGCCTAATTAATTTAAGAAATAATAAAGAGTAAAAATTAGTGTTCAATTGAGATCTTTTTTGTGTTTTTTATTAGTGATTTTTTACCTATATAATTAACAAAAAAAAGTGCTTAATTTAGATTTTGAGTATAGAACTAAATTGTGCACAACTTTTGATAGGTAGTATGAATTTAATTTAAGACCACTTTTGGTCCTTCATTAGTTATTTTCTACTTAATTACTTAAAGAAAATAAGAATTAGTGTTAATTAAGATTTAGGGTTTAGATTGTACGTGGTATTGAATGGATAATTATACATTAAATTAATTTTTGTAATGATTTAATTTATGTAATTTTGTTACCTTTAAATATTTTAAGAGTGGAGAGTTTTGCGGTTTCTTGCACAACTTCACTTTCTACTTCAACTACCCTCTCACCAAATCCTGTAAAATTAAAAATAATAATAATAATAATATATATATATATATACATTAGGCTTTTCTTTGTTTATATTTCAAGGAATTGTAAATATTAAGTTCCTAAGATCTTTTCTTGTCATTTCATAACTTGAGATAATTCAGGATTTTTTTATAAAATTCACTAAAATAATAAAATAATATCCATACCTGATATGTTAAATTGATCAAGTGGAGATCCAATAGAATTCTTGCTACAAGACCTATAAAATCATAAAAATACAAAAAAGAATTAAGTCTTAAATTTCTACAAAAAGACCTCCAAAAAGAGAAAAACTACAGTATGTATATTGATATATTGCTTTCAATTTATAAGTAAAAAGATTATACAAGATTACTGAAATTTCTAATTAACCTTATTACAACAATATTAAAGATGGATAAATCACTTTATATTCTTTATTTCATTTAGGTTACAAAAATGTTATAAAAGCAAACAGACAGCAATATAATACTTTCTTATGAGCCAAGTCATAATTTTTATACCATTTCGTTTCTCATAATTGTAAGATAAAAATGACATTTTATTTTATTTTTTCTTTTTTTTAACAAATGATAAGTTTTGAGAGGGGAAAAAAGCATACGTCTCGTCAGAGCTGTAATAAGCCAATTTTTCAGGGGCGTAATTGCCATTATTCCACCATTCTGACGAGTTACTCTTGCGCAACACATTATTAGCATCTGAATATAAAAAAACAATTCACATTAGAATTTAGCAATTCACAAATTATAATTGCATTAGATTATGAAGAGAGAGAGAGAGAGAGAGAGAGAGAGAGAGAGAGACAGACCTGGATAATTAGAAATGGAACTGGTACTGTGACGTAAATTCTCTGAAATTCCATTGCTACTAGTTGAACTCTGATAAAAAAAGAGACAATTTTCTTTAAATTGATAAAAAGAATACAAGAATTAAAAAATTATATATATACCCCCATAACATCATTATAACACGATTTGTATATAATATGCAAAAAAAGACCCAAAGAAAGTCGGTATTTAGAATCTTTCGCCAGTTTTCAACTTACAAAGATATACAAATATATTCTTTCAGCATTTCTCAACTTCTTATTTTTTTCAATCAAAAAATAAAAACCCAAAGTTTGTTTTTTACAGGACTATACATGTGAAATAGCAAAAGTTTTAGTAGTTTGAAATATGTACCATGAAAGTAACATAAAATTCCAATATTTCTTTTTTACATCACTATACATGTGAAATAGCAAAAGTTATAAGGACTAGATTGAAAAAACATACCATGGAAGTAACATAAAAATCCAACATTTCTTTTTTACAATACATGTGAAATAGCAAGAGTTTAAGGACTAGATTGAAAAATATTACACAGAATTGACATAAAAATCCAACATATCTTTTCTACATCACTATACATGCAAAAAAGAAAAAGTTGAAGGAGTAGATTGAAAAAATCCAATATTTCTTTCTAAAGGGACTATATGTTAACCATCAAAAGTTGAGGGACTAATATGAAAAAAGTACCATGGAAGTAACAGTAGAGCTTGTGACTGCATTTGAATCGGAATTAAATTGGAGCATTTTTCTCCTTTTAATAAGAGAAGAAGGTTCCGGAATAATTTCCTCTCTAATTTGAATTTCCTTGTTTGCATAATCTGTCGAAAAATAAATAGCCCTTATTTTAAACTATTTATTTAAAAGTTTTTTATTAATTATTAGAAGTAAAATTGGAATTCGTCGTTATTTACTACGGCAGGAAGGAATTTTTCTGTTGAAAACCTGAATAATAATAATAATAATAATAATAATAATAATAATAATAATAATAATAATAATTATTATTATTATTATTATTATTATTATTACTGTTGTTGTTACTATTTATGATGTCATAAAATAATTTTTCAATTTAGTATTATGTTTCATTTCAAAAAAAAAAAAAAGAAATTGTACCTGAATGAAAGGAATTGTTGTCATAATAATTATTATTAATATTATTGTTATTATTATATCCAAAATCCATGCAATCTTTAATTGGAGTTTGACTTTGATCACCAAGAAAATCCAATTCATCCCATAAAAGTGAAGAAATATCTGTTCAAAATAAATAAATAAATAAATAATGAAAATTTAAATCATAAAAAATGAAAATAAAAATATAAAATATTTACTGTTTGTTGGATCTTTTGTGAGGCAAATATCTTCATTTTGCCACTCCCATAACTCACTGCCTAAACTAAAAAAATAAATATAATCACAAGTCAATATTTGAATAACTTGACCAGTAAAATATTAAGATATAAATATAAAATCAAGCTTGCATTCAAAAAAATAAGATATAAATATAAAATGGCAAAACTAAAATTAAGATTACTTTTGTCAATTTGGTCTGATGAAACAATCTAGATGATTAAAATAAGGTTATTATAATTTTATCAAAAAACACCCAATCCTTTTATTTATTACATCATGATATTTATTATTTGATTATACATGAAAACTCCCCACATTTAAAACAAAAGCTAGTAGATAAATAAATTTATTAGTTATTAAGTATGATAAATTACACATTAATGAGTCAAGCATTATGTCAAACAGTTGAAGCACAATTATGAAACAAATAATGGTAAAAGAATTATTAAATCGGTCAACGTTACCTATTATGCTCATGCAAGAATTATTAAATTGGTCAAAATTAAATTTGAATCAAAATTACAAACACCAATTGTATTGATTGAACTCATGTGAAGTATATGAAAGGAAAAAAATAATAAGATAATAAGAAGAGAAATCTGCTTAAGCATTATGACACACTTTTAGTGCAGATTTGATAGACCATATATTTTGTTAAAAATAGTAAGAAAAAATGTAAATTGAAAAAATAATTTTAGATCATGAAATAATTTCTTGAACTGATCAAAATGGGACAAAAAAGGAAAAAGAAACCAAAAAGAAAAAAAAATCCAAAATGGAAAATGCAAATCGCAAGATTAGTGGGCAAAATTGCAAACACGTTATGCATGCTAATTTAAATGCATAATACCAGCCTAATACAAATAAAATTGCTCCAAAATAAAAGTTACTTTGTACAAAGAGACCCAAATCTTTAATTCACACTAAAACCAACTAAATCCTACACTAAAAAGAAACTAAAGATCCAAATGAAAGTCAGAAAAACCCAATAATCTAGATCCCATTAAACATTGTATTAAATTTTAAAAACACATAAACCCCAAATTCACATTAAAAGGTACCTCTTACAATTGCCAAAAAGATTAATCAGTCACAAATAAGCAGATCATACAAATTAAAAGAAAACCCACTTCGATTTTTCTCCTTTCCTATTACTAAAACCCATCAAACTCAGTAAGGTTTTAAACCCAAAAAAATCACACACAAAAAATAAAATAAATTCAAAATCATAATAAGCTTACATGCCCTCGTTGCTTTCATTGTTATTGGCGTTGTGAAGCTCCATTTGAGAGAGAGGAGAGGAAAATGGCTAAATGGAGAGCTCTCCAGTACAAGATACCAGCAAGAGTATTTATATAAGGCTTTGCTAAATAGAGAAATTAGCAAGAAAATCAGGAAAATGAAAATACGGGATGTGCTTGAAATGTTAAGCAAAGGTGTATTATTAAATGCTTAGACCACAATCATTCACCACATTAAATGTGTGAAATGTGTGAGTAGAAATATAGAATATAAAAATTACATGAGATGGTTTGTATAATTGTTATCATAATTTGTTACAATAAATATTAACTTTTATCATTGAAAAAATTCATTGTCAGATTATATTTGCACATATATGTTGGCTATTACAATTTGTTACAAAGAAGTATTATTTTTGTCATTGAAGAAATTTATTGGCGGATTATATTTGTACATTGATATTGGCTATTGCAATTTGCTACAAATAAATACTATAGATTATATTTTGAATATATAGGTTGCACAGTGAATATATTTCTCATATTATATTTAGATAATTGTAAAAAATCATTGTGAAACAATATATATATATATATATATATATATATATATATATATATATTCCTTATTCACTAATTATATCTTCCATAGTATATTTGGACCAATAAAAAATTCATTATCAAATTTTATTTGTAATGGTCTGTTATATGGTATTTTGTTATATATTGCTTTAAATTATCCATAAAATATATAGAACGGTATGAATTCCATTCATTGTATTTATTCATTATTTTTAACATGTTCAATTCATTGTGCTATAAAAGTAAATTTGTATTTTGAAAATATGAAGCCGACTAAAATAGTCAATAGATATCAGAATGTGCATATATTAATAATAAGCCGGGGGTGTACGTGACGCAAAGAGTTGTTAGATATTTTTTTGGTATGTATTAACGGAGTTAGAATAATATTAAAATGTACTCTGAATAACTATAATTTACAAATAAAACAATCTAAGGATAAAATACAAATTTCAACAATATGACACAAGAATTTTCCTTTCATATTTATTTATCTTGTATATTTTTTATACAATGATAAAATCATAAAATAATACTATTAATTTTGGTTTGATATATTTTTCTGCGACAAAATATCTATCTAACAATCATAATTCTAGAAATCTATCTCATGTCATTTAAATAGTGTCCAATTTTTTCAAGTAAAATTATATATCCATGCATAGTAATTGCAAAATAATAAGACAAATGAAAATTAATCATAATTGTTTAGTTTAAAATTATAATATCAATAGATCATTAGTCACCAAGTAATATGATGGTTATCTAGATTAAAAACATAAACTAAAATATAAACTAATAAAGATTGAACTCATATAATCATATTGAAAAACAACTAAAAAACCCTAACTGGTTCATGCATTTAATGTCTTGCGGTCGAAAGCAAAATCTTGTTTCAAAAAACAAATTTCGAAGAAAATAACAAAAGAAAAAGTACACCAAAAGCTGCTAACCTCTGTATCTATTCTATCACTAAATGGTTGGACCAAAGTATATTTCTTATATTCACTCCACTAGAATGATTTCATATATTTGATGTAGACCTTGTTCAGATTATATTTGTATTGGACCTAAAGTGGGGTAAAGGGCCGTTAGATATGGAGTTTCGAGAAATCAAAATAGGGACCTCAACATTCGATTGGGAACAATGAATATAATTCCGTATATAAACAGTATATTTTATTTTGTATTATATAAAATCTAATATCACTCTGCACTATACAAAAATTATTTAAAATGGTGTGACGAATTATGTGTCGGGTATTTATCTTGATTGAAAAATATCATGTTTCATACGTTTGACTAACAAAACTATCACATAAAATATCTTATTAGTAGTTTATAAATTTTTTTATATTGTAAAATTATACTACTTAAGGGGTTACGTCAGACTTTAAATATAAAAATGATTTTAAATATTTCATTTAATAGGGGGAAAATACAAACATGTAATAAAAATATTTTAGGAGTTTATGAAAAAAAATCCTTTTTAGAGTGAGATTCATATTATTTTATTATAATTTATTCAATATTATAATATGTTATATTATTACTTTATTAGTAATAAAATATCATAATATCAAACATAAAATATCATAATATCAAATATGAATTGATACTATTGAGTTCAAAGTGGGTACTTAATATTGAATAAAAATATAGTGCGATGCAAATCGGGGATCAATCTCAATACTCGTGAGACATGTGTCAACCCCACATCCTCCCTCCCAATATTAAGCATTAATAATAAGTAGGAATTTGTTTGAATCTCTAACAATTTTTTTTTTCCATAGAATAATAGTTTTTAAAACAAAAAATGTTATTTTATTAAATCCCGAATGCTATTTATCTTTCAATTTTTAATGGATCTAACTTCAATTAGATTAATTTTGTAGAAAGTTATAAATGATAATAAATGGTTTTTTTTGCTTAATTTTTTTTATCTTTCTTATATGTTTAATTAATAATTATTGTAAACAAAAGTTCTTGTATTTATTAATTATTATGTTGTTATAATTTTGTTTATCCTTTTACACGCACAATTAGAGTTGGCATGATATGGGTTAGTAAAAAAAATACTAAGTTATACTTTCATACTTCGATAATATTATTTTTATTTCCTAAAAGTATTTTAAACTGTATAGTTTTTATCCGAACTTTTCATTTGTTGTAGAAAAAAATATCGGACTCGATATGTCACGACACACCGTAGCACGTCGAAATCATGACAACAATATATATAACTTCCTAACAGTGTAATAACAATATATATAATTCATTTTTTTAACAAGGGAAATTCTTAAAAAAACCCCCTAACTTTTTTGGATATTATCAAAAAACCCCTATCTTTTTATTTCTTCAAAAACCCCCTATAAAGCACATGGAATTTTTTTTTAGCCCCTATGGGGTTAAGTTAAACCTTTTCCATCCATTCAATTTTTGAATTGACCAAAATACCCTTTATTTATTTTTATATTATATTTAATTCAATTAAAAAATATAATAAAAAATTAATATTTTTCAACATAATATAAATATTATATTATATTATTTTATGCTGCATTAGTTAATTTTTTTATTATATTATATAATTTTTTGTTGCATTAGTTTATTTTATAATATTATATTACATGAAATATTTTCTCTTTTTTGTTTGTAAATTATAATTTTATTCTCAGTAAAATATTTTTTATTATTATTTTTTTTATGATTTTTAAAAAATAGTTTCTGGAAAAAAATCAGTAAAAAATCTAAATTATTTTTTTGAATTTTTTTATAAGAAATATTTTTCAGAATTTTTTTAAAATTTTATTTTAATAAAAACTTTGAAAAACATTATTTTGGAAAAAAAATTCTAAAATGTTTTTATAAAAAAATTATGTAGCATTATAAAATTAATTAATTCATCATAAAATAATATAATATAATATTTATATTATGTTGAAAAATATTAGTATTTTTTATTATATTTTTAATTTAATTAAATATAGTATAAAAATATTATAAAAATAATCAATAGAGGGCATTTTGGTCAATAAAAATTAGAATGGATGGAAAATGTTTAACTTAACTCCATAGTGGGTAAAAAAAAATTCAAGTTGCTTTATAGGGGGTTTTTGAAGAAATGAAAAATATAAGGGGTTTTTTATAGTATCCAAAAAAGTTAGGGGGTTTTTGAAGAATTTCCCTTTTAACAATATATACATACATAATGAAAATAATATATAAAAAATAAAACAGTATATGAAAACAACATATACAAATTGCAAAAGTAAAAAATACATAAAGAACAAAACAATATATAGAATAACAAAAATAATATATTGAAAAAAATAATATATTGAAAAGTGAAAAAATAGTATATATCCGTTTGTCATGATTTGACGTTCTACAGTGCCGTTATAGTGCCGTTATGATATGATATCAGATTTCTAAAAAAATATTACTAAATTTCTTTGTCAGCTATATATTGTCTCTCTCTCCCAATCATTTTCTTTGAAGTTTGACACTTGTTGGTTAGATGAGGGAAATAAACAAAAAAAATTGTCAATTACAAATCACCCCTCCTTGGAACAAGAAAAAAAAAATCAATTCAATTTAGACAATTTTTTATTTGATGAAACAGGCCCCAAGTCAGGCTTGGGGGTTCTTGAGATATTAATTAAAATATTGTTGAGCTATCAACCAGATTGATAGCTTTTACAAAAGTTGAAATAATTAAAATAGAAGGAAAATAAACCTAAATTTAATTTAGACATTAAATGAAAAATCATTTAAAATGTTAAAATTCACTCTATCCTTGCTAGATCAGCACCAAATTTCGGTTCCAAAAGTTGGTTGAAATCATTCAATTTTTTCAGGCTATTCATGTGAACATTCTAAATATTTAATGATTCATGCTCTTGCATCCTCTTTTACAAACATGGACTGTGCCATAAACATAAAGCCTGCCTAACTAAAGAGAAGGACGATTTTTGAAAAAAAAAAAGACTAAAGAGAAGGGAAAATTTGAAAAAAAAAAAACTCCTAATTGTTTTTTTTTTTTTGAAGATAATTGTCGGAATATTAAAAAGACTTTCATTTTTCAAAACTTCCTGACTTTTAAATTACTAAAAAGATCCTCTACTTCAACTTTTATTTAAAAAAGCAAAATAATATATGAATAGTTATAAAGAAAATGTAAATACATTTTGCAAATTTATTATATATTATTTAAAATAAGATTGAATATTATTTCTCTATTATTTAATTTGAGAGGTTTTTTAAAACAAAAAATTTAAGCTAGAAAAAAAATACATTAGGGTTTTCTTTAGTATTTCAAAGGTTAGGGAATATTTTGAACATAGAAATATTTAAAGTATGATTTTTTTAAGTAACCCAAAAGATAAGGAATTGTCCATAAATAAGATAAAATGCAAGGGGGGTATACAGAAAATTTCCAAAATTTAATAGTGACTCCAAACAGCCTTAAATTATCCACCAAAATTTTCAATATGATCTTTTTAGATGTGCAGGATTGAGGTCCTCTATTCTGAAGAGAAATACAAAAGATGTTAATATTTTTGTAGATGGTTGGGTTGGCTATTTTAGTTTTTAATTAATCAATTGACTGTCTAAAATTTGTCATAAACTTCATAACTAATAACTTAAACAAAATTACCATGATCTCTCAAATTAAACCCTCAACACCAAATATATTGCAACATCATTACTTCAAATAGAAATTGTAATATCATACTATCAAATGTACTATAGATGCCCACTATATTAAATATCATCCAATACTATGTTCCTTCAAAAAAAAAAAAAAAATACTATTTCAACCCCTTCGAGAAAAGCTACTAATTAGTTATTTTCATTTTCAACCCTGAAGATAAAATGAATGTTCTATTTCAATTAAAACAAGAATCCTCCAGTTTGGTGAAGCATGGCATCTATCTCGTCTCCATCCTCCATTTCAAGCTGAAATAGTAATAAATATATTTTGTTTCATTACATTTGAAAAACAAATATTAAATAAAGAATAAATGATTATGAAAGAAGATAAACAATTTTTTTCAGCAATGATTGGGTCAAGAGTACCACATTTTTGATATCATCACAACTCAGTCCACTTAGGAGCATAACACCGTTCATTTACCACCACGATACAATTTACTCAACATGAAAATTTCTATTGTAACCAACCCCACAATTTTCTAAATATTTGAAGTAACTTAATTTTCAATTTATTTTACAGTTAAAAGTTCCAAATCCCGAAAAATTGCATAAATATAGGGCCAAGGCCCAAATACTATTTCTTGTTTCATGAGGAAATTTGACCAGTTTGAGTTATTTCTGTTCTTGATTTTAGTATAATTTAAACATGACCTCCAAAATTAGTGATTACATTTACAATAATTTAAATTTATTACATGACAATATTATACATGTAGGCAATTTGCATTACTAATTTGCTAGTCAATCATATTGAAATAAAATTGACGTTCGTTAACCAACAAGAATATAATTTATTCATAATTACAACACGGCCTTATAAAAAAGTTCCAAATCCCCTCTCAAGTATCGAAAACAGAATTCTAAATTCTGCCTGATTAATTGTGTTTCAACAAAATAATCAAGAAGATGAATTTGAAATCCCCTTTTTTTTATCTATCACTGTCCGTATTTGAAGTCCTCTCTATTTCTAGGTTAGTGTGATAAATTAGTTGGAAATCAGGCCGAGTATTTGAAAAATCAAAGGAATTATATGAATTTTTTCTTGTCAAAAATTAAGTACCTGTTCAGGGCTTTGATCACCACGTAGTCTACGTCCATCAAAGAGAAAAGCAATGGAGTTCAACTCCAAAGACTCACGCTGGCAATACGCTTTCATAAGCTTCTTAAGCGGAGTGCTTTTCTTGATCTTGAAATGCACTTCCATTCCATTCTAACAAAGAAAAAATAACAAAGAAAAAGAAAGCAAAAGAATAAGAAGGAAATGTTGGGTTTTGGGTTTCATGCAAAACCAACATCAAGATTCAAGATGAGTTCATTCTTTGGTGTTTTTGAACCTCAATTATGCGTTAATTCTAGCTAAAATGAACATGAGAGAAAGAGAGAAGTACCTGATTCTTGACCTTGAGATTAATGTAATCGTCCACACCAGGAGGAGGCTTCTTAACATCGTCCAACGTCGTCGTCCCTGATCCTGACATTTTTTCTAGGGTCTCTCTCACTCTCTCTCTCTCACTTTATTTCTCTCGTTTGGTTTTGTTATAATGGCGGGTTGATACTTGATATGAACAAAACAGAGCCTTTTCTATTTCGGCCGTTCTCAAAGAGGGAAATTTCTTCAAAACTTGAATTTATAAATTTTTCAAGTCCGATTTAGTGTTTTAATAATTCCATTGATGATGATAATAATGTGTGTTAACATAAATGATATTAATAAAGTTACTGATATATATATATATATATATATATATATATATATATATAATGTTGAAATTGAATCCATAAAAGTATATCAACATTTAAGAAAAGAAATATTAATAAGATGTGTATAAGCACTTATATTAGAAAATATATCGTTCACATATAGGTACAATTATATAATTTTTTATTAGATTTTTAGAAACTAAAATTAAGAAAATTTATATTTGTCAATAGCTTAACCAGAATTTATGAAGGTATAACATCATTACCTTATATTGGTATAAAAATAGTAAAAAATATGATTCATAAAAATAAGAATATATTATCATTTATATGAAAATTTATAATAATAAAAAAAGATATGAAAACACAAAAAGACATAATAGTTATATACAAAAGTATAATAGACATCTACATATATATAAATATATACTAATTGATGTTTAGCCTAAAATCCGTCTTGTTTCCGATTAATCTCCGATTATATTAATATACAATATACAAAAATTATTAAAAAATAAAAATTGGTTTTGTCTCCGATTAATCCGACTAATCGCTTTAAGGTAGTGTGGCCTCCGCCAAGCAATTTATGTAACCTTGTGTTTAGGTGGTGTTTAAGCGGGTGATGCTTCTATATTCCTAATATTTGGTTTGAGTAAATTTGAAGGGTACTTGGATGTTCCTCTTCCAAATGTAAATATATATTTGTAAGAGTTTATTTACAATTGGTAGAATTCACTGTATATACACGAATAAAAACGGAATTTCCCAAAATATACACATTTGGAATAAAATTCCAATTTATAGCATTTCCGCACTTCTAAAGTGTGGTTTGCAATTTTTTTTTTTTTGGCTGAATCTGCACTTTAGAAGTGCGGTTCAGGAAATTTTTTTTTTTTTTCTAAAACCGCACTTCTAAAGTGCGGTTTTAGAATTTTTTTTTTTTTTTTTTTTTTAGGATGAATTTTATATGTTTGGAAAAAAAAAACATATAGGTCTTTATCTATATGCTAAAAATGAATGTTTATAAATATTTATTTCAATATATGTTGTCAAACATATATTGTAGGATAAATATTTTTATAGGTCTTAATTTATTATCATGATATAAACATTAAAGATTTTTTTTTTTAGCATTATTTCCGAAAATAATTCAGCAAATAGCACTGTTTTGGAAAAAATTAGCTAACTAGCACTACCGCCACCTGTTGTGGCGGTAGAGACCTTCTACCGCCAGCACCAATGGCGGTAGTGCCTAATTTTCCAAATTTTCCGTCAGCGGCCTTAAAACAAGGTAATTAGATACAAATTAGCCTTTACCGCCAGACCATCTGGCGGTAGTAGCATTGTTGTATAATTTTCCGGATCCAATCGGGTATCAAACCCGTTAAAAAAAAAAAGAAAAAAAGAAAAATAACTCTACCGCCAGGCCATCTGGCGGTAGATTATTTTTCTTTTTTTTTTTTTTTTAAATTAGTAACGGTTTTTATGAATGAACCGTTACAGAATGTGGACTATTTAAGCAACTTTGTAACGGTTGTTTCAAAAAAACCGTTACAAATTACTACATTTAGTAACGGTTTTTATGAAAGAACCGTTACAGAATTTCATAAAATATTCCAAAAATCTGTAACGGTTTTTATAAAAGAATATGTTTGACAACATATATTGAAATAAATGTTTATAAACATTCATTTTTAGCATATAGATAAATACCTATATGTTTTTTTTTTCTAAACATATAAAATTCATCCTAAAAAAAAAAAAAAAAAAAAAAAAAAAAATTCTAAAACCGCACTTTAGAAGTGCGGTTTCAAAAATTTTTTTTTTCCTGAACCGCACTTCTAAAGTGCGGATTCAGCCAAAAAAAAAAAAAAAAAATTGCAAACCGCACTTTAGAAGTGCGGAAATTCTATAAATTGGAATTTTATTCCGAATGTGTATATTTTGGGAATTCCGTTTTTATTCGTGTATATACAGTGAATTCTACCTTTACAATTTCATCCATCTATTTATAAAAAGAAGGAAAGAAAATCAAAGAGAGAGTAAAAACGTATACCAAAAAAGTCAAAATCTACTTATTTCCCCCTATAAAATCAGGGGAACTATAATCATCATAAAAGAGCCCAAAATGAGTCTTGACGGAAAAACGGTACTCAAGACCTGGTTAAAGAATGCCCTTTTAAAAAAAAAAATAGTTCATTTATGCAGCCCCCTCTGACACATCCTCCAGGATGCCTAATGTGACATTAGTAAACGCGTCCCATTCTTATTTTATATTTTTTGAATGAAAAAGAACGGGAAATGGGTCCGTTTGTCAGTGATAAAGAAGACTTGAGGGGGATTGTTAGGGGACAAATATATTTTTCCTAAAAAAAAGAATGAAAATCAAACCAATAACCACTGCTGCTGTAGACGAATTAATCCCAATCCTTTATTTTTCACCTACTTTTGAGCCTCCTCAAAATGCTACATCATCAATTTTATTTCGACCGTTCCATCAATTTTTTTTGTTAAATCTTAGCCATTCATTTTCTCAAATTTATTGATATTTTATGGCAACATGTGTGTCTGCTTATTAAAACATAATCATATGATTAGTTGAATTGGTGTTTTGTGTTCCATCCCCGATTTAGTGAGAACCGTTGTAAATTTGTTTCTGACCATAAGATCTTAATCAGATGGTTTCAATGAATCATAATTCAAAGTTATATTCAATTATTAATACCAATAGTTAATGAAGAGTTCACTCATTAAAATATAAATAAGTTTTCTTTTCTTCTTTAAAAAATAATAATTCTTAATGAAATATTTTATTTCTAATATTAAAATCATCAAATATAAATTTGTTGAAATTTTCTTTTTATTTTGAGTTCCATATTGATATGCTTCTAATTTCTTTTCTTGCTAAAATATGCGAATAAAACCTATATAAAATAACATGTACAAAAATGATATGCTCATTAAGTTATACCTTATACCATATATTTCATCTTAAACATACTTTTTTCATATATATATATATATATATATATATATATATATATATATATATATATATATATATATATATAAATATCATATTTCTTTTTTACAAATCATGCTATATATAATTAGTATTTTTATATTTTTTAAAGTTAATCATCTATAATTAAGTCTTATGGGGTTTCAACTAAAATCTATGAAATAAATTATCGTGTATTTTTAGTTTTTTGATATCTTTCATCGTCGATTAATACTTGATTTTTTTTAATCTAATATGTCAATAAATAACGACACAAGAAAACTAAAGAGATAAAAAAAGATGATATTTTAACGTTAGAAATCTTAATGCAACCATAAACTAAGATTGTAAATTAATAATCCAAAATTTTTTTTGAATTATTATTTTTTGTTTTTTTATGAATTTATAATTTATGTTATTTTATTTCTTATAAGTAAATTTATTTGTATAGAGTTATCCATTCTTATAAAATTAGATGTGATATTGAAAATATTTTTGAATGAATAATATATGGATAAAATATCTTATGATGTAATTCAAAATGATAGTAAACATAACTAACTTACATAACATAATTATTATATATTATTTATGTACTTCAAAATTTATTTCAAACTATTATTTAGATTTTTCATAACTAAGATATATATATATATATATTCAAATGAATAACAAATTTAAATATTCGCAGCGAAAAACACGAGCATTATTCTAGTGAAAGTAAAGATGGAGTAGTGATTTTACAATTAAAGTATCGCATTTTATATGTACATGAATGGAAAAAAGATTTATATTGAGATATTCCTTAAAGATAATCCAAATAATTTCTTTCTTTTTGGTTTACAATTCAGAATCAGATTTTTTTTTTCTTTTTCTAGTTGCTAACCAATCATCCGTTGTGATTCTCATATTGAACTTTTCTATTCAGTTAGAATATAGGACCTAGAAAGTGCACATCATACACTATTTTACTATTGCTACAAATCATGTAAACTGAATTTAGAATTTGACTATTATTTTGAGTATTTTCAATACTGGAAAGTAGTTAGCATGGTAAAAAGTGTGAATAGATCATACCACGTTATATCATTTGATTCTGAGCGTATTTGAGCGTATTGATGGAGCTCCTAATTTAAATAATTATCCAATGTCACGTCAAGTTTTCCAATCAATGTATAATTATTAAAATTATACATACATCTGTATTTTCAGATCTTAGAAGTGCAAATCATATATTATTTTAATGTTGGTTCAAATCACATGTGAATGTTTGAATTTAGACGGTATTATTTTGAGTATTTTCAGCACTGGACGAAAGCAGTTAACATGTACAAAAACTGTGAATAAATCACAACTTCATTATGTACTTAATCAATATAAATAAAACTTGTCTGGTAATTAATTACACACTCTGTGGAATGAATCACAACTTTAGTATGTACTTGATTGATATAAATATAAGTTGTTTGGTCATTACACTCTCCAAATTAATTATGCTCTCGAAATAAATTATATGAGATTACTCATGTATGGAATTAATTATAAAATGTTGGAGGTAACTAAAGCGGCATATGGCTCATGTAAATTAGAACTGTAAGGTGTAATGGGCTATCTTTCTTGCTAATTGCAGTACGGCTTGCCAATCTATAATATATATATTTTTTTAATATTATCTTTTAAATTTTTATTTTTGGTTTCTTTATCAAAACAATTAGATTAGAAATTTATAAATACAACAAATTTGATTCCTTTTCTTGCCAAATATCATGATCATATCACTTCCTGTTATGCCTTCATAAATACATTCGATCTATATTTGTTTTTTTTTTCTATAGTTTCGAACAGTATGTTGTTTTATAGTTTATATCAAACATGTATTAACCATTTAATTATTTGTTTTTGTTTCAGTATATATTCACCTTCATATCTACATTCCTTGTTGATATTTTGTCTTCAACATTCATATCTCTTATTCCTGTTATGGTGCCAATGCGAGCCAATTAAAATCTATAGGTATGAACTAAAAACACAATTTACTAATAACTATAATGCCTTAATTCTTAGTAACCTTTGTGTATTTAATTAATGATGCCTCTTCTCTTCAGTACGTTGTTAAATTCTTAAAATTATGTAGATAAAAAATATATTTCATTGTTAGTTAAGTTGATACTTTAATTTATTTTGCAGAAATGACAATTGATATCTAATACGGAGAGAGCTCCTCCCACACCGCTTGCTGATCCGGTCCTACCCACTGACCAACTCGGGCAGAGCCCTCTTGTATTGTCATGAAACAGCATTTTTTTGAGACATTTGTATATAAAAATTATTTTATATCAAATAAAATAAACAATTTAATATAAGAAATTAGTATACATTTATACTATATGTTAACAAAAATTGTATAACACTATAATGATTGATAATTATTTAAAAGTCATTTTTATTTAAAATAACACTACAATGGTTGCTTGATTTTATTTTGTAATTTATTCAAACTAAATGACGTATTACTGATCCATTTTCAGACCATGATTCTCAGATTTTGAGAACTTGGAGCCTCCAATTGCATAAACAAAACAAAAAACAGTTTACAAATTACATAAAATAATTAAATAACAGTATAATAACACAAACAAAAAAAATATCCAACTTATTTCCCATTCTAGAAATAAAAACTCGCCTTTTTCTATCTTCTCAAATCCACATAATTCAAGAAATTCTATGCCTCCGTGCAAACCTCCCACTCTTTCCTGTTACATAAAAATCCAAAAAAAAAAAAATTCTCCACAAGAAAATTAAAAAATATATATCACTAATATATGGTAAATTTATTCCACATATAACAATATATACCATATCTCTTAAAGTATAATATATATTAAAATATATATCATATTGATTTAGATCGAAGTAATTTTTTTGGGGTAGTAATTAAACAAGCAAATTTGTGAAAATAAAAGATTAATGTACTTTACCCCCCTCTAATTTCTGACGGAATTTCTCTCTTTGCTCTCTTTTCTTCCTCTTTCTCAAGCCGCCTTAGTTCCAAAATCATGCACTGAAATATGACAAAATCTCAATTTTGGGAAAAAAAAACTTCTCATTTGGGGTAAAATAGTAAATAAAATTTAGATAATTTTTTTTTTATCTTTGTATTATTAACCATCTAATATACGAAAATAACCACATATTATTAAAATTCCACTCATCACTTAATTTATAATTATCACTTATTTCAATGACCACTTCAAGAAATAAATAACAATACTCAAGTGAGGTGGCTAGTCATAATTTTCCTTTTGTAAAAAAAAAAAAGAAAAAAATACTAATAATATGCCCATTATTATACATGGGATTCGAACCCCAACCTAAAGATGGAATGATATCAATACGCCCAAATATGCTAGCTACTAAGAACCAATGATGAAAATTGGTAGTATGATGTTTCTTAGTGTAAAGAGTCAATATGTATCATGTATGTTTTTATTATCTTTAAGGAATATCTTAATATATCTCTATTTTATCGTTCATGTCCACAGATGAAATGATATATATATATATATATATATATATATATATATATATATATATATATATATATATATATATATATATATATATATATATACACACGTTATTTTACTGTTGGTTCAAATCACATAGTGTGAATGTTTGAACTTGGACAATATTATTTTGAGCATTTTCAACACTGGACCAAAGTAGTTAGCATGGACAAAAACTGTGAATGAATCGCAACTTCAATATGCCCTTAATCAATTTAAATAAAAGCTGTCTGGTAATTTAATTACATTATGTGGAAATGAATCACAACTTTAGTATCTACTTGATCAATATAAATAAAGTTTGGTAATTTCACTCTCCAAATAAAATTATATAACAACTCTTTTATAATTAATTATACTCTCGAAATAAAAAGAATTTGAACCGTACTCTCGAAATAAATTATATGAGATTACTCATATTTGAAAGTTAATTATGAAATGTTGGAGGAAACTAAAGCCGTAAATGTTTCAAACAAATTAGAAATATAATGTGTAATGGTGTAGCTAACTTCTTGCTCATTGTCATACAAGTTTCTATGCGAGGTTCGTTTTTAATTTTTGGTTTCTTTATCAAAATAAATTAGATTAGAAATAATTTGATTCCTTATTTTGCCACACGTGCATCATTATACCACTTCCCGTTATGGCTTCATAGCTACATTTGATATATATTTGCTTTTAACAGATTTAAAAAATATGTCTATATAATGCATGTGTATTACTATTACCACCAAATTATTTATTTTTTTGTTTCAGTATTCACTTTCATGTCTATAGGCCTTAATGTCTTTATGACTCCTACATTGTTATCTCGAATCATAGCTCCAATGCAAAAAAAATGGGATAACAAAATTAGCGGCATAAATAAGCGCACAGATATGAATAAAAAAATACTTAATTTAATAAGATATAGTTTTATGGACCTTTGTAAATTTAATTTATATTGCTCTTTCTATTGGCTTACATGTACTAAGCAAACACTGTAAATTGTCTTAATCTCAAAAACTTCTTTTTTTTGGTTAACTTATAAATTGCTTTTTTTTCTTCAGGTATTGTTATCACCATATCAAGTTCCAACTCGGCCATCTCCCACCAGCAACACCTCACCGCCTAATGCTCCAATTGTAATTGCATTATTTTTTGTATCGTCACATACTTGAAATGGCATTATTTTAAGGCCTTTGACTTTGTATATAAAAAATTTATTACATCAAATTAAACAAAAAAATATTCAATATAAGAAAAATAGTAATATTTATACCACAATGATTGACAATTACTTGAAAGTCTCTTTTTATTTCAACCCCTTGTAAAATAACACTACAATGATTGTTTAGTTTTATTTTTATCACAGCTATGGAATTTGTAATTTATTAAAACTAAATAACATACTATGAATCATTCATTTTCAAACCATTATACTCTGAGGATTTTGAGAACCGTAGCCTCCAGTTGCATAAACAAAACAAAATGCAGTTAACTAATACATAGCCATTAAATTCCACCTTAACATAATCTTCAAAAGTTTATAAAGAAGTTCCATTTAATAACAATTTATTATATTATTTCCCATCAAAGAACGCCAAAGAAGGGATTTGAAATAGCGGAATTAAGCTCAGATCCAGCCATGTTAAGAATCACTGAATCGACTTTTTCTCTCTCTAGAAATAAAAACTCGCCGTTTTCTATTTTCTCAAATCCGCATAATTCCAGAAATTCTATGCCTCCGTACAAACCTCCCACTCTTTCCTGTCACATAAAAAATCCAGAAAAAAATCAAAAAATAATCTTCACAAGAGAATTTAAAAAAATTATATTAAAATATACATCACCAATATATGCCAAATTTATTCCAAAATATCACAATTGCACCCAAAAAATAGGGAGTCCGAAACAAAATTGGGATTTTTTTTGTATTTTAGGAACAAAAAGCGAAAAAAGAGGCGGATATAAAGGATATTTTTTCATATTTATCGTTTCATGCAAGGGCGTTTTAGTAAATTTATAGTTGACCTGGAAAGACGGATTGTTGAGCCGAATCTTTCTGAATTTCTCTTCGTTAGGGTTTTTCACGACATTTCCTATGTAAGTAAGAAGCGTTTGAAACGCTCTTTTCACTTTCGCATCCTCATCCTATAAATAAATTAATAAAATTAATAATAAATAAATAATATTAACAAATAATCACTTAGGCACGAAATGAAACCCTAAACCCCTCAAAAAAGCAAATTCGCACTAAACCGTGCAATATAGAGACTAATTTTAAGGTCAAAGAGTAATGCAAACACAAATCTGCACTCAATCGTTAACAAAAAGTGAAAAAAATAAAAACACAAAAACAAAAAGCGGAACAAAAGAAGAGATAAAACAAGACACTGTGCAAAAATGGAATTATTTATTGACTCTTGGTAAGAATAAATTTAGTATAGAAATTGATGATGAAAAAGAACCTTGTGGTGCTGTTTGAGAGAGCGAAGGCAATCTCTCATCCGCTCGG
Organism: Juncus inflexus; assembly: GCA_024447665.1. NCBI lineage: Eukaryota > Viridiplantae > Streptophyta > Magnoliopsida > Poales > Juncaceae > Juncus > Juncus inflexus. Next base: position 1,395,318 of record JAJHPC010000009.1, read on the forward strand.
CTTTTGTTGCAGGTTTAATAGGAAGCATCATAGGCTGTATGTGTCAAAAAATAATAAATTATTATTATTAATTAAGATTTAATAATTAAATCTTAATTAATACTTAAATTTTTGTTACTACTTTGTTCAAAATTGATTGTGCAGGATAATTATCCATAACATGCAATATAATATACCTTACATTAAATTGTATTTTGGCTATAATATGCAAATTTTACAAATAAAATAAAATAAACCTTTTTTTCCTCGACTCGAGGAGCACTAGGTTTTGAAGTAGCCGGATCTTCTGGCGGTAACCCTAGCTTTCTCCTTCTTTCTGCCTATAGAATATTATCAAAAATGAAAAAAATAATTAAAATTTAGCTTCATACAATCATCAATTGATTATTTTTTCTAGAAATGTCTATGCAACCAATTGTCTCACTCATACATCTATAAATAAATAAAAGAAACTAATGTAACAAGGGGAGTGTGAATAGGAAATTGGGGTATACAATATAAACACGTGATATTATGTTTTATAGGAGTATGCATGAAGTTTCCAATTTGTAGGGGTATAAATGTGATATTTTGAGATTTTAAAGGGGTACAAATGAAATTATGCCAGGAAATAATGTACCTTATCCTCTTCTAGTTTCTGACGGATTTTCTCTCTAGCTCTCTTTTCTTCCTCTTTCTCAAGCCGCCTGAGTTCCAAAATCCTGCAAAAAAATTAAAATATAACAATTTCTTCAAATATCAAAATTAGGAGAGGCAAATAGCAAAAATACAAGTTTCTTTAATTACTCAAATAAACAAACCTTTTTCTTTCGTTTATTTCCTCCATTCTTTTCGCTTCTAGAAGCTCTTTACCTATCCTTATCCTCTCCTATTAACAAGAAAATAATTGAAAAAATAAAAATTTCAGAAAATATAACATAACAAGAAATCATTAATTAATGATACTAATTGAGACTAAACTAGGTTAATTAAAGTGATAATTGAGCATTAATTGGGAATAAATTGTGTCAATTAACGCTAAAACCCATAACTGAGGTTCAATTGAGGCTTAATTATGTTTTAAAAGGGCTAAATTGCCGCATTAAGATAGAAAAGCAATTAACATACTAATTAATCCCTAGTATATTAATTTTGAACTAATTTACATGTCAAGAACCAAAAAACTTATCAAAAAATGAACTAAGATGGAAAAATAAAAATAAAAATCTCATTTGTGAAAAACAAAGAAATTTGTAGGTTTTGTATTACCTTCTCTCTTTCTCTCTCCATTCTTCTTTCTTCCTCTTCTTTCTTCTTACGAGCCTTCTCACTACAAGCATCAAAACCAAAATTTAATGGTCAAAAGAAGAATAATAAAATATTGAATTATTTTATTTGTACACCTGCATAATATCAAAATATCATTATAACCCAATATTTCCTATGTGTTTGACAAGAATATATGTGATATTTTGATATTAAGGGCTTAATTGAAATTTTAAAAAAAATATTTTTTAATATACAAACCGTAGTTCCTGTGCTTTAAGTTTCTTTTCCTCAGCAGTCAAAACAGGTTTGTTTTCTGATTTTGGCACCTAAAATTATGTTTAGTATTAATTAAGATCAATTGCACAAATCCAATAATAATAATAATAAAGAACCAAAAAGCTTACATAATTAAGCAATTAAATCATGCATAATAATATTAATAAGTATATTAAGATTTTATACCATAGGCATTTCATCAATGTTTGGATCGTCTTCATGCTCTGCTACCCAATTAATCGCTCCCTCTAAAGTGCTATTACCTAAATTAAAATGATAAAAAATTAGAATAAAAATAATAAAGAACATAAAATTTACATTACAAATAATCAATTGATCAATTACACAACACTAACCCAAGTAAAAGCAAAATATAAAATAAAATATGGCAAAAAAGTGGTACAACATAGCCTCAATTTATTCACTCTAAATCATGCAAATCAAATCAAATCAAAACAAATAAAAATATTAAATTAACATTTAATTTTAAATTAATTACCTGAAAAGTGAAGAGCTCTAGTAGCACGAGCAGTTGAAAATCCCATCGATTCAAGTTCACTCAACATAGTTTTATCCACATCTGGAACAACCATTTCTGTAAAAAATATAAAAATAACAATAATAAATTAATAAAAGTAGTTAAAATTGAAGTACATAAAGATGAGATTTGTCGACAAACTCAAATTCAAAAGTGAAATTTTCAAAAAAGCCCCTGAATTATACCAAAATTGCAAAAAAAAAAAAGTAACAACTGCATTATTGATGCCTCTCTCTCTCTCTCTCTCTCTTAAAATTAATTAATATCAAAATACAAATTAATTTTTAAGAAGCATTTTTTCCAAATAATTAGAAAAATAAAACTAACAGTGCTCAATTCTAAATTCTAACTAATTTGTATTTCTTTTTGCAATTTCAGCAATAACTCAAGTTTTTTTTTCCAATTTTAAATAATGCTAAGGCTTTTTCACAATTCTGATAAAAACAGGGGGCTTCTTTCGCAAATTTCCCACTTTAAAATTCAAAATATGGAAAATAGAAACTAAAATATAAAAACAAAAATGCTTTGATTTGATTTGAATTGAATTGAAACTCACCTTGACTCCCCTCTCCTGATTCGGCCATGTCTACATCCGTATCGAGCTTCGGTTTCGCTTCGAGATCAATCGGCTTTGCTTCTTCCAAAGTTTTGTCCACAAATTCTTCATGGCCAGTTCTCTTTTTGTGCAGATCCACCTCCTTTTTAAGCCAAAATCAAAAGAACAAAAGATGAATCAATCAAAGTTACGCACAATTTCATGGAAATAAAGATCAGTAGTAAGAGCAAAGTGACAAGTAAAAAGCACAGCAACAAGGAATTTGGAAATTCAGTCTTTCAGATCATTAGAAATATCCATAGAAACAAGTTCAGATCCAATCAGATCAGATTAGATGCAAAAATATAAAGCTAGCGAGCTGCAAGGCTTCAAAATTCAGATAACTATACCAGTAAAGCACACAACAACAACAACAACAACAAAATGCATAAATTCAACAACAAACAGAAATTCAGTCTTTCAGATCGCAAGAGATATACACAAACAAAAGTTCAGATCCAATCAGTTCAGATCAGATAAAAAAAACACACACACAGTTATCAAGCTGCAAGGCTTCAAAATTCAGATAACTAAACAAGTAAACCACTAAAAAAAAAAAAACCAACAAAAATTCAGATAACTAAACAAGTAAACCACTAAAAAAAAAACACCAACAAAAATTCAGATAACTAAACAAGTAAACCACTAAAAAAAAAAAAACCAACAAAAATTCAGATAACTAAACAAGTAAACCACTCAAAAAAACCAACAAAAATTCAGATAACTCAACAAGTAAACCACTAAAAAAAAAAAAAACCAACAAAAATTCAGATAACTAAACAAGTAAACCACTAAAAAAAAAAAACCAACAAAAATTCAGATAACTAAACAAGTAAACCACTAAAAAAAAACCCAACAAAAATGCATAAATTCATTCATTCAGATCAAAACCCTCAAACAAACAAACAAATATCAGATCGTACGGTCTGGGAGCGGCAGGGCTTGCCGCAGGCCGAACAGACGAGAGAGAGCACGGCCTCGGTGGACTCGGCGAAGTCGGTGTGGGAGGTGAGCTCGGCGTGCTGCTGTGCCTCCTCCACGCTCTTCAGCTGCGCCCCGCACTCCCCGCACCGCAGCGACAGTCCCGCCATTTTTACAGCAGCAGCAGAAGAAGAAGAAGAAGAAGAAGAAGAAGTTAAAGAAAAAGAAGTGAATGAATATGAACGATGGATTGTCTTCTTTGAGTAGGGAGCAAGGTTCGGTCTGGATATTATTTGGATCATTTTGGGCTCTGTTCGTTCAGAAATTAACCAAAGTCCAGTCCAGTCCAGAAGAATTTACAAGGGTGGAAAGGACTCATATATATATATATATAGAGAGAGAAATGCTAAAAAATATGTTGCAATATACATTTTTTTAAAATACCCGTAAAATGGTTATAAAAAGTAAAATTTTAAATTTCAACCGTATGGATGTAATATATATGTTATGGATATATTGTAAATTAATTTTCACATCAATCAAGAATAATATATCATTGTCATCATGTATCATCAAACTATTATTCCGATATATTTTTTGAATAGTGCTGCATATTTTTGATGTTATACGATGGCAATGATATAATATTCTGATTCTTGTGAAAATTAATCTACAATATATTTATAACATATATATTACATCCGTACGGTTGAAACTTTAAATTTTACTTTTTATAACCATATATATTCTTGTGAAAACGTATGTTATATACCACTTCGTTCAAAAATAATTCAGCAAATACCACTCATTTCAAAATAATGGGATTTAATTTAACATGATTTAGGGTTGTTATTTGGCTTTTGTATTACCTGAATTAACTCTCAATTTCGCTAATGTTCTTAATTGTTTGATCTTTTATAGGGTGACATTTAGAGTGCATTGGATCGACTAAAATAGCAAGAAGGTTGAATCGGCACAAGTTTTGGTACCTATCCACAAATTTTTATGCTAAATTTGCATGACTCTTGATTGCACTATTATACTTTTCATTCTTTTGAACATTGATGCTAATAATTTTATTTTCATAATAATTAATAATGTTTTTTATTCTTTTTATTTTTCATTTGAATGGAAGAATTTGCGTAGGGCTAGTACAAGTTTTTTTTTCTCAATGGTTGGCTGGTATGGGACATTTTTCAGCTGGTACGGGCTTGTTTCTCGGCTGGTACGGGGCTAATTTTTTGGGTAGTACGGACTGCTTTTAAGGCTGTTACGGCTTGCTTTTTTGGCTGCTACGGGGCCATTTTATCGGCTGTTTCTGGACGGTTTTAGTTATGGGTTAGGTTTAGGGTTCGGGTTTGGGTTAGGTCATGGTTGTGGTTTGGTTAGGGTTATGTAGATAGAAATGAATTGTTTTGTAAATGGATTTTATTGCAAATGAATGTATAATTGAATGATTGAATCGGATATACTGATATGTGTTGTTCTTTGAGTTGTTTGATTGTCTTTATACTGCAATCATGCAATGACACTCTTTCTCTCTTTTTTTTTTTAATTGAAAATATACATGTATATTTGAGATATAACTTTAAATTTTGTGAAATAATGGTACTGGAACCAATTCATGGTATTGGTGCCAATTTTGTGAAATGCATGTCTTTTGAGTATTCTTCTGTAAAATAATGGTACTGGTACCAAATTCATGGTATTGGTACGAGCTGCTTTTAAGGCATTACAAGGCAAAACCAATAAAAATTTATGAAGCCCATAACAAAATTCATTACTAACCAAACCAAGACACAAGGTGTTTGTTCTTTTAACTAATTCGCACAAATAAATACAAATTAACAACTTAATTCATACACATACAACTGGTTTCATATATCCTTCTCCCAACCATAATCATAATCTTGAAGCATGCCATCTACATAACATGAGCATCAGAAAAAAGTGTAGCTATAAAATCCTGAAAATGGTCATTAAAAAGCTGAAGTAAAAATAAGATACAATATACATATCATTAAACAAAAATAATGAGAACTTTCGTCTTAATGTTCAAAGCCTCTAACTTTCTTCTTGAACTTTCAACATGCCCCTGCCTGTAAAGATAAGAAAAAAATATTATTAAGTATTCGAGCTATATCGATCTAATCATCAATGAAAAAAAATGCATAATTTGGATAATGAGGGGCTGATTTGGGGGTGGGGGCGGTCTTAAGAGGCTGATTTAATTAATTTTGGACAGATTTGGTTAACTCAAAATCAGTCAAAACTACCCGAATTAGTGCCCCAAGTTAGCCCTAATCGCTCAATTAGCCACAAATTTTCCCAATTACTCAACTAGTTTCAATTATACCCATTAGTCTCAATTAAGCAACAATTGAACGTAATTGAGCATCAATTACTTTCAAATAGCCTCAATGAAGATATAATATTCTCAAATCCCTCAATTTATTCAAAAAAAAAATATTCTCAAATCCGTTTAAATAATTCTAATAACCCATTCATCAGTCCAAACAAGAGCTGAAAATAATATATCAGTATGAAACAATATAAATTGCCCAAGAGAAAAGTAAAACTCACCTTTGCATTATTTTCTTCTCCTTCAATCCAAACAATTGTGTTACTGCATGTTTTCTGCGCAATAGAAGGCAGAGGCGAAATTCAGAGGGTGGAGTTCATGTCATGAGAGAGAGGGGAGAGGTAGAAGAAGGAGGCGGAAGCGTCCGGCCGATGGAAGGGTACCAGGCGAGTCCTTCAAGTTAGGTTCACGAAGAGAAAGAAACAAGGAAAGAATAAATAAGAAGTAGAGGTAATATCATGTATACCTTCCAAACTTTCAAAATATCAAATTTACCACTCTAAAATTGGTAATATCGAATTTACCCTCCTAAAATTCACTTTCTATCAAATTTATCCAAAAACAACATTTCCGTCAATATTAACATAAATTTTTTGAAATTCCAATCCTACCCTTTATCCATTTCCACACCTCTTTCTTCAGAGAACTCGAACTCTGCTCTCCACTCGCCTCTCTTCTCCGTGCGTGGAGACACTGAGTTGTACTCTTCGGAGAAACGGAAAACGGAGCTTAATAAAGACCTGAAGTTCATCATCCTCTCAAAAATTTTGATAGAGCTTAATAAGGACCTGAAGGGGTCATCGTCCTCTCAAAATTTTTGATAGAGTCGTATATATTAGTAGTATTTGAATAAATTTTTTTTTTTAAATACATATATTTCTACATCTCCTCGGTGAATTCAGTAAAGCACAGTAAATCTCCGTTGCTTGCTCTTCTCCACTCGCCTCTTTACTCAAGAACCACTCAGCCTCTTTTCTCCTCTCGCTACTCCTCTTCACGCCTGAACCACTTGCTTCTCTTTTCCTTGCCTGAACCACTCGTCTCTCTTTCTCTCTCTCCTTTGATTATGTAACATTATAGGTACCACTTTCTACTTAAATTAACATGATCTAGAACTATAATTTAATAATATTGCATTAACTTTTATAAATTTCCAAGCAAGTATTAAAAAAAAACTTGTATAAATTTCGATATTTATAGTTTGCAGTTCAATTTCTCTCTAATCTTGGCAGTTCATACACGGGGTCTTGTCCATTGCTACTTGGTAACCATTGGATTTGAAGCTCCAATTCGGTATATTTTTTTGATGTGTGGTTATTCCTGTCAATTTCTTTTTCCCTTTGACTATTCAACCATCAAATTTCTAGTAATTGGTTGTGCAAAAAATGGGATAGTTGTCAAAATCTACAGTCAACAGTCAAATTCATTGTTTTTGTAGTTGGTTGTGAAAAAAGGGGCAAATTATCGAACCTATGCTATTCTAGCAAAGGAAATAGAACTGGATCTGAGAAACACTCAAATATCCCTTTCTACACTGACCAAGGTAATTTAATAATTTATACAAAATTACTTTGATATTGTACATTTTTCATGTTTATTTATATTTTTAGTCAAGATATATATGTATATTTTGTAATTTTTTGGTTTCAGAATTGTCCAGAGGATTTAAGTTATAAGCACTGGGGCCGACACAAATGATAGTGGCATTTCATATTTTTGTTCTCAAGCTAATCTTATATTTTCTTCCTTTTTTTTCTATTTTCTTCAATTTGTAAATAAGTTTATGAAGATAGTTTGAGAAATATATATTATGAATGTACAAGCATGTGCCAATTTGTAAATAATTTTGTAAATATTTTCAAAAAAGCTCCAGTTTCACAATTTTTTCAAAAAATTGCAAAGATTGAGAGATTGAAACAACAAAATATCATCCAAGTTAACTTAAACATTTTTATATTACATAACAAAATGACATAAATACTCCATAATTTGAATAACTTAATTATCTCCGTAGCAAAATAACAAATCCTACTAAATTGGAAATCACAAATATGAATTGGATATCCAAATAATACTTGATATTGAAGTGGAGGAGCCTTCTTTTTTTCTTCATCCCCTACATTTTAAGAATGAAACATATTAGGCTAATAAGAAAACAAAGATTATAAAACTGAAGTAACTCTATACTTCACATTTTTTCGAATAACAAAAACAAATTAACATATGGTGAATAGAATCTTTGGCAATTGTCACTCATTTTATTTTCGGTCAAAAATCACACAATGAAATGTTATGTAAAACGGACCAAAGAAAAGCATTATTTTTTTGGCCAACTAATAAAAAAAAATTCTCGCCCAAAATATAAACAATCCCAAATTTCTATGCAATTGCGTCCAAATAATCACCAAAAATCCAAATATAACCTAAAATCTGTCAAATCCAATTTCATCTAGAAATAATAATAGCTCTACGAAAGAAAGACAACCAACAATTCACATACTTGACCGTTAATAGTGGGCGATTCAGCCATATTCTCCCATATAGATTTATAGCACTCTTCTATACTGTTTTTTTTTCTATTTCACCCAACTCAATTTATATCTTGTACTCTTTCATCCATTCATATACTGTTCATTTAAATCAAGAGGAGATCACGAAGAGAGAAGTGGAGGGGCATACCAGAAGAGAAAAGGACAGAAGAAGTAGAGTAGAAAAGGATCAAACATAATCGTAGTTTTTCTTCTTCACGAGGGGAAAGTTGGGAAAGAAAGAAAAGGTGTTCGGTGTTGGTGAATAAAAGCAAATATGAAGAAAGGGGCATTTTAGTCTATCATATTTTTTTTTTTCTAATAATTTAATTAGTATTTATAAGGTTAAGCAATGGTTCTAAAGGTAAGTTAACAGGATGAAGTAAATTTGATATTTTAGAAGTTTTGGATGGATAAATTTGATATTTCTTTAATTTTGAAAGGGTATATTTGATATTTGAAGTTTTAGAGGGGTAAATTTGATATTTTGAGTTTTTGGAAGGCTATACGTGAAGTATATTTCACAGAAAATAAAATAAAAGGGAAGGAAAAAATATGCATTTCAAAAAACTAACTAATGGAGCTTAATGGAGCTGTTAAGTCAGGGACCAACAGTGCACTATTTTAAGAATACATGAACTAAAATAGTTAAATTGAAAGTACAAAAACCAAATGTGCAATTAATTAAAGTACATCCACTAACGGTGCATTTATCCCTTTTTTTTTCAAAAGAACATCACAATTACCATATTTTGTATGTGTTTATACATAAGAAAAAAATAATGAAGCAATTAGATTTAGGGATCTTGAATTAATAAGAATAACGGATATACTTATATTTTCTTTTGTAGGGAGATCAATGATATTTTCTATAGTTTCTAGGGGTACCCTTGATATTTTTTATTTGGGGAATTTCACAGATTTCTAGATTTTGCAGGGTTACACAAGAAATTGTGCCTCCATTTGTTGGAAGTTCAGAAATAAAACCCAAAACCCCAACTCTCTCCAATTAGGAAATAACCTCACTGCAAAGTTAAATTAGGTTTTCCAATTGAGAGGCGATGAACAAAATGCAGGACTCTCACCGTGAAGGTATATATACTTCTAGCTTGTTATATTATATCAATTAATCAGTATAATTCGATTTGATCAAACTTTGTAAGATACACGCTGGCACGGTTGTTTGATATGAAGTAATTAGTTGGTAGTATTTTTCTCCTCTTTTGAGAATTGAGCCATTAAAATTAGTAAGAAATTTTTGTAACTTGAATAGAGGAGGAGGCCCAAAAATAGAAGAAACTGAAGCAAAATGAATGGAAGAAGTAAAACCAAAAGTAAAAATAAAAATAAAAGAATAAGTGTTAGATTTTAATGTTAATCGAAATGTTAGTTTTTTTTCTTCAAACGCCTTTACCTTCTCCATTAAATCATTGTTTCACTCATTTATCCCATGCTTTTACAACCTTATTAGGCAAAATAAATAAATTTGTTCCTTTTTCTTTTACTCTTCCACATTTATTCCATATTGTTGTCATTGTTGAGCAGGTTCTTACATTCAATTAGGATTACGAGTCATCCGGTTTGGGTTGTAGCACGTTCATGTGAAGATTGAATGGGCTTTGCATCACTCAGTTATCTTTTATATTGTGTGTAGGATGATTTGGATAGTTTAACGGAAGGAGAAAATTTGCCAAAGTTGCCGATATTTCACAACTTGAAGCGCCTCACTTTTTGCACTACATGCCTGACATGTGCTTTAAGGCTCCATAACTTCTTTCTTGAAATATTCGCCTAATGTGGAGACTCTTACTTTGGGTCATTCCTGCCATGAGGAGTTTCCTTGTGAGGTACTTCGTTTTTTTATTATGTGATATTTCTTTTGTGTTCTTAACAATAACAATTCAAGCAAAATTAAGAAATGAATGTGAAAAAGAAACAATACATCATTAAAATCTCTTTTGGTTGCCAAATTACGTATCTACTTTATGTATGCCTCATTATATTCTTTAAGTATCTACTTTTTGTTATGGAAGGACGCGATTAGCCTTGTTGGAGGAGATGTTAAGAATTGCGAGCAGCAGATCAAATTGCTCAGAAGTCTCAAGAAAATCGAGGTCTACTATGATAATGTTGACTTCATGGATCTTTTTAATGAGTTTTTGTTGAAGAGCACGAAAGAATTAAATGGCGTTGAGATTGCGTGGATAATAGATTAGGCAAGTTTTTTTATTTTCCAGCCATGTAAGACATCCGACTGAACTGAGTTTTTTTTATTTTTCCCTATCAATTTATCCGACTGAACTGAACTGAGTTTGTCTAACTGAACTGAGTTAAATTTTATCCGACTGAATTGAGTTTGTAATTTCTTATTGTTCCCCCTCTATCAATTTCACCACCTTAACTTGCGAGGTGTTACTTTGTTACTTTGGATCCTCGCTACACTGATTTGTAAAATATTTGGATAGAAAACTTTTAATCGAAAATTTTGAATAAAAATCAAACAAAATCTTCAACTTTCCACCTCTATGTTATAATTTTTTCTTCACTATTTGTTTTAACTACTTTCAAGATTTTTGTCATTTCAAAGTTCAAAGCATACAACTTCTCATGTTATATTAAGAGTCAAACAAGGTGCACTGCAACCCGTAGAAAGTATATTATAAAGATAAACCGACTGTGATAAGTTTTTTACATAAAAAGTACACTCATACTTAAAAAACATATTGATAATTTAATTCAGAAAATCCATTATTTTTTCAATTCTAGGGTTGTTTAACTAGAAGGGTTCTTTCACATCCATAAATCGAGAAAATTTGTAAAGATACAGTTTGAAAAAACACTCATGCCAATGACGAAATTTTTTAATTTAATAAGCGAATATGTGGTATGTCCCAGTTACGAAACATGGCATGTGAATCCGTAATCATCTACTACGGACACATTATATTTTATATATGAAAAGACTATAAATCGGACTTCCTACATGAAAAAAAAAATCTAAATCAGACTTTCTACATAGCTAGCCTCCATGGCCTCAGTTGAATATACTACACAATCTTTGTAATTTCATCTTATGGAGCCACTATTATCTTTTTCCCTCTTTTTCTCTGTATTGCTCCCTCTCCTTTGTATAATCTTTCTCAAATATAAAGCAACTTCAAAACCTACTCTTAGGTTACCGCCCGGTCCACAGCCTCTGCCCTTCATCGGAAACCTTCACAATCTAGTTGGATCTCTTATGCCTCACGCAATACAAAATCTTTCTAGGCAGTATGGTCCAATCATGCTCCTTCGGCTCGGTGGGACCCCCACCATTATAGTCTCCTCACCCGATGTAGCCAAAGAAATCTTGACAACCCATGATATCACGTTTTGCATCACGGCCTATTTTTACGACGGCCAATATCTTTACATGTGGTGGAAAAGGTATCATTTTTTGCCTGTATGGCCAATATTGGCAACAGTTACGTAAGAGCTGCATTCAATAGTTACTGAGCACGAAACATGTTCAATCATTCAGATCAATACGGGAAGAAGAAGTCGGCAGATTGATAGAGCATATTTCTTTATGCTCATCCCGTAATGAAGTCGTCGATCTTCGTAAGAAGCTGATTCAAACGGTGAATGACATGATTGCCAGGGCGATTATTAATTGGAAACAAGTGCAAGAATCGTGACGAGCTTCTACAAGAGCTTGAAAGAACATTGGAGATCTTAGGGGGCTTCAATTCTGTCGATCTATTTCCATCGTCCTGGCTAATCAGATTTTTCAGTGGGACGGCGGGCAAAACAAAGAGAAATCGACATGCAATAGCTCACTTATTAGACGATATCATGAGCAACATAGAGAGAGTACCATCAATGGAGATGGAGAGGAGGATTTTGTGCAGCTTCTCTTAAGGATGCATAATAATGACACACTCCTTGACATGGAAGCAGTCCAACAAGTGATTCTTGTGAGTTTAAACATACATCTATACACATACACATATATAATCACACATTTAAATAATAAACCCTATATTTAACACCTCAATATTTACCTTTGAATCTTAGGATCTCTTCACAGGAAGCACATGGAACATGTCAACAACGTTAGAATGGGCGATGTCTGAGCTTATTTGTCATCCAAGAGTAATGAAGCAAGCGCAATCAGAAGTACGAGAAGTTGTGAAAGGATGTACGACCATTTCAGAGTCACATCTTTGCAAGCTAAACTATTTGCGTCAAGTCATTAAAGAGACACTCAGGCTGCATTCTCCCCCTCTGCATCTCCTAAGACAATGCAAAGAAAAGTGTCGCATTTCCGGATATGATATACCAGAAGGAGCAGCAATAATGATAAATACATTTGCTATAGGTTTGGATCTAGTTTAATACCTATTGTTTCTCAATTATTATAAACATTCGCTAGGTTAGAGACTCATTTACAAAATTTATTAACTCTAGAGATAAGAAATAACTGAACATTTTCACAGGCACTGATTCAAACTATTGGGCAGATCCAGAAGAGTTCAAGCCAGAGAGATTCACAAATAATAATATGGATTTTGTAGGAACCAGCTTCGACTTTCTCCCATTCGGTGCCGGTCGAAGGATGTGCCCACGAATATCTTTTGCGATGGCAAATCTGGAGCTAACAATGGCTTCGTTGCTCTATCATTTTGACTGGAAGCTGCCTAGTGGGGCCAAGCCAGAAGAAATCAACATGACAAAATCGAACAATGTCACTAGTCGTTGGAAATCTCCGCTCCAATTGGTTGCACTACCATACAAACCTTGTGTTTGAATTTTCTGAAAATAGAGGGTTTACCCACAATTCTCAATATTGTTGTAACTTTTTTTATAATTTAGGCGTAGTTCAGGGTATTTTTTTCAAATTTTTTAGAAATACATTTAGATGCCCTTTAAGCGCCCATCTATTAGTGTGTTGGATGAATATTGAATCATTGCTTAGGGTGAATGAAATTTCATCTCATGAATAAATGATGCTTAGGATATGGCCTGATAACTAATTTCATGTGTACAATGCTTTTCTAACTAACACTCTTATGAATAAATTTGCTAACATCTCATGAATAAATTTGCTAACTAACATCTAAATTTATTTATTCAGGTGTACAATGCTTTGCTGACTAACATCTCATGAATAAATGATGCTTACGAATTACGATATATGGCCTGTTCATAGGGGTGTAAACGGGTCGGATAATATCCGTATCTGAACCGTACCGTATCCGCAAAATATCCATATCCGAATAAAAATATCCGTATCCGACGGATACGGATACGGATATCTATTTTATGAGACGGATAAGGATACGGATACGGATATTATCCGTATCTGGATAATATTTCTATTTGGATATCCATTTTTATAAGACTCAACTTTGAATATATATTCATTAAATATTAATTTTTTTTTATTTCATAATCATACTAATTTCCATCTTTTCTAATTTCTATTTAATTTACTTCCTTGTATTTCTTTCCTCTTATTTGACAATTGAGTTTTCATATTTTCGTCTTCTTCTTTAATCGCTACATTCAACTTAAGAACATGTTTTAACACTTTCTCCATCTAACAAAACTCTAGCCGCCAAAAGTATAGTGATATTTTTGTTTTAATATTGTTATTATATTGAAGTAGTCATATTTTTTCTGTAGTTTGACTATGTAGAACAATAATATATCTAATGTAATTTCTTACTCAAAACTTTTCTTCTAAAATCTATATTTATATAACAATTTAGCAAAGTCAAGTTTTGAAATGAGATAACGGACTACATATTAAAATATTCGTATCCGTATCCGAGATATCGGAACCGTATCCGTATCCGTTTAATATCCGAATCTATCCGTATTCGTATCCGAATCCGGAAAAAAATATGAATACGGATACGATAAGAGCACTATCCGAACCATACCGTACACCGTTTACACCCCTACATGTTCATCTTTTCATGTGTACAATGCTAATTTTTTTTGTAAATAAATTTAGATACCCCTTTAAGCTCCCAAGCTTTTTGTGTGTTGGAAGAAATAATATCATGGCTTATTGGTGAATGAAATTTCATCTCACGAATAAATGATGTTTACGATATGGCTTGATAACTAATTTCATCCATTCATGTGTACAATGCTTTGCTAACTAACACTCTTACGAAATAATATTTTGAATTGTAAATATTATTATCATATTAAAGATAAGAGAGCTTGAGAAGAAACCCTAGCTGCCACTTGAAATTTCCGATCTAGCAGGAGGTGACGCCTCCGGCGCCTCTCCCGGGTCTTCTGGCGGCGCCCCTCCCCTCCCTCCTCCCCCTCCTAATCCCGACTCCTCATCTCCCTACTCCCCTACTCCCTCCAATCCCACCCCTAACCTTACCCCTTACCGGATCCACCACCTCCCCTCACAGATCTGCCCTTCCACTTCCCGTTTCCTTCAAGGTTGTCTCCACCGGCCGTAATCTACCCTTCCCCCTACCCCTCCTAATCTCCCTTCATATCCCGTTTCCCCTTTAGTCCAAATCCCGTTAATCCTCTTCCTACTTCAATCGTGTATCTTTTCTCTTTTCTTTTGTGCCGACGGGTTATGTGGCTCTTGAAACCCTAGCTGTTGCCATTGTTCCTTTCTTATGGCGAAACCCGAGCTAAGGCGATATTGGGCGTCATCATCCGCTCGTGGCGAAACCCTAGCCTAGCCATGACGCTTCCACTCGTCATCCACTCATGATGAAACCATAGCAGTGGCTCTATTAGGCGTCATCCTCCCCTTGTAGTGAAAATCTAGCCGTGCCGGTATTGAGCGTCATCTCCCCTTATGGAGAAAGACTGCCATGGCGGGATTGAACGTCATCCTCCCCTCATGGCAAAACCCTTGCCGTGACGCTCTTGGGTGCCATCTTCCACTCGTGGTGAACCCGAGCCGTGGGGCTATGGGATACCATCTCCTTGAAGCGAACTCTAGCCATGGTGCCCTCTTCCTCAAACCCTAGTCCGTAACTCTCTTGATGTCATCTTCTTCTTGGAGCGAAATCCTAGCCCGTACCTCTAATGACATCGTTTTCCTCCTTGAGATGAAGACGTAGGTTAACCGGTAATCTGTCATTGAGATGGTGATGAAGTTTCATATCTTTAGAGCTAGAACTTATTTGTAGTTATTTTTATTAGCTTTTTATTTTTTATTTTTTATTTTTAATTCTCTTGTAATTGCAACTTCTTATTAATATAAGTAATAATAAGCGATCGCTTATTGAACAATTCTCAAAAAAAAAAAAAAAAAAAAAAAGATAAGAGAGCTTGGTGGAGCGAGAAAGATGGTGTGTTACGAGCTCAATCGATGAGCTCGAGGGAGAGTGGACAGTGGAGTGTGCTAGAGAGGAGGTGAAGCGACACTGACTTGACCATGTGATCTCTACCACGGGCATTTAATTCTCTTTCGTGCTTTTCTCTTTCTTTTCTTTCGAAGGGTCCGATGATGCCGAAAAAGGGCACTATGGTTTTTGGTGTTTTTTCAGTTTTTTTTTTACTTTTTCTTTTGCTCTTTAGTGAATTTTATAATATGGTTGTAAAACCACAATTGGAATTAATTAAGCCATCTTCAAATTCTCTCCAAAAAATAAAAATAAAAAAAGATAAGAGAGCTTCCTTAAAAGAAAAACAAAAATGGGTTACCGTATTACACGAATTCTATTATCATGTATTGTGATTTAGTAGTAGGATCTCATAAGAATTATGAAAGTTCTCTATTCTGTATTGACCTTATAGAAAGGCCCACTGAGGTTCATGATAATAAATGTTCTAAATGATTGAATGATTGAAATAAAACTCTAAATTCTTTTGTAACTGTTTAAATAATCACTATCACTTTCATTTCAGTAAGATGAATCATAATTGTCAGAAACGTGATATGCTAGATATGCAACACACAGTATGAATACGCAGTACGCTATATCCTCGGACATGCTGTACAGGAGGGGGTAGGATTAGACGGTACGGTCTTTCGATATGAGATTCATTGTGAGTGTGTGTGTGTGTGTATATATATATATATATATATATATATATATATATATATATATATATATAATCATATTTATGTATTTTCATCCATTTTTCCTAACTTATCTTTTTTTCTCTGCTTACACAAGCAAAATTTCCATTAATTTCACCCTTTTTTCCTTTTTTTTCCAGCCTTATTTTCTAATTTATTTTGAAAATCTTACAAATCAACACGAATCCTATAAATATTTGATTTGGTGGAGAAAACCGTCAAAAAATATATATTTTTTGAAAAAATCCTAAATTTTGTTATTGATAACAATGACAGTAAAATTAAATGACCTTAATAGATAAATTGTCACACTTAGATCTACTTCAGTTACTTTTTACATTAATTTGATTTTTTTTCTTTTTTTTTTTCCTCGGGTCTACTGTATGAACTGAAACAGGGTACAGAGATGGGATTAGCGTTTCCGGCAACTATGGAATTAACAAAAGCTTTATTCAATTTTAAATAAATGCATGTTAGTTAGAGATGGCAAAATCTGACCCGACCCATCCGAATTCAAACCCAACCCGAATCTGTTAACAAGTCAATGACACAAAAACCGATCCGACCCTAAACGACCCACGATCCAAAATATCCAAAAACCGAACGACCTAAAATCCGAATATTTATTTAATTAAAAATTTTTCATCACAAATTAAACACAATGTGTAAACTAACTGACAAAATCTAACATGACCCAAAAACCCAATCCGACCCGACCCAACCAAAACCAAACCCAACCCAAAATTGTTAACAAATCAACAACACAAAACCCGACCCGAATGTCCCGAGACCGAAAACAACCGGAACTCGAACGATCCGAAACTCAAATAATCCAAAACCTGAATGATTCAAAACTCAAACGACCCAAACCCGAATGACCCAACCCACCCATTTGCCACCTCTAACGTTAGCCCATTTATTTTGAATGGACTACTAATTTAAACTTTTTTAATCCCAGATTTAACTGAGATTAGCTAACATCATTAAATAACTTGTCATGTACAGGGTATCCCCATTTGCAATGAATATGCATATTTTTAATAATGCAGGATTTTTTTTCATTGAATTATTTAGAACATAAGATAATTTCAGATAATACAATATTTTTTTTTTCTTTTCTGCAAATATTCCTTTCTATGTTTAATCAAATACCAAGTATATAATGTGAAGCCCTGATGTACATAAGCAATCATGGAAAAAAGACAGCGCATGTAACGAAGGCACCAAATTAATATCCCAAGCATGTAACTGTAAAAGCCATCCTATTTTTTCATAGGGACAGGGCAATCACCTGACTTATCCTTGGATATTACATTCCCAAAATCAAAATTAACAGATAAATTGTTCACAAATGTAACTGAAAACACCAATAATCGCAAACAAACACTGAAATTCGAACATGGTCAGAAGAAATTGAATCAAAAGAGCAAAAGAATGGTGAAAATTCGAACATGGTGAGAAAAAAATGAATCAAAAGAGCGAAAGAATGGTGGAAATTCGAACATGGTAAGAAGAAATTGAATAAAATCAGTGAAAAATGAAGAAATGTCACAACCATGGCATGGATCATATATAACGAAACTAGGTTTTCATATACGACCCGTAAAGAATTTGTTGTGAGATGAAATGGATTTCGCTGGTTTTGGGACGTGCAAAGAAACAGTGAAATCGTTCAATTTCATTTCTCAACACCACATCACCAGCAATCCCCAAATCAATCAAAAATCAAAATATACACAATAAATTTTTCAAAAAAATGAATAAATAGGGAAGATAAGAAGAAATTATGAAAAAAATGACCAACAAAATCATTGAAAAAAAAAAGTTAATATGTGCAAAGGCGATTGAAAGTGGTAAAAACAACAATTAGGAGAATGAGATGAACAGAAGGATGTATCGGATCTTGACAAGAGCGGATCTGTGGAGGAAATCGAAGACCGGCTCGGTCAGTGATCGACGGCTCTGATGTCGCTGGCCTCAGGTGGCGCTCGGCCATGGCAGGAAGACTCGGCGCCGTTTGCCCAGCTTCATCTAGAGAGAAATCCTTACGAAATTAGAGGAAAAAAAACGAAAAATACAAAAATCATCACGAAATTAGAGAGAAAAAGAGAAAATCTTCATCCAGAAAAACTAGGGTTTGATTGGAGAATGGAGATTGAGGAAGAAGGCGGCTTAGGGTTATATAGAAGTGGATCTAGGGTTAGGGTTTTGTTTTGGAGAACTTATTTACGCGTACCCTTGCAAAATCTCAAAATATCGTATGTACTCTTTACTATAAATCTAATATATGATGTGAAATGGAAGTTTTGATAGAGTAGAGTTTGTATGTGTCGAAACTGCACACATGTAACCTCGATATTAATTCTTGATGGCTTTAGATAATATTAAGGATGCATATGTAGCTTGTCAATGAAAAACTCTACTTATTTTGATAGTATAGTGATATAGTACTAGTTTTTTTTTTTTTATACATGAGGAAATTGAATTCATATATAGTATAATTTAAAGAGATTTTTTAAAAAAATTCAGATAAAATTAGCTGTGGACTCTCAGCATGCGGGTATACGTACGTGTGTTGTGTATGCCTATGGGCTATTGTTAAAAAAATTGAAGTTTTCAAGATTAAACCATTAAACTATTTTTTGATGAAATAAATCCTCAAAATTTTCAAAATGCTCAAATTTAGTTAGCAATATAGAGGTAATTGGGGAAAAGCTTTCTGTGAAATTTTTCATTAAAGAAAATAAGAAAGTTGTTTGTGCTTTTGCAAAAGAACTATAATTATATTTTCTTTTTTAATTTTATTAAAAAGATAAAAATGTAGTAATTGTTGTGATAAAAAAAATTATGAAAATTTGAATAATATTATGAATTCATATTAGACAAATATTATAAGATAATACAGTAATTGTTATAACAAATTTGTAATTATTGTAGAATATAAGCGTAAAAATTATAAACTTATAATATCAAGAAAACTAAAAATGAGCCGAAAGTACATATTAAGTTTCTTTTAGTAATGAGAATCTATTCCAATAATAAAAGTTTGTGTGCTTATTGTTGTTGTGTAGAATAATCAAAATATTTTAAATTAAAATATCTGCCATGTAGCGCAAACATTATGTATCTCCACAAAAGTCCAAGTGATGCCAGTTTGAGCTTTGTCTCTCGCATTTATAAACAGATATTAGGCTCACAAAATATATTACGAAATTGTCGAGCTGATTATGATTTCATCTTGATGGCGACTGTGGTGAAGAAAGGAAAATCTCTCAACTTGACATGCATATTCAAAGATAACGAGCTCAAGGATTTGGAGAATAAAGCGATATAATTAGTCAAACTTGTGAAGAAGAGGTCTTGATGTGAATGTAAGGAAGGGGTTTGTTCTAGAAAAACGGCTTGAAGGGAAGTAGGCCTAGGGCGAGTTAACCAGATATTCTGCCCGTTCATCGAACATACCGAACGTGGTGAAAAAAAAATGCTTCACTTTCAGAGACACTAGAGCAAAGGGGGCCAGTTATTGTCAAAAGGATTTTTTTAAATGGAGATGTTTTATATTGGCATTATTCATTGTGACGAACTAATGCGAAGATTGAGCTTGTCCTGCATCTTGCATTCTCTCGCATGACATAAAACCCAATCAAAAAAGTGATCGCTATATTTAATTGTCTCTGACATCCCATTATAAAAATAAACAAATTTAGTAGGTATAACATAAGATCATTTTCCTGTGAAAATGTAACAAAAAGACTGCATTTTTTTCTTCATGGTAATAGTTTTCTTATATAGATGTTAAAAGCATAAGAAATATGTGAATAGCTCATGTTTTCTACATTTCTATATGGTCAGAAAAAAATTATTGTTTAGTTGTGTGAACAAGTTTTGCATGATCATCTATAGTATTAAATTAAATGTATTGGCAAAATCTAATCAAAGTTAAGCTCATAGGACTTCTCGAACCCAAACAACACCCCCAAAATTGACAAGTCAATGAGCCGACCCTACACAAGCGACTCAAAATTCGATAATTGACTCATAACGTGAATTATCTGAAATGTAATGAACCCATAATGCAAATGGTCCATAATATGAATGACTTGTATCCTGATACATTTTGTACTCATTTCTTGCTTTGTTTGGAATTTGAAGAGTTGGAAAACATTTTTTTCCCTTTTTTTCTCTTTACTCTTACAAAAATATGTTTGGAAAAATCAGTTTTTACTTCAAAGTTTGAAAATAATTTTCAAGCATTTGATCATATATATATATATATATATATATATATATATATATATATATATATATATATATATATATATATATATATATATATATATATTTATATATATATATATCATGCAACTTAATCCTTAATGCTATTTTTGTAAGTCTTCGAGTGAGCGAATATTTGTAAAAAGAAAAAAAATATGCTTGCTTCATTTCTTATTGATTATATATTATATTTGAATTTTGAACTCACGATCTATTATATCTCAAGCTGGAAAATCATGATTATGAGACCATTCATACTATTTATTGTGATATTTACGTTCATGTATTTTATTAAAGATGAACCTTTATGTTAAAGGATTAATCTTTAAGATCGTCCATATAAGGATACCACTTTGACAGAAAAACATGTGGTTCTAACAAACTCTTACATTTTTTAATATTTTGACATTAGAACTATATCACATTTATAATAGTTTACAATCCTACAAAATTTTCTCTCATATCTACAAAATTTTCTCTAATATTATTAAGCCATGTAGACCTCTAATTTTAACCATTAGATTAGATAATGTCAAAATTTAGCCCTATATCACCAAAATTCCAAGATTTTATTTTATATATAAAAAGAAAAAGAAAAAGAAACGATTCAACCCATGTATGTAGGGATATAAACGGGTCAGATAATATCCGGCCGACCGTATTCGTATCTGAATCAAAATTATCTGCATATGGCGAATAAAAATACAGATTCGAATATTTTAATTCGAACATGGATTCAATTTCGTTATCGATTTGGCACCTAGAAACGGATAATATCTGTTTCCGGATAATTCATTATTCAAATAGTATCTGTTTTCGGATATTTCAATCTTTATCAGATACGGATTAGATTTATCAATTATCATATTTGGATAGAGATACATAAAAAGAAGATAGAAAAACCGTTGCATTTTAAAGAAATTTGTTTCAATATTAAAGAAAATTATTTTTAATTTATTTTTTGTTTTAGCACTACCATCATAGTTTTTAACTATTTTACAAAAGACCTTATAAGTTGCTTTGTCAAAAATACCAGAAATGACAAAAGTTATTTCTAAAAAAAATATTTTCGAAGTTCAAAAATTTCTTTTGCTAAAATTGATTATAATTTCTTATGCTAAAATTGATTATATTATTAATGGAGGCCTACGGGGGTTTAAGCAAAAAAAATCATGCGCAGAAATTTCTTATATTAAATGAATGTTAAAAGTGACAGTGGGTGTATTTTCTTAGTAAATAACGGACATCACATTTAGTTTGAGTAACACACAGTATTTTCATTATATACACAAAATAATTTATCATAGTAAAAAAACTAAGTGTTGGAATTCAAGTGCTGTTTATACTAAAATTATACAATCATACAACCGTATGTCCCTAACTGTAGCATAATAGCAGTTTATGACAAACTCTGCTTTATATATGGTGTGTAAACTTATTATAGTTTTTTGTTAAATAGGCGTTTATTCAAAAATATTTGGTGACATGAAAATAAAATTTTAAACAATTTCGCGCAAGCGCGAGCTATCTCTTGTATATTATAATTTTGAAAGGTATTTTCTACAGTATTAATACCTCTTTCTTCCACGTAGCTCAATAATTTTGGCCCTCATATCTCCATCTATCGGCCCAGTTTCTTCTAAACTTAAATTATATTGCCTTCTTTGCTTACGCTAGAGCTGGCAAAATCTGATCCAACCCAAAAAACCCGCCCGACCCGACCCGAACCCGAGTGACCCGAAATCCAAAATGACCCGCGACCCGAATGATACTTTTTTTTTGTTTTAATACCCAAAAAATCTCGAAATTGAGAATTTTATGGTTTGTTCTAATATAATTGACCTGATAATATTGACCAAAATAACTCAAATGACCTGAAATATCAATTCAGATGAATAGAGACATATAATCTTGGTGACTTTTGACCAGAATCTGATATTGACCATAAGTCAACTGACCCACGACTCGAACCCGAACGACCCGAAACCCGAAATGATCCGAACCCGAATGACCCGAAAACCGAATGACCCGAAACCCGAACGACCAGCAACCCGAATAACCCGAAATCCG
The DNA here is from genome assembly GCA_024447665.1 of Juncus inflexus. Lineage (NCBI taxonomy): Eukaryota > Viridiplantae > Streptophyta > Magnoliopsida > Poales > Juncaceae > Juncus > Juncus inflexus. The sequence goes on from JAJHPC010000009.1 coordinate 1,418,187, forward strand.
AATGAACCGTTACCTGAACAACCCGTGACCCGAATTGACCCGAACCAAACCGCCCGTTTGCCACCTCTATTTGCGCGTGGTTCATCCGAATGTTGTTAGGTAATGATGATCAGGGACGGAGATTAATAGGGAATGAGAGTGGTCATGTCCCCCCCTCAAGATTTTGACTGAAAAGTATATATCAATAGTGTTTTGGTAAAATTTATTTTTGAGATACATATATTTTATGCATTTTGCTCCCTCAAGATTTTTGTATAGTGTTAATCAATAGAGATATTTTTTTTAGCCCCCCCAGAAAATCGGGTCAAGCTCCGTGCCTGATGATGATGTAGGATAAATCTTAATCACTAAATGAACGTCATTTTAAATGTTATTATTCTTTATATTTTTATTATAGTATCATTTCATTATTATTTTATTCATTTTATAGAAAAACAATTATCTTATGTTATGGATTTGAGTTGTTTTAGATGCCTGCATTCATGTCAGAATTATCCTGTGCGAATATTTATGGTTTGAAGCTATGTTGTAAGGATATTTCAAAAATTTAGCCGTATCGTATCGGATATTTATAACCGTATCGGATACTCGGATACCGTATCGGACACGCCACGTAACATATCATAATATTTTATTTTCAAAATAATATCGGATACTTCACAGATACTTCATGTATCCGCATCGGATACTTCCAACGTAAGAATATTTATTCTTAAAATGTATGATTAGATATATAAAATCAATAAAATAAGATTAAGTCTTCTAATTATTTAATTAACTATAACAAACATATATTTTGCATCAAGATATTTCTATAATAATAAGTTTTTAGTATCTCCTACATCAAAGTTTAATATCTAAATATATATAAATTAATTAAATATGTAAAATATAAATAATAAAATAATATATAAATTTCCGTATCTGTATCCTAAATTTTTTAAGATTTACCGTATCGTCATATCCGTATCGTATCGGATACGATATCCGTATCCGTATCCGTGCAACATAGATTTGAAATAAGCACAAATACTGATATTCACATATCTTTTCTTAAAGCAACAAATCTTATCTACTTGCTTAAACAAAGAGAAATTTGCCAATAGGAACTAAATTTTTGGTTTTCTTTAAAAATTATACTAAAATTAAAATTTCCCTAGGCCGAAGCAGAGTGAGGGTCACATCTAGTTAAAAAAAAAGACACAACTATATAATTTAATTTATATAGTCATATGATTTTTTTTCTTATATCAAGATGTAACTTTTCATATATTCAACTAATATCATTTAAAATCAAAAGTAAAAAAATTCCGCGTTCTACATAATCTTTTAATATTCTACATAATTATCATTAATATTTATTTTCATATTTTCGACAATATTTTCATCCCAGAAGTAATCCCAATAACTCGATAAAAGTATAAGGAGTAAACTCCAAAAAAAAGAAAAAAGAAAACCAGAACTCAAACAGCAAAGCAATGACATCACATGCGACTCTTCTTCACCGGGCCCATCTCCTTGGCCAGATTTCTCAATACATACTTCAGAATTTTCCCAGTTGAAGTCTTCGGCAACTCAGCCTTAAACACAACCGTTTTAGGCACCATATAATGAGGCATCTTCTCTCTACACCAGCCGACGATCTCCTTCTCCGTCAATCCAACTCCCATCCCTTCCTTCAAACTCAAAAAAACACAAGGTGTCTCTCCCCAGAACTCATCCGGCCTTGCCACAACTGCCGCTTCATTCACACAAGGATGGCCGTACATAATACTCTCGACCTCTACACTAGATATATTCTCCCCTCCGCTAATGATTATATCTTTTGATCTGTCTTTTATTTCCAGATATCCGTCCGGATGGATCACACCGACGTCTCCAGTGTAAAACCATCCGTTGGGCTTTATTGTGGCTTTGGTGGCGCTTTCATCCTTTAAGTATCCAAGCATTAGACATCCGCCTTGAAGCACGATTTCCCCCATGGTTTGACCGTCGTTTTTCACACTTTGACTTGTCGTATCTGTTGGGAGAATTAAAGGTAATTAATTGTTAGGTTAACTATTAGAGTATGATAAATCAAGTACTCTTAAAATGAGAGAAAAAAAAGAAAGAAAACCCCATTTCGCCTTTATTGATGGCTCATATGAGAAAAGAAAAGAAACATGTTGTGATAAGCGATTTGAGTGTTTTCGCTTTCGTTTAACCGCCTAGGAGTGAAAAGGCTAAGAAGTGAAAGGAATACAAGGAGCTTGTATGGCCATGAAGAAAATTGAATGATTTGTAATAAAAAAACTGACTCATACCATCTATTACATCAATTTTGGCCATGGAAGGGGTGCGAACCCCTTGTCTCGCTTTTAGTCTAGCGCGTTCTGATGCAGGTAATCTATTCCAGTGTCCTTTCCACGCACAAGAGATGGCCAATCCAGCCGTCTCAGTTAACCCGTACCCATGGCTCACTGAAAACCCCAAAGCCTCTGTTCTATTCAATACTGCAGCTGGTGGAGGTGCTCCAGCTGTAAGTACCTGTACCGGAATCATCGATCTAAGGGAAATGATATAGGCAGAAAAGGATTTGATACGAGCAGGAAAAAATCTAATAAAAAGACGTATTTATCATTCTTTTATAAATGCCAATTAATTTAGTTAAAATAGACAAGAGTACACTACACTTTATTATTGATTATTTCTCTTTTCGACATAATTCAAAATCTATTGCTATTTATTAAAATAACCAATTTTTTTTTATTAGATTAAATTTCAATTTTATAATATGTTGTTATCTTTTCAAGGTTAATTATTCTTGTTCATAAAATCTTTAGACATATTAATATTAATGTGCTTATTCAAATAATAATTTAGAAAATACAAGCTAAATACAGAATAAAAAAATATTTTTTTATTATTATGCAATTTTATGAATTCGTAGTTGATGACAAGTAAATAAAAAGGTCATAATGAGTAATTAATATTTTTTTATTTATAAATAATTTTATTACATATTTTCTAAATTAAAATTTCAAAAACACAAATGACAATGAGATATCAAGTGTCCAAATGTCATTTGAAGGAGGGATGTTTTAAGCCATCTCCAAAATAACGCAAAAAATAAATGTCCAAATGTTATTTGAAAAAAAAAATACTATTTTCAAATACTAAATAATTAAAAAAATGACGTAATTGATAATTTTGAAAAAAAAAAAACATCTTTCTTTTACAAAAAATATCGAAATGATTGAATTTTTTTAGGAATAATAAGATCTTGATCTGGATTAATGAGATTGAATTAAACATATAAAATAAATGTGAAAATAAGCAAGAATGGTACTATCAATAAATTAGAAAGATTTTCATACCATTAGTATATTTATTAATGAGATAATCATTTTCTTTTTAACTCGCATAATTGGACATTATATAACAAGAATAAAACTGTCATTTTTTTAAATAATTTTCTGTTCCTATCAAATTATTTCTTGTCCATATCACCACCCTCAATCTAATTAGATTACATACACTGAGTCCCCCTTACATTTTCCCGCCAATTCCCTTGGATGGTTAGATTTTTCTTTTTTTAATAAACGATGGTTAGAAAATTGTGTTGACATCTATTGTTGCAAAGCATTATTATGTCAGGAACCGGATATTGTAATATTTTGTGGGATATAGCCTATTGAGTTTTTTCTTACAACAAAAACTGCATTGGCATGGTAAGGCTCTTTTTAATGAAAAATTTAGTAGAAAAAAATAAAGAGTACCTGTACTGGACCAGGGAGAGATTTCCGTATCGACTCAGGTGCATTTGATAACATGTTGAGTACCACTGGAGCCCCACACAAATGAGTCACTTTATGTTCATTAATAGCTGAGTAAACTGCCCCTGCCTCAACTCGCCTTAAACAAACATTAATTCCACCCATCACAGCCATACCCCAGGGGAAGCTCCATCCATTTGCATGAAACATAGGCAAAGTCCATAAATATACGGGTTGTTTTGGTACACACCAATCGATTAAAGAATCAACTGTTATAATAAATATGCCTCGATGACAATGTACGACTCCTTTTGGGGAAGAGGTTGTTCCGGAGGTGTAGTTTAATATCATTGGATCCCACTCGCTTACCGGTCTAATCCATTTGAAGTCCGGATCACCCATTTGGAGGAGACTTTCATAAGTCAAGGAGTATGAGTTTTGAGGGGTGATTTGTTCGTACGGATCGACGATTGGGATTATTTGAGGAGGTTTATGAGAAGGCGGGAAGAGACTAAGAGCTTCCGAGAGAAGCGGGAGAGAGAGAGTGTCGCAAAAAACGAGCTTGGATTCACTGTGACGAAGGAGAACTGAAATTGTGCGCGCGTCTAAGCGTATGTTGATTGTGTTGAGCACAGCTCCGCTCATAGGCACGCCAAAGTGTGCTTCGTACATGGCTGGGATGTTTGGGGCTAGAACAGAGACCTGCGGAGAAGAATAAAATTAATGTATTGTAAAATAATATCATGAAATATCATCAAAATAATATCGTTAAATATTATGTCAAAAACATGTTAGTTTTTTTATTTTTCTTGGTTTATTATTTTCATTGAAATAAAACAATAAATAAAAATATAATAAGGATAATTTCGGTCAAACATCAAAAAAAGGATAATTTGGGTCAAACAAATCTTTTTGAATGAAATAGTTATGCTTAACCTGGCAAAAAGAAAACTTCAGTCCATTTTATTGCAATTTTTTTAGAGAATTCAGAAAATAAGAATTTTTGAAAGAGAAATGTGAATTCATGACGGCTTGGAGCACGTCCAAATCACAACCGAATTTGTATATACTGTTTTTCCACTTTTCAATATATAATTTTTTTTTGGTATACAATTTTCACTGTTTTATACATATTTTTATTTTTTGTGCATTATTTACTTTTTGAAATTTTTATATATTATTTTTTCGCTTTTTAATATATATTTTTTCTATATATTATTTTCACTGTTTAAGTATGTACTATTTTCAAAAAATGAATTATATATAATATTTTTCAATTTTATGTATTGTTTGTTACTTATATATATTGTTATCGTGCTGCACGACGGAAAAACCATCATGATATATCAGACTTGTTTTTTAAATATCCAGAAAAATTAGGGGAGTTCTGAGAAATTTCAAAAAAAAATGTATTAATGATTCCATTTTTATACAATAATAATTTTTTGTGTCGTTTCTAGTACATACGTACAAAGACAAAAGCTAATATGACATGTCAATTTCTAACCATAATTTTTTTTGAGACGACAATTAAATTTCATATATCCACACAAAATCTGACTTATCATATCTCTCAGCAGAACAGTACACCAAAAAACTCGTCTTCTCCAAACCAAAGTCTAACTCGAACTCCTCTTCCTTGAACCGATTTTTTCTTAATCTCTTTTCTTACCAATTTTCAACTAAATCTATTTTCTCATAAACACGCTTTTTTTGCAAATTTTTTTCTTAAGTTGGCTGAAATTTTTTCTATAAGACAAACCATCAAGCCAAAACAAAAAGACTAGAAAAATTACCACATCGAGGCGTGAAATTCCGAGAGAACAGAGAGCCGAGGCGAGACGGAGACACCGTCGGTACGTCTCGGCCCATGTGTACACCGTTTTGTGGTACACAACAGAGGGACAATCGCCATAAACCGTCGCGGTACGCTCAAGGAATCCAAGAGGGGTAATTGGGCAGTTATTGGCCGGATTTGCACCAAGCTTATCCATGTCTGGTTGAATGATTGAAGCTTTGAAAATGAAATTTCACTCTTGAAACAGAGGAAAGAAAAATAGGAAATTGGTTTTATTTTAGGAGATGAAACTTTGAAAGTTCACACTTAAAAACAGAGTGGTTTGTGAGAAACTTGGGAATTGGTTGTTTGAAAGAGATGAGATTGACACAGGAAGAAGGATATACGTCGTTTCGTTGTTATAATTGATAATGGGATGTAATAGTCCGGTTTAGAGTAGTTATATTGTAGATTATGTAGCAGGTTGTTTAAATGACTTGCTATGATTTGTTACATGATAATTTGTCGAAAGATTGATATGAAAGATTAGATAATCTTTGTGATGGATGGGTATTACTAAAGTCAAGAATGATTTGCTGACTTTGAATTAGATACAGTCCAGTAGCATTTTTGAAAGAAATCTTATCATTTACCCCCATTAAATTTCCATCTTTTTATCTCTTTCTGTTTTATTAAACAAGTTCCATTTAACAGTTGAAGTGCTAAAGGAAACTTTGTTTACCATTTTATCATAGAGACAAGTAGAAAATAAGAGTATTTTTATGGATAAATGATAATTTTCTAAATAACTTTTTTTTAAATGACAAATAGCATCTTTATAATATGTGTTATTTGTCTTTGTGAAAGTTACTTTTGAAAAGTTGAGTTTGCAACAATAGGTGAAAATTTTGTTTTTTTTACTCCTTTTTATTTCTCTTTGAAAAAAGAGGTAAAATACACAAAAAAGAAAAATATTCAAAACCCACAACTTATCTGAATATTATAGAAAGAAAATATGAAAATGCGGGTGGCTTAAGCATATGCTCAAAACGAGACAGAATTTTAAATATATATATATTTTCGTTTTTCAATATACTATTTTTTTGCTATATATTATTTTTCTTGCTTTACATATATACTATTTTTATGCATTTTACTGTTTAGAATTTGTATATAATGTTTTTATGCTTTTCAATATACCATTTTTTCTATATGTACTGTTTTTTAACTGTTTGTATATATACTGTTTACAAGAAATTAACTATATATATTGTTTATTGTCTCATTTTTTTTTTTTTTTTTTTTTTTTGCATAAAAAAGGGAAGATCGTGCTGTAGGACGAAAATCTCCGTCGTGTAGCATCGGGTCTTTTTTTCGAAAAACCTCACATTTTTTTAAATTTTCTTACAAAATCTTGTTACAGTCTTCTTCAGAGTAAAATGTGCTGTAAAAAATGTAGTTAAAATGAACCGCCACATAATATTCTGTAGAAAGATTGATTGATATGAAAGATTAGATATTTTTTATCATTAGTGGTGCGACGACTAACAAGTCACCGGTCAAGCATGATTTGCTAACTTTGAAATTAGATACACTTGTGATTTAAGTTTTACCTTTCTTTAATAAAAAAATAGACTAATAATTTTTCTGAAAAATTGTAAATACTCCAGAGATGTTAAAAATTGAAAAAAAAATCCGGAGAGTTTAAGGGAATCTAAAAAAATGAGAATTTATTTAAAATATTCAAAAAATTTAGGATTTGTTTAAAAAAAATTCCTTTATAACTTTCTAGAAGTATGGGTTTGCACCAATTGAGATTGAACACCCAGGGTTTTGTCTAGTTTGGAGGTAAAGAAGGGTAATATGAGAAGGGTAAGTAAAGAGAAAGATCTAACGATGATTGGTTTGAGGATAAGTTAAGGGAAATAAAGAGAATTAGGATGAATTAAGAGAAATGGAGATGTCAACTTTTGCATGAAATTAAGGCAATAGCATGAAAAAATTTCTACTTCATTTTTTCACCTTATTTAGCATATTAAAAAATAATAATTTTACAAGTATATAAATGTGATGATATTAGTATCATATTAAAAAATGTTGGAATACTATGATATTTTTGTTATATTAAAAATTGTGAATATTCATATATAGAAAATTTTGTTAAAAAATATATTTATTTTGAACTTTTTTTATTTTAGTTAAATTATCCTCTCCATTTACCCTCACTTCCTTTTCACCTATACCAAGCAAGGGTAAGCGAACTCATTTACCATTTTTTCCCCTAACTTCCCTTCCCATAAGTTCCCCTCAAATCAAGCAAGCCCTAACATGAGATTAAAAAAAACTACAAAACATGATCAATAATTCAAACAACCTCTACAGTGCAAAAATTATAACTGAATGTGGCTAATTAAGATAATGATATTTGCATTATAGATTTTGTTCATTTGCTGTCAAAAAATTTGGTCACATTTTTGTTTTTTTTAATAGTTTGTAAATTTAGAATAGTTAATTCTGTAAATTTATTTCTTTTTCTTAAAAAAAAAATCTATAAAAATATTAAACTTTAGAAATTCAATTATTTTTCTAAATGAAATTTATAAAAGAAAATGTTAAATATAGAGGTAAAAATTTTCTAAGTGCCTGTTCGACAGACCTAGAATAGTGAAATAACTACTCTATTCTAACTTTTTCCGGACGAATAGTAGCGAAATATGTTGAATTAGAAATGTAGAATAGTGAAATTTTTTATTTTATGATTGAGATGGAATTACTCTATGCCATGAAATAACCATGTATATTCCACTCTATCCTGCGTGACAAACCCATTTAAGTTTTTTATTTTCTCTCGCCTTCTACTGTTTCTATTATTGTACTTTCATCGAATATTTTTTACTTTCATGCTACTTTATTTTAATTAATTAATTTTATTTTTATATAATTTGAGTAATCTTTTCGGTAAATATGATCTGTATAAACTCAAATTATGGAACGATGATATTTTTGTCATAAACTCTTTTCTATAATTTTAAATCAAGTTTTTTGTATAACTATCTTGCCGAACATACATGGAATAAAGTGAATTAGTTATCTATTCTCAATTCCACTATTTTTCTATTACATCTATTGCCGAACAGGCCCTAAAGAAAATAGAATAGAAAAGTTATATATGCACATTACTTGTATATCGGCACCAAGCCTTCAATTATCATGAATCTAAACATTTACTTAACAGAAACCATATTTCACAATAACAAGCCCAAATATATGAAGTTAAATACATGTCAACTAAACAAGCAGTACCGAAATAACATGATTCCATATATCAACATAAACTAAACTTTACAAAAGAAACCCTAATTCTATCACAAAAACTTGAGATATTAAACTTAAAACGGAACTCCTGAATTGAGTTAGAAACCATTATTACACAAGAAGTTCGTCCAGATAAGTTCAACTGCTTCTTGAATCATATCTACAACTGTATTTTTCACAATATCACCTTCCTGAATAAAAGAGTTTAACTATTAATCAGATTGAGGAACACAAAATATAATTATAATTATTAATCCAATAAAAAAAATTTAATAATCATATTGAAAGCCTAATAGATGGATCCATAAAAGTAAAAATAATAGAAAAAATAAAAAACTCATAAAGAAAAGATAAACATAGGTGTAAGTATTTAAAAATGCACTAAAAAATTGGATTCTATCTAAATTAATAAAGTAGAAATTATATAACAATAATATAATGAAAAAATAAGACCAAAAAAAGTTTGATTCTAACTCACTGTTAAAAGTTCAGAAACCCCTTTCAGTTTGAACGTGACCTCATTTAAAGCTTCACCTTTGGAAGTATTCTTGTCAAAACGGTAAACATTTCTCAAACAAACCCTGATTTTCTCTCTCCTAAGATTTTTATATTTCAGATGCCAAAATCCAGTAACAAAGAATCTTTTGGAAAAAGAATCCTTGCCTAAAGGCCATGTAAGCCCTCCTTTTACTTCTGGATTTATTACTGCAGCTTTGAGTAATTTATTTACTCCCTCTGCCACATCAGCCTGGATTTATGGATTATAAATTAAATTAAGATCAAATAGTGAAAAAAGGGGCACGATTGCATAATTAAGAGTCATTTGAGGCCATATTCCTTAAATTGGGGCACAATTGCAGAATTATGAGTCAACTGAGGCTGAATTAAGGATTTATTGCAGTATTGAAATGAAACAGTTTGAGTAAACTTAGAGTAAATCAGATAAATTGAAGCATAATCACACAACTTCCAAATTGGTTCTAACGGAGTCTTTGTTGCACTATCAAAGGCTTAATTTGTGACAATTTAGGTTTAATTTGAGGCTTGATTGGTCGATCGACATTTGATGTAAATGATAAAAATTTAAAATATACAAAATAAATAAAGAAACTTACATCTAAATTCTTCAACACTCTTTTGGTGTTTAACATAATTCGTAGATCAAAATCCTTGTGAAGGCATGATATGTCAGTCACCATGTACCTCAATAGACTAAGTTCAGCCTACCAAATAAAATATGGAAAAAAAGGATTATTTAACTCATAATGTTTTTAGTGAAACAATGAATATTGTCATAATATTTATCAATAAATAAATATTCTAACATTTATTCGTGTTCTTTTTTTTTTGTTATAGTTTAATTGGGGTTTATTAATCACTTCGAGAGTTCAAATAAAGTTCTGAACCAAGAGAAACACAGTTTATGTTATGTGTGATTTTTACTAGCATGTAAAAAATAGAAAGCACAATCAAAATATAAATGAAATTTTTTTTGCATTTACTTTGTAATGTTCAAGATTTCCATCAGGCAAAACTATACATTTGGATGATATAGTTGAATCAGGTTGATCTTTGTCAATCACCTATTGTTAAAAATTAACACATTTTATCAAAAAATTATTAAAAAAACACAAAGTCATAGAAAAATAACACATGTGAGAATATTTGAAATAAAACGAATAATTATAAAATAACTAACCAATACAAGGTAGTTATCCTTTTCATTTTCAATCTGAAACCCACATTTTTGTATGAGAAGTTCTTCGGTATTTCTCATATATTCATCTGTCAGATCTGTATAGTAATTTTTTTTATTTCTTTTATTCAATTCTTCTTCACTTGTCAAAGCACTCCTGATCGATCCAATGCAATCTGACTTGTACCTCCTGTTGAAATATATATATATATATATATATATATATATATATATATATATATATATATATATATATATATATATATACTTATTACGACTAATTAATATATGACCAAAAAAAATTCTTCTTTTTAATTAGATCTTTTTCATGTTTTAATACAAGATTTATGGTCAATGGACCGTAATTAGGGCAATTGGTGACAAATTGGTGCAAAATTCAAAAAGTTAAAAAATCAAATCTAATTGGGGCTTATAAACAGAAAATTGCCATCCCTAAAATATTTCATTGATTCTTATTCTTAGTTATTGAATTGAGGGCTTAATTTTGTTGAATTTGGGGGGTGTATATATATATATAGAGGATGAATAAAATATTTTTGAGAGCATTTAGATTTTCATACACTTATCATCTATTGAATGTGTATTAAGATTCGTGCAAATTAACTTTTCTCATCTTGAAAATTTAAAAATTATTATTTTTAGTTAATTACATCTTGATACATATTCAAATAAGTCAAAAGTACGAAAATTCAAATACTTTCAAGAATATTTTAGCCCCCTCTGTATATATATATTTCAAACCATCATAAATCATAAAGAACAATTATGAGATAAATTCAGAGAAAAGAGAACATACTCTTTGAACAGAACTTTACCAATTCGAGCCACCACAGACAATTTCACCAACTTCTCCCCGTCTCTCTCCTCCGCATTCTCACTCTCTTCCCTCGCATGGCGACTCGTCTCTTCCAAATCTCTCACCAACTTCTCCACAACCCCATTCAAAACCCTTCTCTCCTCCTCTTTAGTCGGGCTCTCCATCTCATCACTGACTCTGAGCGTCAGAGGCTTTTCACCATTGTTTCTCTCGAACTCCTCGCAGCTGTATGGAACTTGTGTGAGATGGTCGGTTTCTGATGAGGTGTGGTACCAGCGAGAGATTGAACGAGGCGAAAACACAATGCTTCTTGATGGGTTCGGGGTTTTATGGTGTGATTTTGCGCGAGATGGATTGTTGGGGTTTTGGGTTTTGTTCTTGGAGAAGATGGTGGGCGTTGGGTTAGGGTTGGATTGACGCTTGTGTGGAGGTACGTATGCCATGAGAGACTTGAAACGAGAGAGAAAGTTGTCAGAGAAGCAAGGAACTGGACAGTTTGAGGAGACGGACAGTAGTGGCTGATCAGTGATCAGTGATCACAAGTATTTATCTGTAATAAAGAAGAACTTAGTGCTCAAGTAAAGCTTAAAAAAAAGTACTTTGTGGATCGTCCTTTCAAAGAAGTACTTAGTGCTCAAGTAATACGTGAATCGAGTTTTTTAGCCTAATTATTGCACCAATTGACCGTCCTCTTATTTTACTCTTAATATACTTCATTCCATTTATTTACTCCGGTGTTCATATACAGACAATTAAAATGTCTGTGTAGAAATACAATTGCAAATCTCATGTATAATTACAAAATATGACGTCTAATTTTCTAATTGTAATGTGAAAATATTATGCATAATACTTCAAAATTAATAAAATTGACATAAATAATATAAAAATAATTAAATTATATATTTTTATTCATAAAAAATAATATCATAATATCATAATAAATATAAAACATGTCGTGTTTTTTATTTTTTTTATAATTATTGTGTCGTTATATTTGTGTCAGACGCGACATTCGTGTTCGTCCGTGTCCATGTAGCATAGTTAATTATGCTTAATACTAGTGTAATAAGTACTACTGCACTAGTACTTACGAAACTATAGTTAATCCCACTTTTTATGTAATCTTTTGTCCATATTTCAAATATTTTTTTTATAGATTCAACTCATATTTGACGGATAAATTGAGAAATTATGATAAATATGTAATATATAAGATTCTATTTGCCGAGACAAATTCATAATGTCTTGCTGCATATGAAATATGTTTTATCAATTACGCTATGAGTCATTTGTGTCTATTTCAATTGTTTCAAGATGATAAACTTTCATTATTGATTTTTTTACTATTATAATTTGATTGAAGAGTTTTTTTTACGAATTATAATTCTTTTATTTGAAAGAATTATTAGATTCTTTTTTTACTATTATTATTTGAGCAATAGCATCAAACAAGAAAAAGGATCATGTTACTTAGAAATTCTTCCACCAAATCAATGAAGCCATACTGTTCAGATTACATCGACATTCAACAATATATTTTCATCCAAAATGATATATTGTTAATAGACAAAAATGGTAACGGATCTTAATAGGGACTAAGGGGGGCAGCTGCCCCTTCAAGATTTTGAAGTTATAGTATATATATGTGATTAAATTTTTTTCATTTTGAATAGAAATTGAAAACTATGTATACACCGCCCCTCCTAGATTTTTGATACATTTTTCACACCGTCCCCCTAAGTTTAAGGCCAAGATCCGCCGCTGGTCAAGATAAATAATCCAACAAATAATGTTACTAAAAATTATAGATATTAAAGAATTTATTTACTAAATAATTCCAAAACAAGAAACATATTAAGATTTTGTATAGAAATTAACTTTCCTAAATAAGCTTTAATGGTGTTAATTTCTAGGTGTTAATTTCAGTTCATATTACTGGGCCACATCACAGCCCATCATCTAATGACTGAAAGTGACGAAGCATCCACCTAGCTGCTTCGCTAGAAGCAGCATTCCGCATTGGAATTGAGGGGCTTATATAAATCGAGTGCAGATCCTCTGCTGCCGATTGCAGAGGATCAAGGCCACTCATTACCATCCATCATATTTTATGGATGGCTCTCATACTCCATCAAATATGATGGATGGCTTGGCCGGCTGCATAGCATTTGCACTCATATAAATCCATATCTCATGGGCATGCTTGAACTGATGCATTTCATTGGCATGTTTTTATATATTTCTAGTTTTGGAATTGTGTTTCAGTTAGAAGTTGGATCTGGAAGCTGCAGTGATATAACTGTGAAAAAGGAATCATGATGTACTTCTCATTTTTCTCATGTTTATTCTTCTACTGCTTTTTTCTCACTGAATTCAAATTGGAAGCCTTTGGTGATTTGTAATCAAATTGTGGTATTATTTGATTGGGTCAGAAGTACGCATATACGTTAAATTGGTCCACGACATAAAAGTATAATTTAATAGATCTAAACAGAAGTACTCATATAACTTGTTAGTTCAAACGGCCAAAAAGAAAAACGAGAATGAGTCGTGTATCATAGTTGTTTCTCCTTTCTCGCTGGAGCGGGTTTTCTCTGTGGCCATTTCACCTAAATCATAACTCTTCATCTTGTGGAAGGCTTCACGGTGAAACCGCCACAGACAAAATGAACTCTTCTCGCGAGCGGGTTTCCCCATTTGTGGGTTTGATTATAGGCTGATTATTCTTGCTTAATCACGATGGCGAAATGGTATTTCCCCCTTTTTAGCTTTCCGATTTGGTTTTGATTTTTTTTCACTTTCTTTCGGTCTTTGATTTAAAATCTGATCGGGAAATGCGATTTCATTTCGTTGATTTAGATCTGGAATTACGATTTTCATTTCGTTTAATTCATAGTTGCTAATCTGGCTTTCTTCTCGTATTTGTGTGATTCTCCTGTTATTTAGTTTGATTTTTTTTTAAATTTTATTTGTTGTGTTGATTACGTTTATGCATGTACGGTTTCAATCTTCATTTGAATGCCTAGTCCTGTGACAAATTGTGCGATGGATTTTCCGATTTTGTTTTGGTTTAAACTGTTGTGATTTGTTGCATCTTGGGTTTGATTTCATGAATCTACGGTTCTAAATTGTAGGGAATTTGAATAATTTCAGTTTCAGATCCTTTCCTGTGATAAATTTCAGTTTTGATTTCAGTGAGCAGCGTTTATATTGCGTTTTTCATGTTGACAAGTATTTGATTATTAAGATTATATTCTTTCCAATGCATAAATCTCTGGATGCACATTGATTGTTGTTCTGAAAATTGACATTTTAAATTTTGATTTATTGTTTAGTTTTCTTTTTAACTTTTGGAAATTTATTGTCTTATTTTGTTTGTGTTGTAGGTATAATAAGACACTATTATGAGTGCACTGGGCATGGACTTACTCTCTGTGTGGGAATTACAATGGACGGAGTTCTGAATAGTTCACGAGAAGATCCTGACAACGATCTTCTCCCTGAACAAACCCCCTTTTATCCCGATCTGGTCCGTAAATATTTAATATATCATAAAAGGCCCCTTACACGCCTGATCCGAAATTATGAACTGAATAATTATAAGAAGGATAGCTCAGTAGTGGGTTTTTTTCTTATCTAAGGATTGCATCGAATAAGCCTGTTTAATTCCGCCTTTGTTAGTTAGATAATTAATTAATTAATTAATTAATATTGCCGGTCCCAAGCCTGGACAAAGGAGGAGGATTGTTGCCTAAAACAGATTGATGGATTTCATGAATTGTTGACTAAAATGAGATGATTTATCATCTCAATAAAAGAAAGAGATTTCAAGAATTGTGCCTTAAGAAGGTGTGGTTTCATGAAAGAATGAGATGCTATCATCTCAGTAAAGAAGAGGTTTCATGAATTGTTGGCTAAAATAAGAAGATTTATCATCTCACCTAAAAAAAGAGGTTCCATGATTTGTAGGCTAAAAAAATTACATAAATTATGAGCTAAAATGAGATAATTTTTTTTCTTTAAAATAATGATGCTTTAAGAATTTTTGGCTAGAATGGGATGCTTTATCTCTCCACAAAAGAGGCCTATTTGTTGGCTAAGCTGAGAATATTTATCATCTCACTAAAAAGAATAGTTTTCATGAATTGTGACTTAAATGTGATGATTTATCGTCTCATAAAAAAGTTGTTTAATGAGTCATCATCTCAATAACAAGTTGGTTGCGTAAATTGTGACTAAAATGGGATGATTTATCATCTCCTAGAAAAAAAGGTCTCTTGAGTTGTGGCTATAATGAGATTATTTGTCATTTCAATAAAAAAATGTTTCATGAATTGTGGTTAAAAGTGAGATTATTTATGGTCTTGCTAAATAAAAAGATTTCATGTATTGGGGCTAAATTGAGATGATTTATCATCTCATAAAAAAAGGTTCATGAATTGTGACTAAAATGGGATGATTTATCAACTCACTAAAAGAAAGAGGTTTCATGAATTGTTGGCTTAAAAAGTTCGATGAATTGTGAGCTAAAGTGAAATAATTTCTCTCTTTTGAAACTGAGGCTTTATGGTTTATTGTCTAAAATGAGATGATTTATCATTTCAACAAAAAAAGAGGTTTTAAATTGTGACTAAAATGGGATGTTTTATCATTTCATAAAAAATGTCTCGAGTTGTTGGCTAAAAGTGAGATTATTTATTATCTTACTAAATAAAGAGATTTCACGTATTGTGGGCTAAAGAGAGATGATTTATCATCTCTTAAAAGAATTCTTGAATTGTGGGTTAAAATGAGATAATTTATTCGGCCTAAGAAGATGAGAACGGTTTGTTGAGAGTTTTGGTGGAGACCGATTGTGTGTGCGGTAGATGACTTCCGCACGATTCGACCTAGACGGCCTAGACGGACGTAAAATCGGTTAGGACGGTAACCGGTTTAGAGGCGCATGGACAATATGCATGGTTTGAGCGTCACGGATTAAGCGTAATCCGAAAGGTATTATTAAGATTTATTTCTTTGATTTAACCGATACGCACGGATTCTCGGATTGGTTTTGGACGAAATTTTTGTTTTTCCGCTGCGTTATGCACGTCCGAAATCCAACACTTTACACTCAAAACTTTCGTGGTAGAGGGCGCGGCCGTTGAGGTCGCAACAATGATTGCGGTGGTGGAGGCCGCGGTTGAGGTGGATACTATGAGGAGACGGGACAGTCAAGCCAACAAAATTGGTGAGGTATAGGACCTGGCCGTGGGAGAGGCAGCCGGTCAAATCACTATAATGTCGAGTGCTATAAGTGTGGCAAATACGGTCACTATGTGAAGGACTGCAACTCTGACAAGTGTAACAATTGCGGCCAGGTCGGGCATTACGCAAAAGTTTGCTATGCCGAGAAGAAAGTGGAGGAGAACACCAACCTTGTCACGGAGGATGAGATGAAAGATGGGTTTCTCGTGATAGCATACAACGATATCAACACCGATGACGATACAGTCTGGTACCTCGACATCGGTGCAAGCAACCACATGTGCGGGCACAAGCACCTATTCAAGTAGATGCGAGAGGTTGAAGATGGATACGTGTCATTCGGAGACGCGTCAAAGATCCAAATAAAAGGTCAAGGTACGATTCACTATTTACAAAAAGGTGGTACGGAAGGGTCAATCGAGGATGTTTATTACGTACCTGATCTTAAGAGCAATATTTTGAGTATGGGACAACTCATGGAGAATGGATACTTGATATTCATGAAAAATCGGGTACTACAATTAAAAGACAATCAAGGAAGCTTGGTAGCACGAGTTGAAAATAAAAATCCCAGCTGCTGGCCACTCTCTGGCGACCTCGCTGGCTATCTCTCTGGCGACCTCGCCGATGATCTAAGCGGCTAGCTCTCCGATGATGACGCATACTTTCTAGTGGTAATTAGGCGGTAATTAATTATCACCATTAAGAATAACTACTTAAATCAATAAAATCGTCACTCATATTGATGTTGAAGCTCATTCATGAGTTCAATATCATTCCCAAGATATTGTATTCTCTCTTTTACCAAATCTTTTGCTCGATTTGTTTATTTTGTGACATTAACATTTTTTTAAGGAAAATCTAAATTGAGTTTTTCTTTTTTTGATGTTGAATTGATGTTGGGCATGGATAGATTCCTTCATTTATTTCAAAGAAATAAAAGTTCCAAAAGATACAAATTTTAATACTTTATTCCAATTAGTATTTTTCATTTTTTATTAATTTATATATTTTATTTTTTTTATTCTTCATTGTTTTCTTTGTTTAATTGGTACTTTCAGTTTTTTCGTATATATTTCTAGTTGTTGTTTTATATTCTTTTTTATATTTTATTTTCTTTTTTTTTTTGCATAATTTATTTATTTTTTCTTCTTTTTTATATTCTGTTGTCACCAATTACTAGTAGTAATTGAAACATATCCAACATCTTTTTTATATCTGCTGGCACCAATTATAAGTAGTAATTGAAGCGGATCCGAAATTTTTTTTCCCTCTATTTTTAGTGTTGTTATTATGCTTTCTATTTTTCTGTTTTATATATATTTTCATTTTATTATTATTTTTTTTTCTAATTTTCTAATTTTGTATTTTGTTGCTTTCTTTTATTTTCTATGTTCTTTTTTATGAATATTATTTAAAATTTGTTTATAAAAATAATTTTTCAAATAGTTATTTAATCTTTATATTAATTATTTGATTTTCACGTATTAATACAAGGAGAAAATTTGGATGTTTGCATAAATTAACTCATGGAAAATTGATGTATGTGAATTGTATTTCATGAAGAATGTATTTTGTGGAAAATAAATTGTATAACTTTTATTTTGAATGTAATTGTAAGATTTTTTTTACAAAAAAATGAATGAATTGTCATTTGGTATTATGTTGTGCATAGTTGGCATTATATTGGTGTTGTTAATTAAAATAATTTATAATAATTATTACTGTTTATTATTATTTTCTATTTATTTTCTAGCAAGTGTAGTAATTACCACCAATAATATGTAATATATGAAATTATATTCATGCATAATAATATATATTTATCTTAAAATATCTAAATTAATCCTTTGTTTATTTGAGAATGTGACTTTTGATGGAAAAAATTTCAGGTAACGATGACACATTTTATTATTAAAAATTTTCTTAGAAAAACTCAAAAACCACCTAAATATTAGCAATATCACTTTTTTCCTGATTACCAGTACATATTAGTGGACAAAACCACAAGTTAACTGGTCCACTTATCAACAGTGACATGAGGCAATGTCATGGTCACAACTTTAGAGGCATCTGGGGGCTAAACATAATTTTTCTTTCCATAAAAGACTGATCAAAACAGAAAGAAAAGGGATGGATGATGCTACTTCTTCCGAAGCAGCAAGGTGATGTGGCCCAATAAATAGACTGATGAATTTCTTTGCTGGAGTCAGGCCCGGCCCTAGACTCTAGGGTCCAATATTTTTGAGGGGTCATTTTTTATACAAATTTCCTACATATATATATATATATATAATGAGTTCAAGACCAAGTCCAAATAATCCGAACTCAAGCCCAACCCCTCAATAACAATAGCAAAAAGAAAACTGACTGACCCATTAAGAACAAAAAAAGGAAAAAAAAAAACTTCGCCTCTCTTCACGTCTGGCGTCTGGTCAGACCCGCCGCCGCCCACCTCGCTTCTTCTTCTCCAAAGGTATTTTTTCCTCTTTCTACTCCACAAATTATAGGGTTAGAGTTGATTTATCAATTGGATTGTGATGATTTTTGCAAGAATTTGGGTGAAATTGATAGTATTTTCCGCCCAAATCAAAAAAGAGATAAAAGAGAAACAAAATTCATTCAATACTTTAGGTCTCAAAATAAAATATGCAACTCACCAACTAGCTGGACTACTCTTAAATATAGAAAAGATACTTCTCAATGCTGATTTGCTCTCTGACATTTCCTTCACACGTTTCTCAATTGGTTAGGGATGAAACCAACCCTCAAATAAGTTCCTGCACCCAGTCTACCATGTAGCATGAACCAAAAGACTCTTACCAATGGGCCCTACTAACTCTAACAATGCAAATAAGTCCTTACAATTTTTTTTATTACAGAACACTAATTAAAAACTTAAACTCTTGACATAATTTGAGTTGATTAATAGGATTAGGATTTTCATCTATTATTATTTAAAATATCACAAGTAAATTTGAAAAAAGAAAGCAAATTATGTGATAATTTTTACTTTATTTTTGAAGGTAACATAGCGGATCTTAAGAGGGACTAAGAGGGGCAATGTGATTAAATTAGCGTATTTTGTATAGAAATTGAAAGCTTTGCATACACCGCCCTCTCTAGATTTTTGATGTATTTTTCACATCATCCCCCTGAGTTTTATGCCAAGAACCGCCACTCACAAAAAGTACCTCACCCTATAATAACTTACATGGAAAAAAAAAATTGATGAATTTTGGAGAGGGCTTCCATTATCCCCAATCCAAAGAATGATATAAACTACTAAAGATTGTTTTACATCGTTTTTCAATAAATTTACATCAGAGATTGAAAAAAAGCAAGAAAGATAACATGGAAAAATTATTAGTAATAATAATAATTACAAAAATTATTTGTATATTGTCTCCTTTATAAACTTCAGATCCAAAATACTTCTCCTGTATGAGATCCTAAATACATCTCAAGTCTCAACTCAACTCAAGACTTCTGTGATCCCTTTCCTTTTCCTCTCTTCTCAAGTCTCAACTGAATCAACATACCATAATATAATTATCGGTCGGTTCGGCCTGAACCGAACCGGTTTAGGCAAACCGAACATAAACCGAACTAATTTTGTAAGAACCGAACCGACCAAACTAAATCTCTGAACCGAAATAAAACCGAGCCGATTAAACCGGATTTTAATCCGGTTTATTCGGTTCAACTGAACATAAAACTTATCCATTTGTTACAACAATGAAAAAAGACACAGCTCGTCAGATTCGAAGAAAAAAAAGACATCTCACTTAACTGCGAGCTAATCGAAGAAAAAAAGAATAGAAAAGTTAATAAATACATCAAAAGTTTGAGAAACGAGCAAATTGAAGCTTTATCTAGCTAACAAAAATCAAACAGAGTGAAGAAAAAGATTAAAAAAAGTATGTTGTGTTGCACACAAAAATGAAATAAAACAAAAACTAAGAAAAAAATTCTGTTGTTCAAGCCAATTTTCTCCATTATTGTTTTGTTGAGAAATCAAACGAACATTTTCTTGTCCATTATTGTCTTGAGAAGAGAAGATTTGAACTTACAAAAATGTGATGAAAATGATTTGTGCAGAGACGTACACAGCTGTATTCCAATGTTTAGATTAATAAGATCCTTTAAATCTATATAAACTATGTAGTCTCCTTTGCACTCTTTATAATTTGAGTAATGCTTACATCCCATTAATATTTGATACAACACGCAAACTATAGAATAAAACAAGTTATAGAAAATCATAAGATGCATAGGAATCCATAAGTTTTGTACTGACACATATAAGCTATAGTAAATACAAAGAGACCAAGACCATAATTTAAAAAACGAGGTGTAATTAAGTCGGACCCAAAACTTTTTCTTCTTGTGTAGAGTGGATCAAAGAGTAGTTATTATTGAATGATAAGTTAGGAGTTTTGAATGGGTCAAATTTCATCGTAGAAGATCGGTTTGGTCGGTTCAACCGATTTAAAAAGTTCAAAACCGAACCGTAAACCGGTAACTAAATAATAGCACTTTTCCAACTGAAGTCAACCAAATGAACCGAAAAATCGAACTGATTTAACTGAAAAAGATCGGTTCGGTTCGGTAACTAAATTAACAGAACCGTTTAAACACTAATGATAATTAGTCAAGCCTTAACCATCACCATTTGCCCCCTCTCTCTCTCCAAACCCTAATTCTGACGACAAAACCTAGCTCCGGCGACAATGGGGGAGACAAGCAGCAGAAAACCTGCCAACAAGCATATACCAGACTGGCTGAACAGTCCCATGTGGTCAATCCCCACTCCCGTGACAACCTCCGCGAGCCATCAGTTCGACGATCCGCCTCCGAGGCCAACCGCCAAATAATTTACCATTTGATTGGTTTCGAAACATATAAAAGAACTAATTTAAAATGCTAATTTTGCAGTTTGCGCAGAAAGTTCTGAATATTGGAGAGCTTCAGAGACTTGCGTGCCAAGGCATTCCAGACCCAAATATGCGCCCAACTGTTTGGAAGGTCTTGAGCTGATTCTCTTTTTTATTAATTTATTTTACCCTTTTACATAATTTAGAATTTATTTTCTAATTTTTTTTCCCTATTTTGGGACACTTTTACAATATATCATCTATTTACCGCCTTTTACACCCAAATACTGCATTTGTTTCTTAAAATGATAATTTTGACCAAATTAAACCCCAATTAACCTTCATCTGTACCACTATGCTTCAATTTAACCGAATTGTTCATCATTTAACCCTAAATTTGTGGGTAAATCAAGATTGGGTATGTTTAGTTTTTGTACAATTGGATTAGGGTTTTGTGATAGTGAGCAGCTTTTATTGGGATATTTGCCGAACGATCATGCGTTGTGGCCTTATGAACTGGAGAAGAAACGCTCGCAGTATAATGCTTTTAGAGACGAGCTTCTTGTGAATCCTGTAAGTTTATTTTCTTATCTTTTATTTAATGTTGCATGTCCTGTTCTATTGTAGTTATGTACAAGATTTGGTACTCTAGTAACATAAGTTTTTAGATAAGAAAACTCTGATTTCGTAATTCTTCTTCTTTTTTTAATAAAAACTCTGATTATATAAAGTTTTTTCTTCTTTTATCTAATGTTACATGTCTAATATAATTTTCCTATTTTGCCAATGCACTCATGTACAATTTTTTTTTACTAAAAGTTATTTAAGCATTTATAATAAAGGACTGTGATTAACCGTTATAGTACGGGTCAGTAGTAAGTGTTCTTTCATGTGTATTTCTGCGAAAGTACCGTTGAAATATGGTACACAGGTACATATTGTCAAATGGTTGTAAATTGACAATAAACCAGTTCATTCCGGGACTCAGATACGATGCATTATTTACTCATTTGTTCATTATTTATTTATTTATACTTTTTTTCTATTTATCAGTCAATTTGCTTGTTTTTGTGGTTTGAATGTCAGTCAGAAATAACGAGGAGGATGGAGGAATCGTGTTGATGTTTGTTGGTTTTTTGTTTTATTTGCCTTAAATTTGAGGGTATATTTTGGGTCTTAGAAATGAACACAGCACAAAAAAATGCGATCTTTGATATATGTGCGATGAATAAATTACTTTTTGGTGTCTGGAATTAGTATTTCCAGGTAGGCCCCCCTTGAATTTTATTATGCTGATGCCTTGGATTTTAGAAATGCAAACATAAAGAATAAATGTTTGAGAATGTGCCATAAATTACTTTTTGGTGTTTGAAAAAGTAGGAATCAGAGGTTGTAGAACATGTTCTAACAATTTGCTCAGAATTATGCTGCTCTTAAATTCTAAATTTCCTACTTAAACTCACAATTTTCCAATGTAAATTATTTAATACGATGTGAAGTGTACATGCCCACTTTGACGACCCAAAAAGGGGAAAAGAAAACTCAAGCTGTTATACAATGTTTTCATTTTTTTTAATAACTTTTTTTTTTGGTGTTTGAAATTTTAGGAATCAGAGATTGTAGAGCAAATCGATCAAGACGTAAAGATAACTCATCCTGAAATGCCGTTTTTCTCTGGCGATTCTCCTCTCGCTAAATCCAATCAAGTAAGCATTTCAATGCATTATTTCATTATTTATTTTTCTTCTTTTATTTTTCCATTATTCCAACGCTTTTGCTTACAGGAATCGTTGAAGAGAATACTGATGATATTCGCGAAATAAAACCCTGGGATAAGATACATGCAAGGCATGAATGAAGTTTTGGCGCCTCTCTTTTATGTTTTCAAGATGGATCCTGATCAACATACTTCTTTTATGAGTTTTGGCGCCTTCATGAAAAACTTCATGCCATCTTCCCACCTAAATATGTTCGAAAATATTTGAAATTAGACTATTACAGATGAATTAGTTGAATTTCTCAAAACCAATAGGGAAGAGTACAATAGAATCTTTTGGAAAATTAGTTCAGGATTATCAAGTTAAAAAGAGTTAGCGCTCAAGGGAGAAAGGGGGAGAAAGAGGATATGTAGAATCTGGACCAGTCTATATTGAGTCATAGTTGGCAATTTTGCCTCACACAATTTATCCCTATCCTACCAGAAGCTTAATCAGAAATCACTTGCATGTAGGATCAAATAAAACCTAGCCAATAATCCATAAATGAAACCGATTAAAATAACTAAGTCAAACAAATAAGGGAACAAACCTGAGTAGGATTTGGAGGCATGTCCAGTGCCAAAACAGACATCCGAATTCACCTTCTTTCCGCTCCAATGTTTAATAGTCGTGTCGCTTAAAATGTGAATATGCAATTTTTCAAAATTAGGCCTTAGTTAAACTGAATTTAACCTCACAATTTAAAACATAATAAAATAAAAGGCTGGTTTATACCAGTAAGAAACTAAAAGGAAATCTTTAGAAAAGATGAGAGAGAGAAGGTGGAGAGTCCAAAATGAGGCTGAAAAAATAAAATAAAAAAGAGGAAATCTAACCAAATAAATGGCCGTCGGATTTTGATCGGATGATATTAAAAGAGTGACGTGGATAATTCTGGTGAGGGGGACCGTCAGGATTAAGATATATAATAATATAATATGGCTAATTAAGAAAATTATATTTGCATTATAGATTTTGTCCATTTGCCGTCAAAAAATTTGCTCATGCTGTATAGCATTTTTGTTTTTTTTTAAATAGTTAATTTTGTAAATTTAGAGTAGTTAATTCTGTAAATTTATTTCTTTTTCTTAAAAAAATCTATAAAAATATTAAACTTTAGAGGAAATTTAATTCTTTTTCTAAATGAAATTTATAAAAAAAAATGTTAAATTTAGAGGTAAAATTTTTCAGGAAATAGAATAGAAAAGTTATATATGACAATTCTCATATTCTAACTTGTATATCGTCACCAAAACTTCAATTATCATGAATCTAAACATTACTTAAAAGAAAATATTTCACAATAACAACTACAAGCCCAAATTTATGAAGTTAAATACATATGTCGACTAAACAAGCAGAACCAAAATAACATGATTTCATATATCAGCATAAACTAAACTTTACAAAAGAAACCCTAATTCTATCACAAAAACTTAAAATATATTAAACTTAAAACAGAACTCCTGAATTAACTTAGAAACCATTACTCAAGAAGTTCGTCCAGATCAGTTCAACTGCTTCTTGAATCATACCTACAACTGTATTTTTCACAATATCACCTTCCTGAATAAAAGAAAAGAGTTTAACTATTAATCAGATTGAGAAACACAAAATATAATTATAATTATTAATCCAGTAAAAAAAATTAATAATCAGATTGAAAGCCTAATAGATGGATCCATAAAAGTAAAAAATAATAGAAAAAATAAAAATAAAATAAAAAACTCCTAAAGAAAAGATAAACATAGGTGCAAGTATTTAAAAATGCACTAAAAAATTGGATTCTATCTAAATAAATAAAGTAGAAATTATATAACAGTAATATAATGAAAAAATAAGACCAAAAAAAGTTTGATTCTAACTCACTGTTAAGAGTTCAGAAACACCTTTCAGTTTGAACGTAACCTCATTTGACGATTCACCTTTGGAAGCATTCTGGTCAAAACGGTCAACATGTCTCAAACAAACCCTAATTTTCTCTCTCCTAAGATTTTTATACTTGAGATGCCAAAAACCAGTAACAAAGAATCTTTTGGAAAAAGAATCCTTTCCTAAAGGCCAGGTAAGACCGCCTTTTGCCTCTGGATTTATTACTGCAGCTTTGACTAATTTATTAATTCCAGCTGCCACATCAGCCTGGATTTATGGATTAAATTAAGGTCAAATTGTTAAAATTGGGGCATAATTACACGATTAAGGGTCATTTGAGGCCAAATTACTCAAACTGGGGCATAATTGCTCTGCACAATTAAGGGTTAATTTAATTGAAGCCAAATTGAGGATTTATTGCAGTATTGAAGGTCACTTTGGGAGAAAAGTGAGGTATAAAAACATTTCGAGAAAATCAAAGTTAAAATGGTTAAATTGAGGCCAAATGAAACAATTAAGAGTGGTGATTTCAGCACAAATTTCAATTGAGGCTCCATTGCTCTATCAAAGGCTCAATTTGGGATTAAAAGTATAAATAATATATAAATGAACGTACATCTAAAGTTTTTAATACTCTTTTGGTGTTTAACATAATTCTTAGATCAAAATCCTTGTGAAGGCATGATATATCCGTCACCAAGTACCTCAATATATTAAGTTCAGCCTACCAAAATAAGATATGAAAAAAACAGTTTATTAAATTCATAATGTCTTTATCGAAGCACTACAAAAAAAATATTTTGTACATCTCTTTTTCTGTTCTTTTTTAATTAAAGTTTACAGTGTATGAATTTATCTAGCATGCCATAAATTCAAAAATATAATACAACAATATTTTCTGAATATATGATCAAACTGTAAATGAAATTATATTTTGCATTTACCTTGAAAAGTTCAAGATTTCCGTCAGACGAAACTATACATTTGCATGAAATTGGTGAATAAGGCTGGTCCTTGTCAGACACCTATTGTTAAAAATTAACACATTTTACAGAAAAATACAGGAAAAAAACGAATATCCATAGAGAAATTAACACATGTGAATCTATACTTCGAAATAAACTGATTAATTAGTAAAAATAACTTACAATTACATGGTAGTTTTCCTTTTCAGACTCTAATTGAAATCCGCAATTTAATTCCAGAAATTCTTCAGTATTTCTCAAGTACTCATCTGACATATTTGTATAGAATGATTTATGAATTCGTTTATTACATTCTTCTTCGTTTGTCAAAGCACTTCTAACTGAGCTTATGCATTCTGCCATATCCTTCCTGTTGGTAAATAAATAAATACATACATATATAATTGTAAATGGACCTGAATTTATACTGAGAGCTTGATTTGGGTAACTTGCTCTGTTTATATTTTTAAAACCTGAGTAGACAAAAAAGCAATAATTGCACAGAAAGGAAATCATACCCTTTGAACAGAACTTTACCGATTCGAGCCACCACTGACAATTTCACCAACTTCTCCCTTTCTCTCTCCTCCGCATTCTCTCTCTCCTCCCTCGCATGCCGACTCGACTCTTCCAAATCCCTCACCACCTTCTCCACCACCCCGTTCAAAACCCTTCTCTCCTCCTCTTCAGTTGGGTTGTTCTTCGCCTCGTCAGAGACAGTAAACGTCATTGGCTTCTCGCCATTGTTTGTCTCGAATTCATCACAGTTGTATGGAACTGGAGAGAGATGTTGGGTTTCTGATGAGGATGGAACAATTCGGTCGAGGTCATACTATATCCGTATTCTTTTTTTTTCCGGAACCAAATATGGATTCAGTTCGAATGTTACTGAATATGAATATGGACATTTATACGGATATCCAAATATAAACGAACTTGATCTTCTTTTAAATATATGTTTCACTATTAACAACAAAAAAATAATATACAATAACAAAATCATAACAATTTTTAAAATAGTAAAAAACAAATCCATGAATTTAGATAAATATTCTTATTCATATTTAAAATTGACAAAAAGATTAAAATATTTGAAAATACATCTTATACATACATATATTTATAACAAATATCAAATGTAAAACAAAATATCCGATATCGGGTAGTATCCAGATTATAATTATTTGGATACATTATACATATATTATTCATATCTATTCGGATATTAACAATATTAGTAAGTCAAATTAATTATCGAATCCGCATTCGACAAATAATTTATTTTCGAATATGAAATATTGCGGATACAAGTACGGATCGTTCCAATTAAAAAAAAAAGTACGGATCGGTCGGATATATCATTACAATATACTAAGATAGAAAAGTAGAAAAAACAATACTCACATTTTAGATGTGCTCAAATCCGTGTGGCGTTTCATATTTCCCATATTCGTATATCATCTCATTACAGATTTTATATTATTTCACAATAAATAATAAATTAAGCTCTTATAAAATAAAATAAAAGATCATTTTATGTAAATAATATGTAACAACACACATCATGAAAATATGAAAAATATCATTGTGACTTACGATATAACACAATCTTGTTATCCCCCTGATGAAAAATATCATTTTCAAGTTTTTGCAAACTTCAGATCCAAAATAAATACTTGTGTATGAGATGAACACATCTCAACTCATGACTTGTCATCTGTGATCCCTTTCCTTTTGTCAACTGAATCAACATAACATCATTAATTAATAACTCAAACCTTAATCACCATTTCCTCTCTCTCTCTCTCCAAACCCTAACTCCGACGACAAACCCTAGCTCCGGCGACAAACCCTAGCTCCGGCGACAATGGGGGAGACAAGCAGCAGAAAACCCGCCAACAAGCGTGTACCAGACTGGCTGAACAGTCCCATGTGGTCAATCCCCGCTCCCGTGACAACCTCCGCGAGCCATCAGTTCGACGATCCGCCTCCGAGGCCCGTGGCGCCTCCTCCTCCGCCGCCAAAACCGTCTCCGGCTCCGGCTCCACCGGTGGTGAAGAGTAGATCTGAAGTAGAAGAGGAGAAGGGGGTGGGGTCGTCTGGGGTTTGTAAGAAACATCTGCTTGCTGAATTCACTGCAGCGGTTAGTGTTTGTTTGGTATTAAATGATAAGTGTTGCCAGATTTTGAACATTTCAAATTATTCCTCCATTTTGATTTGTGCTTAATTTTTGTCTTACAGATGAATTGAAGTATGATTAATCATCATTTACTGAAATACTGATTCATATTACTTTCTAATCCAATACTAATCATAATCACATCTTAATTTGCCATTTGATTGGTTTTGAAACATATAAAAGAACTAACTTAAAATGCTAATTTTGCAGTTAGCACAGAAAGTTGTGAATATTGGAGAGCTTCAGAGACTTGCTTGTCAAGGCATTCCAGACCCTAATATGCGCCCAACTGTTTGGAAGGTCTTGAGCTGATTCTCTCTTTTTTATTAATTTATTTTTACCCTTTTATATAATTTGGAAATTTTTCCTAAATTTTTTGTTCCTATTTTAGGATCTTTGTACAATCAATCAAATATTTGACTACCTTTTACACGCCCAAATACTTCATTATTTTCTTAAAATGATAATTTTGACCAAATTAAACCTCAATTAACCTTCCTTTGTACCACTAGGCTTCAATTTAACCGAAAATTTGAGGGAAAATCAAGTATGGTCCAATCGGGAACGTTTAATTTCTGTACAATTGGATTAGGGTTTTGGAAATTGATTAGGGTTTTGTGATAGTGAGCAGCTTTTATTGGGATATTTGCCGAACGATCATGCATTGTGGCCTTATGAACTGGAGAAGAAACGCTCGCAGTATAATGCTTTTAGAGACGAGCTTCTTGTAAATCCTGTAAGTTTATTTTTATATTTTATTTAATATTACACGTCCCGTTTTGTTTTATTTTTATTTTTTGAAATTTGTAGTTATCTGCAAGCCTTTGTACCCTAGTTATAAAAGATTTTAGAAAAGAAAACTTCGATTATATATATTTTTTTCTTTTTTCTAAAAATAAAATCTCTAATTATATAAGACTTTTAGCTTTGATCTACTGTTACGTGTCCAATTTTATTTTTTCTTTTCTTTTTGCCATTATAGTTATGTACAAGTTTGATACTCTAGTTACACAAGTTTTTCAATAAAAAAAACTTCGAATATATATATTTTTTCCTTTTCATAATATAAAGACTATGATTAACCAAAGTACAAATTAGTAATAAATGTTCCTATAGGGGTCTTTCTGCAAAAGTGGCACTGAAATATTGTACCTTCCGTCTAATAGTCTCAAACTAACAACGTCCAAACAAACATGTTGCATCAATCAACTATTTATCCATTTATTTATATTAATTTGTCAGTCAGAAATAACGAGAAGGATGGAGGAAAAAGACGGAATAAAAGAAAAAGACAAAAACTCTGACGATGAGGGGTCCGGATTTTTATCAAGATCGAAAATTCCTCACGGCGAGCATCCGCTGAGTCTCGGTGAAACCAGCGTCTGGAATCAGTATTTCCAGGTAGGCCCCTGTAATTTTTGAAATTACAGAAATAAAGAAAATTTAGTTGTTTTTGTTTGTTCTTACATCCCGGAACATAATTTTGGTTGTGTTGCTGTTTTTTTGTTTTGTTTTATTTATCTGCATTTAATTCAATGCTTTCATTCATTGCTCAATTCAGTTATTTTTTGGAGTCTGGAACCAATATTTCCAGGTAGGCCACTCGTAAAATTTGACATTGCACAAAAGAAAGAAAATTTTGTTGTATTAAAAATTAAAATTGCATTAAATTGAGGGTTGAATGTTTTTGAGTTTTTGTTTGTTGGTATCTTTGATGGTTTGATTCTATTCTCTGATGCATTGGGTTTTAGAAATGTAAAAAAATGTTTTTTGAAAACGTGCAATAAATTGCACTATTGAGGATCGAAGGTTTTTATTTTCTGTTAGTTGTATTTTAGAAATGCCAAAAAAATATTTAAAAAAAATGTACAATGATTTAACTATTGGTGGTTTAAAAAATGAAAATTTTAGGAATCAGAGATTGTGGAACAAATCGATAGAGACGTAAAGCGGACTCATCCTGAAATGCCGTTTTTCTCTGGCGATTCAACTCTCGCTAAGTCTAATCAAGTAAACCATTTTCAATATATTATTTCATTATTTATTTAATTTTATTTTTCCATTATTTTAACGCTTTTGATTATAGGAATCGTTGAAAAGAATATTGATGATATTCGCGAAATTGAACCCTGGAATAAGATACGTGCAAGGCATGAATGAAGTTTTGGCGCCTCTCTTTTATGTTTTCAAGACAGATCCTGATCAGCATACTTCTGTATGATTTTTATTTATTTATCTTTAAAATATATTGTAGTGTAGTGATTCCACTTTGATATCTAATTGTTTATTTCTCAATTGTGTGATTTAAGCCTCAATTGACAAAATAATTCTGTATGATTTGTTATATTTTTATTCATTTTCTATTTTAATCTTTAAAATGTAATGTAGTGATTCTACTGTAATATCTAATTATTTAGTCCAATTAGACCTCAATGATTTCTCAATTGTTTAATTTAACTACATAAGCCTCAATTGTACCTTTTATATTTCATCTTTTAAATTAAACTGCTACTTGTGCAATCAAGCTATGCGGTACTCAATTTCATTCTTGATTCATGCATTCCAAAGCTAAAAAGAAATTAGAACAATCCAAAATCAATTAAATCAATTAATTAACTAATTCCTTTTTTTATAATTTATGCAAATAACTAGATTATAATACCAAATTTGGGACAATATTTTCATGCTTTGATGCTACTTTTTTATTTCTTTACACCGCCAAATGTAGAATCAGATACATTTTCTGTTAGGTCGAAATTTTAACCACCTTTAGATATAACTTTCCCAAACAACTCAATTACAAACACCAAACTTGGAATAACATTTCCATTCTCAATCAATCAATCAATTCATTTCTTCTAACTTTTCAACACAGGCGAATGTAGAGGCGACATTCTTCTGTTTCCTTGAAAATTTGAAGTAATTTAAGATTACTTTTTGCAATCAACTGGATTATAAGCACCAAATTTGGAATAACATTTCCATTCTCAATTAATTAATTAATTATTTTTAAATTTTTTCACTATAATATCTAATTAATTAATTAATTAATTAATTCTCGTGATTCTACACTATAATATCTAATTATTTATCCAATTAGGCCTCTATGATTTCCCAATCGTCCCTTTTATATCTCATCTTTTAAACCTCAACTGTTTCAATTCTTTAATTTTTCTAAGCAGGCGAGTAATAATAATGCGGAGGCGGACACGTTCTTCTGCTTTGTCGAGATTTTGAGAAGACCGTGCTCGCCTCCGCATTATTATTCGCCTGTGTCGAAAAGATTAAAGAAAATAAATTAATTAATTGAAAAAGTTAGAATGAAACTATTATCCGAAAATTAATTAATTTAGGAAAATTTGCAAAAAAGCCCCTGCATTATTATGCTTAAAATGCTACAAAAGAGCCCTTCCATTATTAAGGAAATTACAAAAAATGTAGGGGCTTTTTTGCAATTTAAGCATAATACATTTTTTTTTTGCGAATTTCCGGTTAATTCATTTCTAAATTATCCAACCTTTTAAAAAAGCATGACGAGGAGCTCATTTAGAAATCATTTTGTCTCGGAATCTGCTCAGAATCTCGATGGAGCAGAAGAACTCGTCCGCCTCCGCATTAATAATTCGTCTGCGTTGAAAAAGTTTGAAGAAATAAATTAGTTAATTTAATTATTTAAGCCTCAATTGCCTTTCATATTTCATCTTTTAGGCCTCAATTGTTCCTATTCCTAATCAATTAAATCAATTAGTTACATTTTTTACAATTTTGTTATCAATTGTGCCTTTTATATTTCACATCTTTTAAGCCTCAATTGTTCCTATTCCCAATCAATTAAATAAATCAATTAATTAATCAATAAATTATTTTTCTTTAACTTTTAAGCATGCGAGTAATAATAATGCGGAGGCGGACACATTCTTCTGTTTTGTCGAGATTCTGAGCGGATTCCGAGACAATTTTTGCAAGCAGCTCGACAACTCCGTCGTCGGAATTCGGTCCACCATTTCTTAATTATCCAACCTTTTAAGAAATCACCACCAAGATTTTGTCTCGGAATCCGCTCAAAATCTCGACAGAGCAGAAGAACGTGTTCGCCTCCGCATTATTATTCGCCTGCGTTGACATAGCATTTCCTTTCTTAATTAATTAATTAGTTTTTTTAGTTAATAATTAATTAATAATTTGTTATTTTTTAAGTTTTTGTTTAGTTTTTTCTGCATTCACCTGTTTTAAAAAATAAAAAATAAAAAATAAAAAATAAAAAATAAAAAATAAAAAATAAAAAATAATAAAAAAAAATTAAAATAAATAAAATAATTTTCTTTATTTTCGTATTTAACACAGGCCAATGTAGACGCGGGCATTTTCAATACTTTATTAATCAATCAATTAATTAATTTTTTTCTTAATTTTTAAAGCAGGCGAGTAATAATGCGGAGGCGGACACGTTCTTCTGTTTTGTCGAGATTCTGAGCGGATTTAGGGATAATTTTTGCAAGCAGCTCGACAATTCCATCGTCGGAATTCGGTCCACCATTTCGAGACTGTCGAATCTTTTGAGGAAGCATGATGAGGAGCTCTGGCGGCATTTGGAAATTAGTACTAAGGTTGGTGAAATTATTTTGAGTTTTAATTTGTTTTGTTCTTTTTTTGGGTGTGAGTTTAATAAACTGGAATTTTTCAGTCGTTTGTTGCTGTTGTTGCGAGAAAAAAGAGAATTTTTAAGTATGAAGCGGATTGAGAAAGAAGTTTCACCTTTTTCTCATTTTTATTCGTTTGTTTGTTATTTTATTGGTTCTTTTTTTGTTATGAGTTTACATGGAATTCTTCACTTGTTTCTATTGTTGTGAAAAAAAAAGAGAAAAGAAGAATAGACTGGATTGACAAAAAAATGCTCATTTTGTTCCTTTTTTCTTCTTTGTTTTGGGTTTAATTACACGATTGAGGGAAACTTGTGGCTTATGGAGTTGAATTGGAAATTTGAAAATTATTTGGGCCAAGAGGGTTTAAAATAACATTGGCTTAATGCATTTGTTGACTAAAATAAAGTAATTTTGGTGCTTAAATACTTATATCTAGTTGCTTTGTTTATTTTATTTTATTTTATTATAGGTGAATCCTCAGTTTTATGCGTTTAGATGGATCACATTACTATTGACTCAAGAATTTGATTTCAATGATTCCCTTCGTATTTGGGACACTTTGCTAGGCGACCCTGAAGGCCCTCAGGTATTAAATATATTATTTATTTATATATCATTTTTATTTGTATATTATTTGAATATTATTCAGAGGTGGTTTTTTTAAATAAAAGTTACAGTTAATGGTTTTTTTGAGACTTCCAAAAGTTAGGGTATTTTTTTGAAATGAGAAGTTTAAAGTAGGGGGCGGAGTTTTCAATATTTTGAAAGTCAAGGGGTTTTTGATAAATTTGAGAAAATACTAGGGTATTTTGAAGAAATTCCGTTAAAAACTTCCACAAATTTAAATGTTCATATTTTTATTTTTTTTGTACAGGAAACATTACTAAGAGTTTGTTGCGCAATGCTTATACTCGTGAGAAGGCGGCTCTTGGCTGGCGATTTTACCGCCAATTTGAAATTATTACAAAATTACCCTCTTTCAAATATTGACCACCTTTTGCACGTGGCTAATAAATTGAGAGGCAGCTCTTTTTCTGGCTAGAAATAATATCTTTTTCGTTACTCTTTTTGGTGCTTTATTATACCAATTGATGTGGTGTTGTGTATTATGAAGAAGAGTTGCATTTTTATGATTGGAGAGAGTTGTATTGTACCTCATATTTTCCTGTTAATTTTTTTTTTGTAAATAATTTGTTTTTTTCTTAAGTTGGATTATGAAGAATTATATTTGTATTTGTTGATTGTGGAGCTAGCTTAACATTTGAGAGTTTTCTAAAATAATCTGTTAATAAAAGATTTTCCAAAAAGTGATGTTTCAAATTAGTGCTAGAGAATAAATGGTTTTGGCCGAAAAAATTATAGTCGGTCTGTAGCGCCTAATAATCATCGCAGTAATAGCTATTTGGATGCTATGTAATTTTGATCATTGATAAGATAAATATTTGAAATTACATAAATCATAATTCATAGGCAAAACAATACAATGAATTTGAATATATTACACCATACTTCAGGTTTATATAATAAACAATACATGAAATTCAAACAGTAAGTAGGAGGAGGGCAACAATTTCACAATAAATGTGGTCATTTAAGATCGTTTTTATAAATTTATTATGACTAGAATAATACTCGTGCTTCGCTCCGAATATTTCAATTTTGTTATTTATTTCAATCTTAATGTGTAATTGCAAGTATGAAAATTCGAATAAAAATTTGAAATGAATACATACTACATAAATAATATATAATAATTATGTTAAGTAAGTTGGTTATGTTTAAGTTCATTTTGAATTATATCATAAGATATTTTATATATTTATCATTCATTTAAAACTATTTTCTATATCACATCTAATTTTGTAAGTACGGATAACTCTATATAAATAAGTTTACGTATGAGAAATAAAATAACATAAATGATAAATTCATACAAAATAAAAAATAATAACCCACTAAATAATTTGGATAATTAATTTATGATATCAAGTTATGTTTATATTAGGATTTCTAAGATTAAAAGTTCATTTCTTTTTATTCTTTGTGATTTTCTTATGCCGTTATCTCTTGACATAATTTACTTCATATATTAGTTGAAACTAAATAAGATTAACATAAAAATTATATTTAACATGATGTTTAAAAAGAAAATATGATATTATATATATGTGATATAATTTTTCTTATATTTTTTTAGAAATTATTAGAAATTGATCACATATGATTTTTTGAAACACATAATGTTGTATACTGGAGGCCTATAGGGGGGTTAAACTAGCCTAATTTCGTCGGAAGTATGGATTTGATGAACACCAGATCTGTTGACGAAGTTATGCTAGGTGGTTGCTTTTGCTGCAACCACCCGTTCTCACTAGCGTCTGTTACCGCGTTGATTCTACTAATCCAAATAGTATTTTTTTTTTACAAGACCACGATTCATAGTTCGTTTTACAACAACTCGGAGCGAAGCGATGAAACAAAACTTACAACGATTTCTTTCAATCAAATAACAACAACTAACTCCTCACTAATTTCTCTCTAATCTCACTAAAGAGTATTGAGTAAATTTTCTTAAACACCAACAAGGGAGAGATCTGAATTTTTGTCTGTTATTTTCGTTTTTCAAATTTCACTATAATTTCCAAATATTGAGCTGCCAAATCTGTCTAGATTTTGTGTGCCGTCAAGATCTCTGTTTCTGACTCATTTAGATGTTGAATTTGAAATTTTTTAAAGAAGGAAAGTTGTAACCTACTATGTTGTCTTTCCATAGCCATACCACACTTCTTCATATGATATATGGTGCGAGAGTTATGGCCCAAATACTGAACATATGTTAGAAGATTCTAGGCTGATTTGGCCCATCTTTGTCGTTTTGCTTCATTTTTATGTTTTGATCTAAAAATCAAACAAAAACATAAAGAGATATAAACATGAACTCCATGACTCCTGCCTTCTTTTAACAAAAGGCATTGAGTCCGTCTTGAAGTGTACTCTTAGAACGTCTTTTTTGAACTTGCAATTTATCTGTACTAATTCATGATACTCAAAATATTATTGATAACTCGGAATTGTTTTAAACATCATCAAACCGAGAACAACACATAATACATTAAATAATATAATATAGTTCTCAATACTCTGAATTTTTTTATATGATAGTTCTCACGTAATTGGAGATATAACACAAAATATTAATCTAACTATCATGTCATATTTTTTCGACTTCAAAGTTGAAAACATAGAAAAATGAAATAAAATATTTGCATGGATGTTTTTCTTTCTATGGTTTTAACTTCGAATTCCTTCCTTTTCTCCTCCCAAATGAGTGGATGTTCATGTTACATGTACTCCCAAGAGGGAAAAAAATTGGGAAGAGGACAAATTAACACATTTTTCTTTATTAATTTTCTTACTTTTTCACATCACAAAATAATAAATAAGACATGTTTATATAGTGGTATGTCATTTCCTTCCATTAGGGGATCTACTTTATATTTACACTTGCCTACGAGCTTTCAAGAAAAAAAAATTATATCTACTCAAAGAAAAATACGGTCTTGTTTGAATGTATACAAATTTTCTAGGATAGGATGGAGAATTTGTAGGGATTAGGACTGAAAAATTTTATGTTCCTAAAAATGAAGAAAATGTAAGATGATACAAATGATACATTGTTTGGATGTATTTTTGGATATTTTTATGATTTTTTAGAATAATAACTAAATAATGAATTAACATGTAATGAATTTTGATATACTATATTTCTCTATTATATCACTATTTTCTTGAAGGTGTCATTAATATTTATGAAATTTCAATTTTATTAATTAAGTCACTGA
Organism: Juncus inflexus; assembly: GCA_024447665.1. Taxonomy (NCBI): domain Eukaryota; kingdom Viridiplantae; phylum Streptophyta; class Magnoliopsida; order Poales; family Juncaceae; genus Juncus; species Juncus inflexus. Next base: position 1,454,953 of record JAJHPC010000009.1, read on the forward strand.
GTTCAAAGAACTGAACAAGGCACAGAAGAATGGATATCGAACATGCCCAATATCATGAACTGAAGAAGGCACCCTTGATTTGCTTTCTCATTTCACATGAACAAATCTGATCTCATACTGGGAGTTAAGTTTGTAATATTAGACAAATTTTAGCCAAAAGCTGAATGGATATCAAATGCCATTCAGTTAAGTTTGCAATGTTAGACATCAAATGAGCTTGCTGTTGCTCTCGATTGTTTGTGTATAGTTGATTAGTTTGTAATATTATCAAATGAGCCAGCAGCACAACGGAAAATCCAATCGTTGCAATATCATATCCCTTCTTTTGATTGTCCCTATGTTAGAAATATTTTGCATAAATAATGATACTATATTTGAGCTTGTTGAAATAGCATTTTCAAACTCTTTATAGTTCAATATTGTAATGTAAATTCATGCCATAAAGAATTTTGACCATAAATTAATATTACACGAAAGCTTTCATAGCACAAAATATATCAGTTTTGTAGTAATTTCTGTTCCCTTGATATAATATATTGCACATGATAGAAACCATTGACAACAAAATAGCACACTGAATTTGATGATGATACATGGCTGCATTATCATATCACTATAATACTGAATAATATATATTGCCAATGATGTAGATAACAGACAAAATATCACACAGAATTTAAATATCCTTTTTTATTTTTATTTTTATTTTTTTTCTATTAGTACAAAGAGAAGTTAATCGTTACGAATACCACCCATGAAGGTTCTTGGATCAGGACAATTACCACTAAATTGCGCTTGCGAAAAATCAAATCCTGGATTCTACAAATCATTACAAAAAATAAAATAACAAGTTAGAAAATATCAAATTATCCCATTATTTACTCCTATAATCATGTAAAAATCACCCAAAATTCACCTTTCTATTTGTCAAAAATTACTAAAAAAATATTTCACATGAAAAATAATTATATGACACATTTATGAAGAACTAATATAATTAGATGACACATATAGAAAATAATTATACGATTCATTTATGAAAAACTAATATAATTAGATGACGCATAAGAAAATATCAAAATATCCCATTATTTACTTCTAACCTCACGCAAAAAATCAAACAATTTCGTCTTTCCATTTGTACGAAAATACTAAACTACTAATTTACTAAAATATGTCAATAATTGATTAAAATATTTCAAAAAACAAACCTCTTCTTGGAACCTTTGAAGCATGAGGCGTTTCTGTTCTAAATCGGCCGCATAAGGATCCAAACCGCCTTGCCCTAAAATTGGGGAAGCCCAAGTTTGGCCTTTGTCCCTTTTCTGAAGCGTCACGTGCATTATTTCATCCTCTTTTCATGGCAAAATCAAGAATTGAGGTGAAATTGAGATTTAATTAGCCGTTAAAATATGCAATTAAGCTAAAATTAACAATCAATTATCCAAATTAATTTACAATTTAACCCAATTTTGATTTGGTTTACCTTAGATTTTGTGCGATTAAAAATCTATATGCTATGTTTGTGTTTAAAGACAAGAACTAAGGCTTAATTAAATTGTCAAATTAACAAAATGTACTTAATGTTTATCTTCATATGATGATAATAAATTACCTAAGGTCCAAAATGACGAGTCAGTCTTCACAGGTGAAGCCAAATCATGCTACAAGCACAAATGAAAATAATTAGAGGATTAATAAAATCATTCAATTTTGAAACAATTCAGGTAAAAAAAGAGAGAAAACTGATCAAATTAGTGTTTACGGTTAGTTATTACATACATTTAGGTAAGGAGGATTTCCCTTTATGCCGAGTTCTATATGCTTAGACTGAATCTTGCAATAGAAAAGCTTTTTGGGTACATTTTTTGGCAGATCAATGTACAAGTTCAGCTCTTCCAGCGTTTGATCCCATTCAAAAACCTTCTGACCTGCACAAAACCAACAAACCCTGATTTCAATCAAAATGTGATTTACAAGTCAAAACAATCTCTGTCTATTTCGAAATTTCTTTGCTTCATTTGTGAAATTTTGCATCAATTGACCCTCGTTTTTTGCAATAATGCCTCAAATCCGATTCAATTCAATCAAACATTTCACTTATCATGACCACAAATTACCAGAAAATTGTCCAATTAAACACAACAAAATCTCAAAAACTGAAAATCACGAAACCCTAATTTCGATCAAGACGTGATTTGTGTTCAAATGAAGCCCTGTCAATTTCCAAATTTTGTAATTCCATTACTTCATTTGTTAAATTTTGCACCAACTGACCCTCGATTCAATTTAAACCTTAAACAAAACAGGGCCTTAAATTACCTGAAACTCGCCCAATTAAACACAATAAAAACTAAAAAAAAATTGAAAATCAGTTCAGAGTAAATCAGATTTTCACTAGGATCTCGTAATTAATTACCATTGTGCACGAAATCGTGCCTCTTCTCTGGCGCGAGCTTCTCCGCCATTTTTTCTTCTTTTCTTCACTTCTCTTCTCTAGAGACTAGAATTAATATTTTCTCATTTTTGTGGGCTTTATAGATAACAA